>JAWNPO010000568.1:0-28223 GCA_035047525.1 Drosophila quinaria
TTGTATTCAAAATTATCTAGTTTCGTTCAAAGTTTTCTTTTGTCAAAATGCGATTTGGTTCCCTCTTGTGTTTTTAGAAAATTAAAAATTTTTAATCTTCTTCTTATATTAAATTTAATATAAAATAGTTCTTTAAACTTAATTCTGAAGCGACTAGTTTTTTGTAAAAAAAAAAAACACCAAAATGATCCAAAATGTTGACTCGTATAATTACCTAAATTTCCTATTTCTAAGCGGAATATTATTTTGTTCTTTCCTTCTATATTCAAATTTTATGAATTGTGTCAGAATTTTTTTCATCGTAAAACCTAATCGCTTATCTATTTATATAATAAAAGAAATAATAATTGAAAATTTCCTATCTCTGCTTATGAGAAAAAACTAAAGATACATATAAAACACTTATAAAAGTACTTGTAGAAGTTCTTTCCATGTTTCTTCCCTGGAAATTGTATAATCAAAATTCACTTTGCCACGGAGATTTAAAATCAAATTTGTGCCTTGTTCCTTCCATATTCCATATGTTTCACTGCAAGAATTATGTGGCGCAAAACTAATGCAGCAAATTTATGCGTTGTGAAAGTTCTTTATATTTTTTGCTTTTTTTTCATGTCGGTCTTTCGGCTTTTCAGTGGCCAGCTGTGAACCACTCGATGGAGTTTTGGCCAGCTGTAAGACAGGCCCAACAATATTTTTTGGTTCCCTCTCCCCACATTTTGGTTTTTTGCAAAATGAGGCGCAACGAAGCGTATGACAAACAGATTTTTCTCAAACGCAAATCCGTGCGCTGAAAAGAAAAGGCAAGAAAAAGTGTAGGAATTTCCATAAAATTAGAATAACAGCAGTGATTCTTTACGAAGCCCCCCAAACACGACAGACGACGGACACTGAAATTTATGAGCAGCACCAAAAATGTGTAAGGAGGCAAAAAAAAACTGAAAGAAACAAAAAGAAAAGAACAGAAGTTGAGAAAAGAGATGGAAGATCGTCGCAAGAGCGACAAAAAAATGAGTGTCGCCTCGAAAGAGACAAGAAAATTGTGTAAAAAATAATTGAAGCTGAGGCAGCGACAGATTTTGTACACGCACGAAAAGCAGAAGGGGAAGAGATAGAGAGAGAGAGAGAGAGAGAGTGAGGGGACTCCCCCATAAAAAATGGGACAAGCGCGAAACCCTTTTTCACCAGGGCCGTGTCTGTCTGTTTAGTCATGGCGCCTCGACATTTTTGGCAGTACTCGCAGTTTGGTCCCTTGCTCCATCTGTGGGATCTTTCCATTTTCCATTTTCCATTTCTTTTCCCGCTGCATTTGTCATGTTGTGCACCGGCAACTTACATTAAGTCATTTATCTTGATAGTGCATGTTGTTGTTTGTGTTTGCTCTTACTTTAATTCATTGTGAATTTCTTTTTTTTTAGTTCTCCTTTTTTTATGACTGCACAAATTTTGTTGTCATTTTTCAGGCGGCGACTAACGAAATTCGCAGCCGGCGCCAACATTGAAAACTACACACGATTTTCAATTTGCCGCGCAAAATTTGCATTCTCTACGCCAAAAACCATTCAACTGCTGTTATTAGATTTTTTCATCCAGCGAATGCTGTGAATGGCTTTCAAATTACAGGGGCATCTCTGAAATAGTTCTATAACTTTGTTTCAATACGATAAAGTAATAGAACATTTTTGTTTACCTCAAGATCTTAATTACTTTGATTCTAAATTAAACAAAAATATTTCTAATGTTTATATTTGTCACAATTCTTAAATTTTTTTGTTTTCTTCATTTATGAAATAGAAAAAGTTAGTAAACAACTGATTATAATTAATATAAATCATTGACTGTAAATGCATAATACCATTCAAATTTTATGAAAATTATTTAAGTTGTAAGTTTTTGGAAGTGGTTACAAGGTATCTCAAAGTCGAGCAACATCAATTATGCACTTTCAATTGGCATTGCAATCTCTTGCATGTTGGGCATTTGCGGCCAACGGGTTTTGCACTGATTTTTAAAGCGTTTTTTCTGCTTTTGCTTTCTGAACTTTAAACTTTGCTTTTTTATTTTTTTCCTCCCCATTTTCCCCATTTTTTGGTCGTAGTCATACGTTTTGGTTTTTGTTATATTGTTATGCCGTTTGCGGTATTTTGGTGATATTTGGCGTTGAGCAACTTTTGTGTTCAGTTTTCATTTCATTTTATTTTTGTCTTTTTTTTTGGCGTTTACTGAATTGGAATTACAACAATTTTTTTTATTAGTTTGTGGGTTTTTTCAGCTTTTGGTTTCTGGGTTGTGTGCCGGAATATGTGTGTGAGTAAATGTTTTTTCATAAATCTCTAAATTGAGATTTATGTTAGTTTTGCATATTTTAGCCATGTCCAAAAAGCAGTTTGGGGACAACAGACGAATAGAAAGCAGAGAGGCGACAGAGTTGAGGATAACTAATAGGACAAAGGACGCAAGAGGAAGGAGGAAGGAGGAAGGAAGAAGGAGGAGGGACAAGCGTGGTTACAACTTGGCTTGACTTTTAAAGTTTGCGTTACTATCTCCCTCTTTGTGTGTGCGTGTGTGTGTGTGAGTAAGTGCTGGGATGAGAAACGGGATTAATAAATTAGTTTGTGGTCGAATTGTCGTTTGGCTCTTAACTTTTTGATTGCTGCCAGAGCGCGGTTAGCTAACATATGGGACGTAATTAAGTGTTAAAGAGGAGTCGCCATTTAGTTTTCCCAACATTTAATGACATTTAGGAAAGTGGAATTAGTAGGGAAAATAAAGGATGACTTTACTCCTCTTGTAAGCATTCCTTTTATTGATAATTATGACAGAGCAGCTTAAGAAATTTGATAAGAAAAATCAAACATTTTAAGATTTTTATCTTTTGAAATCTGTTTGCAGTTGATTTCATAAATTCAATCAATTTGACCGTTCAAGAAATTCAAAATATTCTGCTATTGCTCTTTGTTTAAATATAATGTAAAAAAAAACATAAAATCTTGAAACTTAATGATAAAGTACTTCTAAAACTCAAATGTATTAAGTTCTGTTTACAAGCAATAAATAAATCAGCTTTAAGAAACGCAATTGCATTGAATTATTTGCATCAAGTCTGATTTGCATATGCCGAGCTAACAATCAACTTATGCCTAAATGAATAACGTAAATTGAGCCAATATCCTGGACTTGACTACACTTGCATACACACAAACTGGGCCAAGGGACTTGGCCAAGTGGAACAATAAGCCAATAGCCAATGGCCAATATTGCAGCTGCATATGCATATGCAGCAAATACCTTGGCCACGTTAGCATAATGAGGCACATTTCTGGCCTGGTCCTGGTTGCAAGTGCTGTTCCCAGCACCTGCAGGTAATATATAGATATGAAACTTGTCCCAGTCTCTGTCTTGTTATCAGAGTGTGTGTGTGTGTGTTTGAGTGTGTGAGTGATGGGTATACAGGCCAAAACCACAGCCACAATGACAGCAACAACAATAAGGAGCAAGAACCACAGCAAACTTGAGACCACACTAGCCAAATGCTGCCTATCTAAGCTCAGAGTTGGAGGCGAAACCTTTGGGATCTAAACAGGAGGGGGAAGGGGAATTTGGGGATGTTTTCAGGTTGCGGCTTAGCTGAGTCGAGCAATTTTAATCCCAGGCTGGAGCTTAAACAAATTTTGTTTAGGCCAAGTCAACCCAAGCGACCAGACATATGGCATAATTGAAGCAGAGACGAAGCACACACACACACACACAGCACGAACTACAACAACAACAACACACACACACACACAGCTACAGGGCCACCCCTATTGTATTTGCATTAGTGTAATGCAAAGTGTTATAAGCTTTATTATGGTTACCAGTAGAGCCAACGACCCAACGACCTGCCGTCTACAGTTCTGGCCTTACTTTAGGGAATTTTATGTAATGATGTGCTTAAATCCCTCCCACACACACACACACACACACATACTCACGCACACACATGTTTAGCCTGTACAACGTTGAGGGTTAAACCCAAAAATGGATTGATAATATCCCCACAAATGATTAACTTGGCTGAAAGTTTTTCGCCTGCCTTGAGCCAGAAATTGCCAACTCAATTGTTCTTCTCTCTTTTCTCTTTTACTTTCTTCTCTTACTGTCTGCCTTTGCATATGCTAATAGTTTTCTGGTTGGCCCGACAGATTTGTCAATCTGTCTAATGCCCTTTTTTGTTGGGCAAATTTGTCGCACATTTAAATCAATTGGCATTAGAAGTTTTAGCTGGAAAGAAAACCCAGGACTTAATGTTAACGGATCCCCGAGTTCATCGGGCATCGAATTACATTTTATTGGCCCTGCCAAATTGACAGCCATAATAGGCTTGCAATTCGTTTTCAGCCACATTAGCTGGTAATTGATAAAGGGTAAAGTATAAGCTTACTTCTGGATAGCACTGTGTGCAGACCACAGCTTATTTTGTCAACTGATTTATGCAACCATGTCAATGTCAGATGGTTGCCATAATTCAGACTGAGAGAGAGAGAAGGGCAATAAATATTGTATCACATGCTGGCGTCATAAGGGAATAATGATAAATAACCAAATCAGCGACCGAAATGACTTCATTTCATTGCATCCCCAAAGTGTCGGAATATGCGACACATTCACATTCATATCCATAAACATAATACACAACTGAGACACACAACAGAACAGAACACAGCACAACAGTCCAGAATCGGATTCCAACTCGACTCGATGAAGATGAAGATGAAGTTCACCCCGCTCTTCTTGATATGCGTAAATCTTTTATCCGCATAAAACGATAATAAATCTTTGCAGCAAAACGTACAGATTATTAGACGACCTCCTTTCAGTTGCTGCTGTTGCTGCTGCTGCGACAAAACATCTGGCATCAACAGCAACAGCAACAACATCAACAACAACAGCAACAACATTTGATATAATCGCATGGTGACATTTTTCTACAGACTAACAGCAAACAGCATTAACATTAGCATTAGCATTAGCATTATCGGATTGCCAATGGAGCGTAATCAAGTGAATTCAGCAAGTGTATCCATATCGGAATTTAATTATACTCGTATGTGGTTATCTGGTTTTTTGCCGCTTAAGTGGCCATACATCATTCTGACCACAAGTAGAACAGCTGAGAGCTAGAAGTTGAAGAAGGTCAGCAAACCTTAAATAAAATAGAGCAACGAGATGAGAGTAAAAGCAATCAAATTAAACCAACGAGTAACGGGGTGACTAACGAGAGTTAAATAAGGAATAAAGTATTAAGTAATAAGTAACGAGTTAACTTTTGAATAGAAGTAGAGTAAAAAAAGTGGTAAGTTGTGTAACAAATAGATTTTTGGTCATAGTATGCAAGTTGAATAACGAGAAGACAGTCAAATAACGAGTAGCGAATTGACTGGCGAGTATATTTCGGACTAACTTGTAGCTAGATGAAAAATCCGTAGAAAGTTGAATAACAAGTAGATTACATACTGTTGAATAACGAGTAGCGAGTAGACAATTGAATAACGACTAGTTATAGTTAAATAAATAGCGATAAGGCAGCTGAATAATGAGCCGACTTTTTGTAACGAGTAGTAAGTAAACAGTCGAGTAACGAGAAGTGAGTAAACAGTTAAGTAACGAGTAGGAAGTAAAGAGTCGAATAATGTCTAGCTAAATATATATTTTATTTTAATGGTATATTTTTCGTCGCTCTAGGAGAGACTTATATTGATTATATTATAATATATTAAGGCTTGCCTGCTTTGCCATCCCACTCGTTATTGCCAAATAATGCAATTTGGATACTTGGTTAGAGGTTAAGTTTGAAGCTCGCACATTTGTGCAATTTTATTGCTGCTAGTTGGCCGTTTTGTGCTGACTTAGCACTTTAAGACAGCCGCCACACTATGGCACTCACTCATATGATTTATGGCTGCCAACGAGCGCTTCAAAATATGCAACACAAAAACGAGCAGCGTTCGATGGGAGAGGAAGGGCAGAGGAAGGAGTGTAACAGTCGCGACGGTGGCAAATGTCGTCGGCAAGTCACTTAAAAATGGCTCAGCAAAAGGTGCATACACCCACACACACACACACACAACAACAACACACACACACACATGTTGCAACATAGAGTGAAATGTGTGTGGCGTTGTGCCGAAATGCACTTAAAATGCAAGGCGAGCTGAGCGGCAGCTGAGAATAAAAAATAGAGTGAAATAAAAATGTATAAAAAATAGCGAAAAGGCGGAGAAAAATACGAGACGAGAAGCTGAAGATGAAGAAGTGGGAGATGCAGAAGAAGAAGCCGGCAAACCGGTTAAAGGCGGGCAGCATGAAAAGAGCGAGAACCCAAAACTAAAAGGCATGTCACGGTGTGTGTGTGTGTGTATGTGTGTGTGTGTGTGGGTGTGGGTGTATGTGAAGTGCTATAAGCAAACACTTTCGAGTGCATTTAAAGTGTGGCACAAACAGTGGCAGCTACTTCAGCTGCCTCATCCGCTGATGCCACTACCTTCCTTCTCCCTCTCTCCCTCTCTCACTCTACAAGTCACTCTGTCTCTCTCTTAACATGCACTCCATGGGGATGTTAAGCTCAGACAAACACTTGAGGCAACTGCCGCTGCTCTTGACGCTGCCATTGTCAGTAGGAGGATCTTGGCAATTTTTGCCGTTGTTGCCAATAATATTTAGTAAAAAATTGCACACACAAAAGCGCAACGTTGCAAAAGCCGACAAGCGGCCAAGTCGACTGCCAAGTGCAACAAGTGGACACCCCTCCCATCTCTCTTCCCCCTCTCTCTCTCTGTAGACCACATCGTTCTGACACTCAGCTGCTCACTTCCTTGCTAAATTCACACTTGAAAGTGGCAACAACTTTCAGCTCGCATATGCCTGCCAAGTTGTGCGCTTTTCCTCCCTTCCTCCCTTCCTACTCCCCTTTGTCCTTCCGCCGTCCGCCTTCCGGTCTGCTTTGGGCTTAAAGTGTCCCAACTGTGTCTGCAACTGTTACTGCCTGTTAGGCTCCCGTTTTGGCCGGCGCAACAGTTAAAATTTGCCTAAATATTTTCGGCTAAAAGATTTCCGGCAACTGTTCCCACTCCGGAGTCGGAGCCGGAGTCGGAGTTGAAGGCAAAACTCGTGCGCATAACATGAGAGAATAGTTTGCTAATTTTGGGAACCTAATTTGAGTCATCCTGTTTCCAAAGTTTCCAGTTGCCAGTTATAGTTGGTGCAACAGGAGTACGGCCAAATCAGTTTTGGGATTAGAACTTGAGTGGTGTTGAGTCAGTTAGCAGCATCTCTCGGTGTGATTGTCACATTTAAGTAATTGGACTAGGTATAATTAGTTTTCTGTCTAAAGGACTAAAGGATGGATAATGGCACACTTAATACACACTCATAATATTTGGCTGGAAAGGCTTTGTTATTAACCATTTGGAAATGGAGACTGGAAGAATATATAAAATATGAAAGGCAAGTTCTTCAAATCTCTAGCAACTTAAAGGCAATACTGAATGCTTTTAAATTTAAAAATACGTGCAAAAAGATTTAATAATATTAAAAACTTGATGCTGTAATCAAATTTTATTTTGAAATTGAATAGGAACTCATAAAACGTATTTTAAATAAATAATTTTACTGTCATAAAATATATCAAAAATTTACAACGCTCTTGAAACTTTAATTAAGTTCTTATTATGACTCTGGAAATATGTCTGAAAAATTTATGAATTTAAAACGAATGGTTATCTTTAATTGTCAACTTGTTTTTTTTTTATTACTTTGTAAAAGCCATGAAGATAATTTTCTGCTAAAATTTACTGTGATAAACATTTCGCTCAATCTTATTAAACTATTTGAACCAATTTGCTTTACATCTGTAAATGACGTAAGTTATTTGCTCACATTCACATTTATTTGTGGTCCCAATACAATTTCTCTTCTCGTCCATATATGAATTTATATATATATCCCCCAGCCACCATAAGAAAAACTTTGAGCCATTGGAAAGGCGGAGTAACAAATGTTTTTTTTACCTGCACCCCGAGCACCTTTTGCGGAATTGCTGAATCGTCGCAAAAATCACTTTTACGATTTTGGTTTATATAGCAATAAAAAAGAATCTGCTCTCTTATATGCAATAGTTGTTGTTGTTATTCTTACTTGATGGAGTTGTTGTTGTTGTTGCTGCTGTTGTTGCTGCTGCTGCCAACGGCGGCTCATGGCTCGAAAACTAGCGCAATACAACTGAGAAATCTTTGCTGACTTCTCCCAATCCATCTCCCTTTCTCCCTGCCTCGCTGCCATCATTTGCTGAGATTCGCGAGAGTTGTGTGTAAACTTTTGGCAGAGCGTGTGAGCTTCAAGCTCAATAAAATTGCATGAGGCAAACAAAGTAATTTTTATAGCCAGCTACATTGGAGCAGTTGGAGGTCGGGGAGCAAAGTACATCGCATGTTTACTTATATGGGAATACTTTCGCTCTGATTTCCTTTACTTTACTTTCCACATTTGCCTGATCCTTTTTGGCAACGTCACGACGAGCTATGCCAATCTGTTGAGGCTGCTCCTTCCTCTCCAGCTTCTGCTTCTGCTTACGACCAGAAAAAGGTGGAGCTGTAGTTCAATTCGTTAACAAGTCGTGGAGGGGAGAGTGTGGGGCGGGGGATATTCACACTGACTGAAAATTTACGCGTCGTCTTACATAAACTTTGCCATTTCATTCAGTCTCCTTTGCCTCTGATTCCTTCTTCGAATCCTTCCCAAGAATTCGCGTCTTTGGTCTTGAGGCTCGTGTAATGGTGGCATTGATGACGCTGCGCGACAGTCAGCATGACTATTCAGTTGCCCCAGATATATATATAAAATACATATACATTTATTAAGAATAACGAATATATGGCTTGGCATCTTGGGCTGTGCTAATTTCGCGCTCACTGTACACACGTATGTGTGTGAGTGTGTGAAGTTATTGAAAACGAATGGCGTGTGAAAAATGTGAATTACGAGTACTCGTTTCACGTTTCCTCAACCTCGTCCATTCTTTCTCTTACATGGCCCGAGAAAAAAGGGCTTCCTGCCTTGCATGACTGTCAATGGAGATTGTTTTGTATCATTTGTTGTGCTGAGAAAGCAGCACGTTGATAAGACAGCCGGAAAGCTGAATAAGTTTTTAGCATATCGATTTATTTTTCTCTGTTGAGCAATAACCTCAGCATAATAGACACGTGTAGTGCCGTACAAGTATGATCAAATAACGCAAAAAGAATTTAGGCAGGAGATTTTCACAATATGATTTTCCAGATAATAGATAATTGTTCTTTAAGTTTTATTATGTGTATGAAATTTTGTTAATAACCTTTTTGGATTTTCCAATCAATTGTTAGGCAATGAATTGATTTTTACTTTAAATTTAGTTTGTTGACAACATTTTCCTCTTCATTACTGAAAATCCTTCAAAACAATTAATTTATTTTTGCTAACATCTTGTAAAAAATTTAAGTTTTTAACTTAAATTGAAAATTTACCTTTGTCAGTAGTATTTAGATTCTGCTGTAATTTTTTTTCTGCATGTTTTTATTATTTACGAAAAATTAAATAGAACTTTTTTTTAATGTTTATATATTTTTTCTGAATTTTAAGAACTTTTCATAAAACTTTTTGCCAATTAGAAAGTGCTCAACTTTAATTTGAATGGGAATTCGACCTTGGCAATGCTGTTGCACTCAAGTGTATGGCAACTGGCAACTTTTTATAAACTCCAAAGAGACATAAAGAGCAGCAGAGAGAAAGAGAATGAGGGAGGGGGGATTGAGGACAGACGCCATCCAATGTCGGTGGCGTTTAACCCTTCAACACCCGTCTAATTAACCCATACTGGTTTAGTCAATACGTGCTGTCCCGTCGTCCTGTGTTGCTGACTCAGCTGCCATTGTTAGCTGAGCTCATTGGCTTTTTTGCTTTACCCCAATCCCCTCTTCTTCTCCTCGTGCCTCTCTCTTCCTCACTCTCCTACTAACACCCCTTTTGGTTCCGGCACATATGTTTTTAATTATAACCCAGTGCTTCCCCTCTCTCTCTTTCTCTTCCTATCTTCGTCTTTGTCTCAGTCTCCGTCTGGGCTTCAGTCTGGCAGCTCTCTCTCTTTCTCTTTGTCTCTTTCCCCGTTTAAGGTCGGATTGCTCCACTTTTTGGGTTGCCTGCCTCGTTTGCCATAATTTTGCGAATTTATGATGCGTTACATTTACAACAAACGAGACATTTTATAGCAGATCATCAATCAATTTGTCAGCTTCCTAGAAGCTAAAGTCTGTGCGCACATTGACAATTATGGAGTGGCCTCTGGTCTCTGCCCCCTCTTTCGCCTTCGCCGCCAATTGGCCACGCCCCATTCGTCAGTTAGTCAATGTGTCTGCAGGGCCATTGCAATAATTAAACATTTGGCTTGGGCGCACATAAACTTATTTATAACACGCTGGCACATGCTATAAAATATAAGTTTATGGCGCAAACCGCAAAATGCTACATCGAGGGGCGCCTCCAACCGCCGTGTGGCAGCAACTGCCAAATGAAAAGGCGAAAAATGTCAAAAGCAGCAACGACAACGGACGAGGAAGTTGCCGCCAGTTCAACGAGAGAAGAATGAATGATCAGAAAGGCGAGTAGTAATAGCCAAAGAGAGTACAGAGGGAGGAGAGGGAGACAAAGGAGATACACGGAAAAAAATCCAACATTATGAGATAAAATCAATCTAAGTCTTTAATCCAAGTTTATCTTAAGCCAAGTACAAAATACCTGATTCAAGTAAAATTTTTGAATTTCATCTCTGCAATTATTTTGGTTATCGGAATTCTTTAAGAATTTCTTCAGTTAAATCAAATGTTTTAAATTTTGTTGACCATTTTAACGATGATTGCTTTCAATTTTATCAGCATATCGTGTTAATTTAACAATAATATTCTAATGCACATTTGAAAAGTTCAATTTTAAATTAAGAATTTTAAACTTGAATTTTAGAAAGCACATTTCTTTCAGTGTAGGCGGGGGTAAGGTGCTTGCAACTTTGCCACATTAATTTCCGCAGCGTTTTCTTATTTTTTGCCGCTGCTGTTGACGGAAGATGGCGACGCTGCTGTCGATGTTGCTGGCGTGTCGTGCATGTTGCTGGCGTGCCTGTCGCGATGTTGTTGCTGCCGCTGCTGCAGTTTGACAAGCACAAACAAACAGTGAGCGATGTTGTTGCTTCTCAGCTTGCCTCTTTTTGCTGCTTCACTTGATATTGTTGTTGATGTTGCTGCTGTTGTTGCTGTTGTGACAAAATGAAGACATATGCTTGCTTGCTGAAAGCTGTGCAAAGTAATTAGACAAACATTTGCCCGTGGTCGAGGCCAGCTGCAAGCTGCAACCCTCACACACACACACACACACACAAACACACACACACACACACACAACGACAACTGCTAATTGCTTCAATCAACACGTCGCCGCAGTTTTGTCGCCTTCTTTTGTTGGTTTTAACAACTTTGGCCCCAGCTGGACAGACAGACAGGCAAAGTTTTTAAAAATATATTCTTCAGCAAATGTTTTCAATATGCCACGCCCACTTGCAGACGCCTACATTTCGCTGTCTGCGTTTATTGCAAAAATGTTGTAAACTTTTCCAAAATTGCCACGAAAATTGCACCAAAAATTACAAATTATGTGCTGTGGCAACATGAGGGAATAGCGAGAGGAAGGAGGGGAAAAGAACGAAGAAGGAGAGAAGTGTGAAGAGAGTGGGGAGGGGAAGAGGGAGGAGGAAAGCTGGCATTAATGACAACGCCATGGACAGCAGCCAGCGATGGGACGAAACGCGGCTGTTTCTAATTGTTTTAGCACTCGCTGGCAATGAGGGAAATCCCCTTCCACACCCAAAAAAGTAAGGTTATTGTTTGTGTTTCGTGTTTGCGTGTTGTTAATAGGATTGAAGGGCTCTCAAATGGGATGGGAACTTCAATTGCAGCGTCCGAATTTAAGTTGGTGTGTGTTAATTACAATTCGGCGACAATTTGAAAGATTTTTCTGTGCACCACCAAATTATTAGCGATCTGGCAACGCCGTGAGTAGAACAGGGAATTGTGTGCGGATGGGCTTTGTGGTTTTGAGGCTCCCGGGAGGCCTAGACAATGTGTGTGTGGTCGGAACTGTATTTAAACAGAGTTCAACTGAATTTCGTGTCTAATTTCGAAAATTTGTGATTATTTGTAAAATGAATCTCATTAGGGTTACATGAGTATACAGCGCATTTCAATCGTAAGCGTAATTTTCAATTTGGGGTTGCGTTTCACGCAATTTAGCAGGTCGCCACAATTCAGTTTAGTTTGATTGGAAATTTGAAATCGTTTACTAATATTCAGATGCGTTTTTCCGAAATTTTGCAGATCGACACAATTCAGTTTAATTTGATCAGAAATTTAAAATAGTTTACTAATATTAGTAAACTTTACAGCTTCTGTAATCATATCATGAAAGTTTATAAGGGTGAAATAACATGGAATTTCTTATTAAAATTATTAGTTTAGTTTTACGAAAATTTCCAGATCTTAAAAGTCTTAAATATTTTTAACTAAGATCTTTTTGTAAAAGAATTTCAATTTATTGTAATCTTATATAAGATTTTCAAATTCTCTTTTTCTCCCATGAATTTAATGATGGTTCTATGCCATCGCATTTTTAACTTTGCTTAAAGCTAAGCTAAAGCTAAATATATTCTAAAAATATAATGTCAATTCTCTGCCTGTTGTTTGTTTTGATTTCCCCAAAATTATGATTATTGAAATTTCAAGAAAACCATTATTTCTTTACAAACATTGTTACTTTTCAAATTGAGAAAGGGATGATGACAATGATGACACAACAATCTAAGAAATAAAACATATATATAAAAGTTTGAGCTCACGAGAATTGAGCAAATTTAACAAAGTTTTGGCAAACGAATTCCAGGAATAGACTGTCGGCATTTACAAAGAACTTGGATTTTGCTTTGCAAGTCAAGAAATGTTGCTGATCGATATGAAGTAAAGTAAGTAAAGTTGCTGCTAGGGCAACTGTCACGCCTACTCAAAGTAGGCAAACCAGAAGAGCAACAAGAACAGCAACAACGACGACGTGTAGCATCAGTATTAATTTGCACAATTCAATGTGCCACTTAATACCAAAGACGTGTCAATTTCATGGCTGACAAACCGTTTGAAATGCTGTTGTCGTAGCCATAGCTATGATTGTTGTTGTTGCTGGTATTGTTGTTGTTGTTGTTGTTGCTGCTGGTGTTGAAGCCAAGAAGATAAAGCAACACATGCATCAAGCGTCAAGTCAGGCAGCGCTTATGGGAATTAATTACAGCCATCAAAAGTTATTAGGCGCAATTATCACAATGTGGGCGACGTGCAACGTGGACAAAGATGACCACGAGATCATGATGATGTCTTCATGTCTTCATGTCAATGGAACTTGGAGCTTGGAGGTTGTGGGTGTGAATGACAACGCAGTGTGGTTCATTTTGACCCCATCTCAAGATGATAATGGCCTGTCTTAAGGGCGGTCATTGCAAAAAAAGAGAGAGAAAAGGAGAGAAAATTGAATGCTGCCAAATGCCAAATGAGTTGTGCAGTTACCGCCACTTGAGACACTGACACGGCCCTTTAGCTGCCGCTGGCAAAATGAAGAAAAAATACACATATATAAAAAAAGAAGAATGGAAAGGAATACGCCATAAATTAAAACTAAATGCCGCTTCGCCTGTCAGTGGCAGAAACTGGAGACAGCGGCGACTGCAGCGAAGATTAACGCACAAATACACACACACATGCCACGCCCACAGTGCGCAGTAAAAGAAGGCGTTGACACCCACACACACACACACACGACAGGCTGGCAGGCCGAAAACAAAAGTCAAGCATTTGCCCGCATGATTTACGGCCCAAAATGGAAAATTGCGCATACGCGACGTTGCCGCCACGCAGCGTGACAACAACAACAAAGCGAAAAAATTGCTCGTAAATTTAGCAGGCATGGCAAAAGCGTTTGATGCAAATAACTAGAAGTTGACTATGGAGAAAGGATTGAATTTTTGCCACTCACAACTGGGGCAACTGGGTGGTCCTCCTCTTCTGACACTTGGCAGACATTTGGTCATTTGTTGCCACCGCTTGTTGCTGCAAATTGCAAACAGTACAACCCAAAAAAAAAAAAGTCAGAAAAAAGACTATATAAGCTGAAAGGGACGCCAACGCAGAGACCACGACCACGTCACAGAGACATCATCTTGTTAGCATTTTGTCAGGCGAGTTGTCACATTCGCTTCTCTTTCGCGCAGTGCTCCGCAACAAGTTGACAGGCATTTCCCCAGCCTCCATCTCCATTTCCTACCAACTGTGTTGGATTTTCCTACCCGTATACTCCTCCCTCTGCTCCGTCTTTTTCTTCCTTTCTTCTTCCTCCACGCACTTCACGCCCCACTTGACTTACATTCGGAGCTGCCTCCGTCGAGCAAAATCTTTAATTGTCGCGCAATTTTCCAGTTACTGCATTTCTCGCTCTCAACTACACTCTACTTTTGCTGCTGCCCAATTGCCATGGAATTCATGTATTCATTCATTTGTCACCCCCCTGCACAGTGACACCAGAGCATGAATATATATAATTAATTTTTAGTTTCAAAGAAAGTAATTAAAATAATATATATTTAAATATAAATTTTATGTTAAAGAGAATGTCTAAATAATAGAAATAATTGAGATATGTATGTGTAAATAAAAAATGTGATTTGGTTTCATATTAGTATTATTTCAATATTAATTTCATATTAATATTAATATTCATTCCAATATTAATTTCAACAACGTTTTCTAAAAAAATATATATTTACTGAACTTTAATTTAATGAAAGGATTCTCTAAAATATTTGGTTGAGCATCATTTAATAAAGAATATGAAAACATTATTTGAAATAGAATAAACTACTCGTCTAATAGAAACTCCTTAAGTTATAGCTAAATATTAAATATATTTTTTTCATAAAAATTATTTATAAAATTAAATTTTTTATTTTTAGTATGCTGTCGTATAAAACTTAAATCAAAACTAAAAGCAGAACGCCTTTATCATCAGTTATAAGTTTATGAGTTGAAGAGTAATAAAAACCTACAAACAGTTCATTAAACATTTCATCTTCCCCTCTATAGCTCTCTCGCTCTTTCTGTCTTACCCTCTCTTTGTACAATACAAAATCTTATAATTATGTAAAACTTAGTCTCTATCTTGTGTATAATACTTTTTATTGCTGAACAGCAAACAAAATCATAAACTGGAATTTAATTTTTATAGCATTTCGAGATATGCGCGTTGAGCTATTAAAATAAAATTCTTGAATTTACGAAGAGCTTTGGAATCAGTGTGCAAATGCCTTTGGAAATTCATTCATATATTTATTCTCCGCTTTTATTGTGAAGTCAACCCGTTGCATTCATTTGGACGCCACTTGCCACTTGCGCATGCAACTGATATGCCCAAGTCTCCAGCCCAGTTGTTGCCCCAAGACGATGGAGACAACGATGAAGACGACGACATTGTTGAATGTACGCGGCACAATGGGAGATTGGGCCACAGTGAAGAGTAACTACCAATTAGGCGGGTAGCGACAGCAATTTCAATTAAAAGAATTAATTGCGTGTGCGGCAGTCAGGCAGTTGAAGTACTTCAAACAGTACAGCAGTAAAAGGAGATAGAAAGAGAAAGTGAAGGAGAGCGGGAGAAAAGTTGCAACACTTATCTAAATACATATTTACTTTTGGCGAGAAACGCCTCAAAGTATGCAGAGAGCCCGTATTGTCAACAGCCCAGTTGGATAAGAGTACACAGAAAAAAATAATCAGGCATAAAATCAATCGAACGCAGTGACAGAAAAATTGGGTAATCCCGTGTTTCAAGTACAATTTTTTACTTCTTCTCTGCAATAGTTTGATTATCGGGGCACTATAAGAATTTTTCCAGTCAATCTAACGTTTTAGGCTTTTTTGACTATTTTAGTGTTGATTGTATTAATTTAACAATAGTATTCTGAATACGTAGTTGATGAATATGTGCGAAAATTCAAATTTTTAAACTTGTATTTTTGAATAGATTTTTTTATGTGTATGTACAGAATAATGCCGTGCAAAACGAAGGTGGGAAATGCAGCAGCTTGTGATTTTTTATCACATTTTCCGCTGCTTGACAGGCGCCAGCAACACTCTCAGCATCTGACAACAAGAACAACAACAACGTTAACAACAACACCGACAACATCACAAAGCCCTTTCCGCTTCCGTTTGTGGAAGCTGTCGAAAGCGGCTTTCGGCAGCCGCAAAGAACTTTGAATTCAGTTATGTTCTCTCTCTTCATTTTTGCAGGTGAAGTTGAGGCTGATGAAACCGGAAACAAATTGTACAATATCGAAACGCCGGTCTAATTAGTGCCCACACAGAATTAAGATCAAAGACTTAACAAGCAAAGCATAAACTAACAATAAGATAAACATTAAGAGTTGCAACTAAACAATAGAAGATTGTGGCAAGTGAAGCGGGTCCGAGATCATAAAATTAGTCAATCAAGTCAACAGTTGCTCAGTTTCCCAGTTGCTCATCAAGAGATGCCAACAAATCAATGCCCAGAGATACCACGAGATTGAAATGGAGGCACATACAATAGAAATATATATTGGAAGAGTATATATATATATTTTACGATCGAGTAAAACTTTTTTTGTGGCAACACTAAGCTAAAAGCATTGCTGACTCATAAAGGGTTAGTGAGATGAGGAGAGAGAGGGGAGAGTAGGAATGGGAGAAAAATGTAGGTGAATTTCCACGTGTAAATGTGCATGTAAAGTGTCACTTAAACTCGCTCAATATCTGATGGGGCCACAGAGCAGATTGAGGCAACTACGAAAATGCAAACGGTCGCCACGCTCTCAAATACCCAGCGGATACAGCAGTCAGATGCAGATGCAGATACGGATACAGATGCAGACAGAGATACAGATACAATGTGGGGACGACATCGGCGCATTATAAAAATGTTTTACGATTGTCGGCACAAAGAACCAAAAAAAAGAGCAAAGAGAAAAAAAAAACAAAACAAAGACTCAGCAACTGGACATAAAGCGAGTTTTATTATGTAGTCGTGCGACAGACAGAGATAGCGTGAGCAACAGAGAGAGCGAGAGGGAGAGGAGTTGAGAGTCGGCCACGCTTTGCATGACGACGATGGAGTCAACTGGCGTTGCATTAAGCAAAACGACGACGATGACGATGACGATGGAGTTGGAGATGGAGTTGGAGATGGAGACGACGACGACGATGTCTGGACATGAGCGTGAACACATGAATAGCTGCCGGCAGCTTAATGGATATGGATATGGATATGCTACAGCAACAAATAACAAATAACAAACAACAAGAGCAACTTCAACTACAACTACAACAACAACAACAACGCTCAAATGGAGCGAGTATCTATATATATGTATATTACTTTGTTATACACTTTCTTGGAGTTACACTCAATTTGTAGGTGAATACAAAGACTAGAAAATTTTCAATTTTTTAGATCTATATAAAAATAGGTGTTTTATAAAAACCATACTATTGATCAAAACTATAATATCATAAATTTATTCTATTTTTTATCTATGTCAAATAAAAGCTGTCATAAAAATGTTTGTCATTAAATAAAAATTATTCAGCATTCAAATTAAAGCTACAATTTACAGTAATGAAACATATTTTAAATAATAATTAAATGTATGGAAATATTATTTCCTTAATATCTTAAGGATCAAAATAAGTTGATCTGATTTTAAGCAAATAAATCTTCCTAACAACAGTTGAAATATTTTAAATGCATAAACAAACTGATAGGACACAATCATTTTTTAATTAGTCTATATTATTATGATTATTTTACTCTCACAATTTGTTTTACATACTATTTTATTTTTTTTGTATTAGCTCTACGAATGTAGGAAATTTTTTATTCTTGAAATACTTTATAGTCGTTATATTAAACGCAAGATCTTTAATCAAGTGAACATTAAAATCCTAGAAGTGGCAGTGTATTAAGTCTTCGTTAAATTTGTATTTATTTTTGCCTTCCTTGTTATTTTGCGTGGCATTTTTTCAATTTCATTATCGAGCTTTATGCGATGCGCCGCGGATCGGTTTACTTAGCAGTCGGAGACTTAACATATGTGGAAGAGAAAAGGTCTTTGTGGTGACCTTTGTGATTGTGACGTCGCGTTTGAGCTTCGACTTCAGCTCGGACATGGACTGATTGCTGTAGTGAAGTGAAGTGACCCACTCGATGTCTGTCCCAACTGTCCATTTATGTGAGTGTAAGTGTTGTGCCCGCATCTTTCTTTGAGCTTTTTCGTTGAGGCATTTAATTGAATATTGTGGCTGACCAACTGGCGGCTCATCGACAAAGTCAGCTGAGTCCAACTTCAGCCCGTGGCGCACTGCCTGTGGTTAGTCTGGCAACGCTCGTCCGTGACCACAGCAACAGCAACAGCAACAACAACAACAACAACTGACAGTTCGCCAGCACCTTTAACTGCACAGTGGCATATTGAATTGTTGTTGCTGTCATATTAAGCATGAGACATAACAGCTGGACATGACTTAAGGTCTTTTATTTTTTATTGTTTTATTGGCCTTTGATTTCAGTATGGGATTTATATGGCAAATGATGTCATAAGTTGAGGCATCCGAAAGCACAAATTATAATGAAATAAGCGCACTTATAAACGCTTGAAACTTTGCAGAATTATTCCATAAAATGTAAATAGAAATGGAACATATTTTTATATACATATAAGTATGTGAAAATGAGATTATTTTTGTGACAAAGATTTGATGTTTTAGAGATCACAGAATAATTTTATTCTAAAGTTGCAATTCAACTTCAATATATAATAAATATCACCAATAGACTATATAAAATTTATGTTGGGACTGGGAACACATCATGAATTTCTGAAAAATTTTAATTAATCTAGTCATTATTGTATTATCGAATCCAACATATTACATATATAAATTTACCAGACATTAATTGCAATCTTGAGTAGTACAACACTTGGCTTTTAAATTTATTTAAGGATTCACAACACAAATTTCTAATCGCCTTTTTATATATTTTTTATTTAATATTTTCTTAATTTCTGAATGAGTTGCATTTTAAGTGCATTTAGCTTAGACGAAATTCCGTATTAGTTTATTTTTATTTTATTTAATACAACTTTCTGTTCATCAAAATATTCAGCAAAAACATTCTCAGAGCTTATTTTTAATACCTTTTTTGATTCATACCATATGAAAATGATTAAGAATTTGAGATGTTCGTATGTAGCTCATATAACTGGAACTAATCGCTTGCTTGTACATTTTATTGTTTTAAGTAAGAAATGGCATTTATATATATGAACATGAAAATAAATCTAATACTAGTTTTTTTAGTCCAACTTGTAATTTATATGTTCGAGTTGTTGTTTTCATTTCAATGAAATAAAGTTCTCATAAAACTATTATTCATTTGAATTTCCCTCCATTGAGCCTTCAAGCACTCCATCAATAACAACAGCAACAACAGCAACAACAACAAGAACAACAACAACCTCAAATGGTCTACTCTCAATATGCAATTGCAACCTTTTGCTTCGCTCGGTTCCCGTAACTTTCGTTTTAATGGCAACCAAAAGTGCTCAGCAGTTTTACAACGGCAGCAACAACAATTGCTCTTATTGTTCTTGTTGTTACTGCTGTCGTTGTTGTTGCTGGTTGCACACAAAAGGAACGATAACAACGATAACATTTTAGCACATAAATTACAAATTCATGAAAAATTTTACGCTCGTGTTGTGCAGTTTTTGTGTTTTATTTCGTTGTTATTCACGTTGTTGTTGTTGTTGTTTCCCCTGTTGTTGTTGTTGTTGCTTTTGTTGGATTTTCTGTTTTTGGCGGCAAACGCATTGCATGTTGCCGCTGCCGCTGTTGCTGTTGCTGCTGGCATTTATGTTGCTTGCCGGCAGCAACATGCATATAGAACCGACAGATATCGCACATGGATTGTATTTTAAGAGTGTGTGTTTGTGAGAGTGTGTGTGTGTGTGTGTAGGGGTTAGGCTTCGCCTAAGTTGTCCACAAAAGGTGGCACCAAAGGTGCAGTGCGGTCAATGCGTTATTTGCAATTCATTGCTGCTGTTGCTGTTGCAACTGTGACACGGCAACAGCAACAGCAACAACAGCAACATTACAACGCTGGCGGCATCTGTTTAGTCAGCAGCAGGCCAAATTGTTGGCCACATGTGAGTTGTTGGCTTCCATTTCTTATTTGTTTTTTGGCAGCAATGTCTTCATTTTTATGCCACATTGCAAGCAATTTAAATGCAAAAAGCGAAAAGCGTATAAACTAAAATATCCGGGCTGCCAACTCGTTCAAATGCATTTATCAAGCGTCTGGTAAATGAAATAATAATCAGAGACGAGTCAAATAAATAAACCGAAACTGCGAATGGAATTCAAATCAAAATAAATGCAAAAAACCCGATTTGTTTGCTTGTTTTAGGTTGGCGGGGAAAGTGAAAAGTGAAAAGCCATGAGCAGCGACGCGTCGCGACGAGAAAAGTCGGCAAAGCAACACGTTGCATTTTCACACTGTTGATTTTTCACTCACATGCCACCAGCCAGGCAACAACAACAACAATAACTGAGGTAACGCCAACCATTTGTGGCACATAGTTTTGATTTATGCCTTTGGATTTGCTTGCCTCCAATTTCAACCTGGCGACGGCGACGGCTGGCAACTAAATTTACAAAAACGCATTAAGCGAAAATATTTATACAAAAAGTGCAATAATATTACTCCGCATTTGTGCAGCCCTGGTATGAACAAAATGAACAGCAGCCGGTTGTCAGCTAAGAGCCAAGATGAAGTCCCGACATCCTGCAAGCTGGCCAAGAAGAACAGAAAACGGCAAAACGGCGTAAGGATTCAAAGAAGGAAATGATGAAAAAATTCCATAGCTAAAATTGCATTATGTCGATTTTGTGGATTTCTCATCTTTTTCGATGGAGCTTAAAAACAGCGCATAAAAAGCAAGATAAAAAGATAAAGCAAGAGGGAAGAGTGGGAGCTAGAAATAAATAAGTCGAAGCTGGCCGCCTGCAAGTGGCTTAAGCAGAAAATTCTCTTCTTCTTCCTCCCCTTGAGCCAACATTGGTCGACAGTCTATAAAAAGTTTTTTTTTTTGCATGCCATAGATGAACTTCTTTTTATTTGCATTATTGTTGTTGTTGTTGTTGCTGCTACTGCTGCTGCTGAGCAGCTTGACAGAACAAACAATGAAAAAAAAAGTTGAAAGACTTTTATTGGTTTAAGCTGGAAGCTGAAAAGCGGAAACAGGTGCTCCTCAAATCGGTTTGCCAGTTTATGAATATTTAGTTAAATGAAGACTAAAAGATTAAAATTTATATGCAATTTAGAGTATATAGAGTTCTATGAATTTGATAGTAATTGAATATGCACCTGCAAATATACAGGTATTTATAAGGATATAATATTTTATGGTGTTTTATTTTCTTTTGATTTAAATATTTAAATAGTTTTGTTGTTTTTTTATATTTTTGTGTACATTCGTTTAATGCAAAAAAGAGGTCGGAACTTGATTGATATATTTGTCTCTAATATTTTAAGCTGATTTGACTAATGAAAATTTACAGAGGAAGATAAAAAGAAACATAAATTGAAATGTAAACAGAAAGAAAGAGAAAGAGCTAATACAAAATTTATGTATATGTTAATATTTACTCTGAATATGCGGAGCCCATTTGCAACACAATTTCATTAAATGCTGTAACAATGTATGTAAAATCCAAAAAAAAAAATCATAATTTTTTATTTAAATCAAGGGACAAAATAAATTACAACTCTATTATTTGGTTACAGAATATTTATATAAAGTTAGTAATATTTATTTGAAAATTATATTTTGCAGTTGCAGATAATGACAGGGCCCCATAAATTTTATGCTTACCTTCAGCTTTAATTACCCCATTTACTTCTATATCAAGTGGTCTCCAAGTGTACCTTTCACTATATAAATTTCTATGCAACTCAAACATCTATATAATTTTTCCAACGAGTTCCTCCCTGTGGCCAATAAATTTGTAAACCGAAAACTTTGCACACTTTAATATTGTGGGTTGTTGTTTATCTCGGCACACGGCCGACTCAAAAGGCAGAGCTGCTGCTGGGCGTGTTTTTAATTGCCGGGACAATTAAAAACAATTTTGCAGGCACCCAGAGCGGGGCAATAAATTTAATTGGCCGCAGTGACGCCCCTAAAATGTGACGCCCCCTTTGACTTTTGTTGGCTTACACTCCCTCCTCTCTCCATACTCCTTTCCCTCATTCTTTTGCCCTCTTTTGTGCTGTCTCCGTTTTCTCATTTTCCCAGCTTCGACGACGACTTCGCATTTCTGGCTTGGCAGCCATTTTCACACCTACTGACAAGGTGTCTGTGGGGCGCGGAGCAATTTATGCGGCTGTCAAATGCAACCCTGCTTGATTTTTATTGGCAGCCAGCACGCAGCTCCCTGCTTTGCCCCCCTTTGCCACCCCTTTTGTGGAGTTCCCTTTCTGCTATTCGGGTAATTGCATTGAGCACATAAATCAATTGAATTGCATTTTCATGCGACAAGTTTGGCCAACCCTCATGGTCCAAGGGCTGCTCGCGCCCTTGGCTGCAAGTGAAAGCCAAAGTAGTTTTTCTTTCTCTCCATGCTTCCAGCTGTCTTTCATCTCTTTCTTTTTTTGCACACTTTCCCCTTTCTCGTGCTGAGTGAAAACCCTTTCAAGCGAAGAATAATCAATTGAAATTGCATGCAATGCGTCATCGGCACGCCAAAGTCAAAGCCAAAGCAATGGATGAAAGAGTCCTAAGACCCCCATTTTCCATCTCTCTTTTCCCTTACCCTCTTCTTCCTGCATTCCCCAAGCATTAGTTTTGCCTTGCGGTTTGGCCCCATTTCTCTAAAAATTCGACTTTCCCTGCACGTAAAAAGATTATCAGAACTTCGTTTATTGCTTATCAAATTAAATGATTAATGTTGTTTGGTTTTCCTCGTTTTGCTTATTCGACTTGAATGTCAGCAACAGTTTTTCACAGTTCAAATGTTTCACTTTTTTTTTTTTTTTTATTTATTTTTCTTGTTGCTGTCGTCGTTGTTGCTTGGATTTGAATCAAATTGTTGAGCATTTTATTGAGAAAGTTTTGCGGTGGACTTTTGTGGCTCTTCACGCTCTGTTGATTTGCTGCTTCTGCCGTCTGTGCTGGAAATTGGAGGCGGCAAATCATATTTTAAATATTTTGAATATATAAAATTCTCTACGACAGTTTGCGCCACAAGCAATTTTTGCTTATTGAAGTCAACAAGTGCCACAAGCTTAGCATTGCCTTCCACTTCTGCTGCAGACAGCAAAACAAATTTAGAAACACAATTATTTGAAATGAAAATAGAATAATTTTAAATTTGGTTCCACATGGAGTCCACACAGTATCCACATGGGTTCCACTGTATTATTTTTTTAGTAAAATAGCGTTAAATAGTATGTATTATAATACAAATGTTTTAAACTTGACATTCCACTTCAGTATCTTCTTACATTCCACACACAATCCACATGCGTTCTAATAATGTATTTTACTAGATAGTTGAGGATTTCATCATTTTAAGAGATCGCCAAATAAATTTCAAACTAGATGACATATAACACAATCCACATATAACACAATAACATTTCATTTAATTTCTTTTTAAAGATAAATTGCAATCCACAATCGTTTCGCAACAATATTTCAATAGATTTGCTCCGCTTTTTAAAGAGAGAGAGTCAAGTATGCCACATAATTTGTGTGTTAGCTTGTAACTAACGCACCCGCATGTACAGCATATGATCCACAGCCCATTAATCAGTCGGGGCATCCAAACAAAAGTATAACTCATCAACGCACAAATTACAAAGACAAACGATGACTGACACGGCAAGAAGAAGCAGCAGAAGCTGCAACGTCAGCGTTGCCACTTGCCACCACTTAGTATCCATACAATCCACAGCATCCACACACTGGCGATGGGGCAGGCGAGGGTTTTTGTTAATTAAACAAATGCCGCAGTGACATGTACACATCACATCAGGATGATGACTGGCTGATGTTTGGCGTATGCTGAAGTGCAACGCAGTTTGCGGTTATCCATCTGCATGGCAAAATGGGTAAAATGGGCGAAAGAGAAGGAGGGAGAGGAAGACCCGATAGGGTACACTCAGAAAAATATGCCATCCCAAAATTAAGCATGTCCGTACTTAATATTTAACCGTTTTGTTCTCACAATTTAAAGACTGTTGAGTTCTACTATTTTTAAATTAAGCATGAAACCATCTGTTCAAATTTGTATTTATCATGTCTGCACTTTAGAATTCTCAACTGATTTGAGCCGCAAAAAGATGACATCAAGCCAGCAGCTTCAATTTAAACTTCGTTTCAAGATTGAAACGAATTTAAATTGGAGAATGTTTTGTGTACTTATATTAGCTAATTTTTTACAGAAATCAATTAATTCCAAAACGTGCTTAAAGTATCCTAGATTTGCAAGATCTTTTTCTTGTTTTTGGAAGTTCCCAACTTAGTCAGCTTTTAACAACGTTTGTATTTGAATATCCCCTGCTTAAGTACACAAATCTTAATTTTTC
The DNA here is from genome assembly GCA_035047525.1 of Drosophila quinaria. NCBI lineage: Eukaryota > Metazoa > Arthropoda > Insecta > Diptera > Drosophilidae > Drosophila > Drosophila quinaria. Next base: position 24,838 of record JAWNPO010000568.1, read on the forward strand.
TGAGTGTAGGGGTAGGGGATGTAATTCAAATGGGGGTTGGGGTGTTTTTTTGGTGGGGTTGGCTTCTGAGCACTGCACACAATTCCGGTTGACAAAAGCGCGCACACAAATAACGAAAAACTGTTGTTGGCTAACGGCGAACGGAGGCGCCATCAAAATGGGAAATGGGCTCCACATGCAATTTAATTTATTTCAATTGCAGCAGAATTATTACGACAGGCGACAAAGTGCCGTTATTTTGCTGCACCACAGCAATTTGTGTGTGTGTGTGTGTTTGTTTGTTTTCTTTGTTTGTTGCATGGTTCTTCCTCTTCATTTTCTTGTTCATAAACAAATTGTCAGTGTGAAGAAACCAAACGCAGTAAGCGTCAATTTCAATTAAACAGACGCGTGGCCCCTGCCACCATCATCATAATCATTGTCGATGATCATAATTCAGATGATAATGACAATCATAATGCTGATGATGATGGTTATGATGATGTTACCACCAGCTGTTTGGGGCAACTCCCTCATATGTGTGTTGGTTTGTTTGTTATCGTGCCGCAGACGCCACTGCGTCAAAACTCGCGCCCAACTTGCAACTAGCGGTTCAAACTCTGGAAGCGGTTTTACCGCATCTACTTTCCAAACTCAGCGCGAGATTTTCAACGAAATATTTTCCCAACTCAGCATCTATGGTGGAAGATTTCGAGTCATATGAATAAGTTAAAACTTTTAATTTACAAAGAAAGTGACTCAGAGTTTAAAAGTTATAAAAGTATTGAAAATATTCAAATTTCAGTATATTATTTGAATTGAATTAACTTTTTAAAATATAATAAAACATTAAAAAACTAGAGTAAAAGTAAATATTAGTTTATAAAAAAAAATTCAAAATATTTATAAGATATAAAGAAATATACAAATATTGTACCTCTACAATCAATACATCCACTTTTTAAGAAAAGTTATTATGGATCTTATCTTATCCCAATTAGTATTATTAATTCAAGCGAAATTTTTAAATTTGAACTCTTAAATTAATTTAAATTAATTTTGTGTAAATTCTGATAAATAACTTTTTAAAATGTATTATATAAACTCATTGAAATCTCAATTTAATTTCAACTGTTGCTTTAAGTAATTAACTTAATTGGTTTAATTAAAAACTGTTGATTAAGTTTGAAAATGCAAGTCCCACTTTTGCAATTATGCTTTCACTTTTATTCCACGGTGCTCTCGAGCTGCTTGTCCTGAAATCAGAATGTCATGAAACACTGCAACAATAACAACAGCAATAGCAACAATGGAAACTGCTGCAGAGTTCAATCTTTAATGTGGCCATAACGAACAGCACTTGGCCCAAAACACCGCAGACTTTTGCAATGCCATTCGCCATGGGTGGCGGCAGATTCAGTTGCATTTGATTTTAAGCTTTTAAGCATTATTGTTGTGGTTGCATGGTGTTCATGCTGTTGCTGTGCCAGTTGTTGTTGTTGTTGCTGTTGTTGTTGATGTTGCTGGTTGCACAGCGCCGCAGAATTTCAAGTGTAAATTAATTTATGAGGCATGCGGCGTCAACGGCGCCGCACTGAGTGACTGGGGTCATGTTGTATTTAGTTATCCGCATTGCCACCCTGAAATGACCCCTCTCCTCCCCACCACTACCGTTTGCCACTCTCTTAGCCCCTTTTGTGTACCCCTTGCCATTTTGGCCATTCGCCCATTTGAAATGTCAACCAAAGTGTGAAATTTCATATTGAATGACGCCGTTTGCTGGCGACAAATGAAGCTGACCGAAGCGAAATATATAATTGAGCACCAGCCGACAGCGTACAGCAAAACACACACACAAACAAACACTAATACACTTATACACCTAAAAAAATTTACAAATGCATGTTGTTTATTTTTTATCAAACTCACTTACCTTTAAATGTGCCAATGACGAGAAGTACGGCGAATAATTGGAAGCAGGCAAACATTTTGTTTTTTGAAGTTTAACTTGTGTTCGTTTGATTCATACAAAAGTAACGCTCAATCTGCAAAGATTCGAGAAAGAGAGAGAGAATTAGAGTGAGTCAGAGGATGAGAGGAAAATTAAATAAATGAGAGCTGAAAACAGTGTTGTCCATTTAGGGCCACTTTTCAATGTACATACGCATAAGTTTATTTAACAAATAATATAAAATTTGGCATTAATTTCTTTGCATTTTATGTCAAATTCTCTTTACAATAGTAATTGAACACCTTATTTAGACATTGAAAAAACGGGCCCAAGGTATATTTACACCTTAGGAACAAGGTGGGAATATTATTCTCTATGGAATGTCATTTTAATCATGATTTGCTTAATTTTTTGGCTCAGATATCGATTTTAGCCAAAGAATCCCCTCTTATCTTTTTCGAATTTTAAAAATTGTAAATGAATTATAATTAACTAAACTCAGTTCTGCAATTATCTGCGATAAAAATGTATTTTTAAATTTAATTTATAAAAATCGAATTAATTAAAACGATTGAAGCTCAAACAAATATTCAAATTAAAATACTTGTCCATTCTTCGATGTGTTTGAGCGCATTACTATTTATGTGTCACTTATGGTTATATTATGGATCGTCCATTTCTTCTGTATTTCTGGTTGGTTTATCCTGTTTCAATAATTACACTGATAAAAAAAAGGATCTAAAATCAAGATTTTGGTCTCAGAACTAAGAACTTTGGTCTAAAAAATGCGTCGAGAACATGAAAATCTTGAATTAAGAAAACACATCTTGATTCTAAGAACATTTCAATTAAGACCATGTTCTTATTTTTAAGATAATAAATTCTTATATTTTCAAGACCACAAATCTTAGTATAAGAATAAAACTTATTATTTTTTTAAGATTATATGTTCTTATTTATAGACCAAAAAGTTTTGAATAAGAAGAATGAAGTAATTTTAGTTAACTTGAGGTCTAGTAATGTCAATATGATACTAAACAACAAACAACAACACAAAAACACTTGCAGAACGCAAGGAGCATAGCTCGGTATACAGCGGTTTCAAGAGATACCAATCTCTATCATCAGTACCCGTTGAGCTGACTAGACCAGCGATCCAAGCCTAATGTCATTTTTGAGATTTTTGTTCTTATTTTAAGAGAAAAAGATCTAAGATCTAAGATTTTTATTCTTATATTAAGATTTTAAGATTTTTTAGAATAATATTCTTAATTTTAGTAATTTGGTTTTAAAATGGTCTTATATTAAGAACAAAATATTTAAATTTGAGAATTTTATTCTTATATTAAGAACTTACGATTTTTAAGATTAATATTCTTTGTTTTAGTAATTTGGTTTTAAAATATTCTTATTTCAAGAACAAAATATTTAAGATGACTGTTCTTGATTTTAGAAA
>JAWNPO010000569.1:0-118295 GCA_035047525.1 Drosophila quinaria
CTTCGATGTGGTCAGCAGATGGGGCAAATAATTCTCTGACAAGTCGCCATTTTTCGATCGCATTTCGTGTTTTTGTTGTTGCCTTTAAAGACTACCAAGCAACAATTTCTTTTTTGCCACTACAAAGATTATTTTTGTTTATTGCGCACAAACACGAAATTCTATCCTACTTAAGACTGACAGCAAATATTTGAAAGCGCTGTATATCGCTTTATGGTTCAAATTAAAAGCAAATACTTATCGAATACATTAAGATATTGCTTCAATTTAAAAAAGTTGCTGTAGATAAAACAAAAATATAGCTGTCCAATTTTCAACATGTCAAGAAGATATTTCATTCTGCAAAGCTATAAAACGGAAAAAAAAGTTCAGGATGACATAAATGTCTTAGGTTCCTCCACTTTAAAATGCTCAATTCACCTTATTAGGCTTTTACCACATTTTTCCGAAGCTCCATTTAATATCCCTCAAACATTTGGAACGCCTACAAAAGCAGCGGGCCTCTTACCGACACTTTGCGACATTCATTGTGTGACGGAAGACGCCTGCACGCAATAAATCAATCAATATGCTACCTACATATATGGTCGACTTCTGCCAGTCTGCGGCGTCTGCTTCGTCTGGCAGTCTGACTGCGAGTGCGATGACGTCGACTTTAAGCCCGAAAATTTTTGTTCAGTCTGCAGTCCTTCCGTAGAGGACATGAGCCATGAATTTTCAGGTTTATCTTGTTTAACAGAAAGTTTGCCTCCGCCTGAGCTCATTATTTGAGGGCAGTGGTTAGATTTTGCCTTTCTCTTTTGTTCCTTTGAACTTGATTTCTCACTTGCAAACGCTTAGAGTCTTTTGTTATTTATTCAGAGTGCGTTTTAAATCAAGTGTCAAGTGTAATAAATCTAATTTCTAATAAATTATTTCTGAAGATCCAAACCATTCACTGTCGAGAAAAACTAATATTAATATGAGTTAATTCAAATTTGAGAGAAAATGGGAAAGTGAACGGTAGAATATGAAGATATTCATAACAAATTTTAACTGAAAGCGACTTAAGAGATTGGATGAATATTGTAATATATATAAAGAAACAAACCAGTTTTAAGATTAGCATCTAATTAATTGTGAATTAATATTTACTAACTTGTTCAATAATTACACATTTTCAAGTTTAGTTATCACACATTGTTCTGTAAATTAAAATAGAAAATTGAGTTTATTAGCAAAATTGTTAAAAATCATCGAAAGTAAATGAATATAAAAAGTATCGTTAGTTGATACTAAATATATACATTTTCACAATCTTTTCTCTCAAATCTACTCTTACAATTAAATCGAGTTTCTTCAATCGCTTTGCTTGTTTGGATGGAAATATCTTAAGGAAATTGGATATTCACAACACCGACGCACCTGCATGAGCCCAATTCGATCCTAATTCCCACATCATCAACAATTGAAAACATTTGAGCCGCATTTTTGGCATAAAAACAGTAAACAGTAAATGGTAAATATGCATAACGGCCTAAACCGAAACTATGCCCCACGGTCGACCTGCCCACTGCCACGCCCAGCCGGAACTATCTACTCGAAGTATCTGGCATACCCAAGATGAAAAAAAGACCTGAAAAACAATATAAAAATACAACGAATTTCTTGCACAAGGCCAAGTCAAAGCAGAGAATCCCAAAAACAAGAGACGGAGAGTAAAATATTCCGAGATATAACCCAGCCGAAGTGTAGGACATACTAGTAAGCAGGGCGAATGCCAATAAAAACCAAAGAATTACTAAGTATTTTGTATTGTTTTCAATTGTTTGTTGGCAGCCAAGCATAAATATGATATTGATGAGGAGGCATATTCAGTTTGGGTATGTTTGTGTGGGAGTGTTTGTGTGTGTGTGTGTGTGTGTGAGGAACCCCCTTGGCATATGTGTTTCCATTTGCAAGAATTCGGCGTAGTTGAAGCTGTCCATGTTTGATTTATTGTTCAGCCACACACCCGCGACTCTGTGGCTTTGGGTTGGCTCCACTTGACAATCGCCGCTTTGTGGGGCTCCAATCAGCGTAAGTTGATTGAACTTTGCATAATTTAGTTCAATGAGCAGCGACAAGCAGACAAGGACCAGGCGAGCAAGGACGACGATGATGACGACATTGCTTCAAGTTTAGTGCAATGCATTGCAATGGCGCCTTTGGCTGTTGACTTGTGTCATTAACCAAATTGAGCCAACCTGCTGGCTCTTAGAATCTACAGTAAGATATCGTACAAACTGGCATTAAGTCTAGAGGTCGACCACCTTACATATTAAGTGTCAAATGATAGAGTGAAATTGATACACTACTGAAATGAACCAAATATTGAAAAAATTGCTAGAATTGAACTTCAATGAAGATATAAAATATATGTATAACAGACTTCGTCTTTCTTGAAGGATAAAATCATAATTAAGACACATTAAATTTTGTTTTTGGGCCGAAATGCAAAATAAAACTCATTAAATGCGTTCTTAAATATATCCTGTTATCTTATCCTATCATTCCGCTTTATACTAAAATCCGCAAATTTTTTGAGTTAACCTTTAAAAATAATTTGCTAATGTGGACAACTTTGACGCCGACTTTATTAAACCTTATGCGAGACAATGCCGCGGCAATCGATCATTAGGGGCTCATGAAACACAGCCAAAGGCTACTAAGCTCGGTGTCAACTTGGAGTCTAACCAAACCCCAAAGTCAGTTTTACTATTATTCTGAGCAACTGCAACTCATAGGTAAATGCGTGAAAGCAGAAGACGAGAAATATGAAAAAGGAGTGGAGAACTTGATATAGTTTCAGTTTTTACAGCCCAAAAATAATGTTGCGTACTGCACGAAGCGGCAGTGATTTAAAGTTTTTAATGGCAGCGAAACAATCGCGTATGAACTATGAATACCTGTGTTTGTTTGGCTGCAAAGTTGGCAGACCACACCCCCTCCCACCAGTAAACCGCCCACTAATACCATCTAGCTAAGCTAAGCAAACTCAAATAAAAACTCGATTAAATATGCACGCACGCACGGTCCCTCAGTTTTGTCAAATGCAATTTCTTTACACTCAAAACACCAAACAGGAAAGTTAAATGGAAATGCAAGTCTATATAAAAGCTTAATTCTGGCGCTTATAATATTTTTTCATTCGCCAGCATTTTAAATAAAAATAATTGCACTTTGAAATAATTAATCGAAAAGAGAATAAATAATTTTGAAAATCAATCGAATATCGTAACTTAATAAGTAAAACCACTAAGCAAACATGGGGCATGCGACCCCAGAATATGAGAAAAAGTGTTTGGATTTAAAACAGGGTATTTTCGAACGGGTGATCGAGCCCGCTTTTTTTTAGATTTCACACTAAGAAGCGTGCACAAGCTGACACACAGCAACGATAATGAGCGAGACTGACTCTGCAAAATTATGCAATTCGGCAGAGCAAAAAGAGCATTCGGCTTTTGGGGTCGCATGCCACACAAAGCATTTGCGCTCACAAAAATGCTTGTTTGACGCCTATATGTATTGTTTGCTTACAAATTACAAATACTCAAATAATTGAGGAGATAAATGGCCTTCACTTCGTACACAAATGCATTATTTAATTTGTCCAAATGCGGAACAATGTCAAGTACGACTTCTTGTCCTGTCTTCAGTTGCCCACTTTAAATGCAAGTCCAAGTCCTGTATTGTGCTCACGCTTACGCATCACAGCCTTAGAAGGAGTTGACGGGTGGAACTTTCTGAGAAGAACTTGAAAATTGCATTTGCAGTCAATTTACACAAAATTAAATTGAATTTACGCTACGCTTGCACAAAATATCAATGGATGTCATGTCACAAAGCTGCGAGCGGAACAAAAACAAAACGTTGGACAAAACTATAAAGAAAACAGCAAAAAGAAAGGAGGAAGAACGTGCTGTACAGTTAGAAGATATTCGCCCACAAAAATTCAAACTGCATTTTATCAAAATTCAAATGGTATTTTCTCTGGTCGTCGACAGTGTTATGTGTATGTTTAGCATGCGTGATAAGCAGCTGGCAAAAAACAGCAACAAAAGCAGCGACAGCAGCAGGAAATGCAACAGCGACCATTGGCGCACACATGCAACTTGACTTTGTAGTTTGCTGCATGTTGCATAGCTAAACAACTAAGCAACTAAGGGCGTGGGTGTGGACGTGGACTTACCCATGTGGCATCAACAACAAACTGAGCAGCCGCGTGTTGTAGTTGCACGCATTTTGCAATGCTCTGACGAACGGACAAGGCGACAACATGACTGTCTGACTGTCTGACTGACTCATAGACTGACTGACAAACTTTGCAAAGCAAATCACACGACTTGCATACGTACGTGCCCCACCAACCGTCAAGTCTTTAATTGTGGGCAGACTGCAATTGCTACTTTGAACATTTGATTCAAGCCAAGTTTGGTTTGGTTATATTTAAGTGTGACATTCAGTTGATTCTTGATTAAAATTATTTAACTGTCGTTTTAGGGGCTTCTTTCAATTTCCAGATTTGTGGATAATTTAAATGGACTTAATGCAAGTGTTGATTATATATTTCTAGCATGCAAATATATCCTTATGGGATGTATTTATTGTTTGCATATTTTCTCTACAAATATTGATTTCAAATGTTGTTAATGTGTCCGATCGTCCCATCACGCCCTGTTCCGTTTCTACCGATCAGATTGAATTGGCATTGTTTATTGTGCATATATCATGGCTTAAACATTTTTTTGTCGTAATATGATTTTAACATTTTTACTTTCATAACTGTTAATTTTTGTCATAAAGAGCAATTAAGTTTTTTACCCAGCTTTATACTGTTGTTATTGTTTTCTGTCTTTTATTGTTATTTCGTGTTGTACTTAGTTGCTGTCGTTGTTGTTATTTGCGTTGTCTGCGGGTTTAATCTCGAATCGCTTTAAATATGCAATTAATTGCAATTGTCGCCGGCACTTGCCCCAATGCAGCACTTACTGTAGGCGACATTTGTTTACCTTTCCGCAACATCAGGCTCGCATATTTTGCATATGAATATAATTAAATTGTTTATTTTCGCAATTACAACAGCGAGAACAACAACATGCACAACAGTAAAGAATGGGAGGAATCGCCAAAGAATTCAGACAAGTGGTAAGCAAAATATTTCCTCATTGTCATTAAAGCTTGAAACTACTCTTTCAGCCATATTCAAATTACTCTACACATTAAAACATCTCTGAAAACAGTATTGGTAGCTATGGAATATTAAAAAATAAGTACATTGTGTGGTTTTTATAATTGGAATTTAAATTTTAAGGATCGCACAGAGGTATCTAGAAAGGAGTTATGAATGCTTTGAATGAATTTATTCAAAATGCCGACAGCTCTCAAGTAGTCACAGTTTGGCAGGAGTGTAGAATTAATTTTAAAGTTGGTTTACTTAAGAAGAATTTCGTTAGCTGACATATCTTTTATATTAAAAGGAAATATTTATCTATGTTTATAGTTATCGTATAAAACTTTAGATAGTATAAAAAAAATTATTTAAATCGCAATCCCAACCTAAAGTAACTTTTGAAGTATTAGATAATTAGAAAAATTCTGAAAGTTAAACATGTGAGATGGGAATTCATAAAAATTAAAGCAATTGAGAGCATATTTGAGTTTGTTTCCACGTCTGACTTCTCGTAAGCCAATTTAAGCATAATTAAGCTTATTACCAAAGGCAGTTAGTGTGCGTATCAGAAACTTGACTAAATTTGTGCCAGGGCAATAGAAAAAGTCAGCATACAAACCGAAAAAATAGAACTAATGCCACGCTGGAAGCCGAGAGAGTAGATAGAAGAAGAGGAGAGAGAGTTCAGAGAGTAAAGGTGAAGAGATGAGATCTGTGGTCAGACTGTGCCTGTTGGCGACACTCTCGTTTTGGTATGCGAACGGAATTCTCAATTAATTTTAATTTCGAGTCAACAACTTTCCGACGATTGCAGGCAGAGCAATGGCAGCGAGTGTAATTATCCTTGCATTCCTTTTTATGGTCTTTAGGAGTTTTGTACTCCTTCGCTCACGCAACTCACTCACATTCACTCTACTTCTCTCTCTCTCTCCCCTTCTCTAAAAAAATACGAAAATATGCTATAGAGACACTCTGAATTTAAGCCTTAAGTCATCTCGACTAGACTGGTCATAGGGAATTTACTTGGACTTACACACACACACATGTGCAGTGACTACAAATCACAAGGACGTGAGCGTGGACAGCGTCTTGTTTGGCATTTACGTGATGATTTAAACGCGCCCGTCCAACAACTTCCAACTTGCAGCATGAATTATGCTTCCAGTTGGGAACTTTGCCTAAATTGGCAAGGCAAACTGCAAGGCAACCGTTACGTGCATTTCTCCTAAGCCTAAGAGTATGCAAAGGCAACTGTAACGGTGACGGCAGCGGAACCCGCTACAGCTACAGTGGGTGCGGAGAGCACTTGCTGTAAAAATTGATGATTGAAGGCAATACAAAAACCGACGTGAGCCGCACGCCATGCCACAAACAGTCACAGTCTATCCCTTTCATTCTCTACACCGAACAAAAATATCCGCTTAAAGTAATAAGAAAAAAATTAAATGTAGTAAAAATTTTAAAGTTTAATTTTTAGTTAAGTAAAATAAAATTATTTTAAAGTATATCATAAAGAAAACTATTTAATTCGATTAATAATAAATTTTTTATATGTTTTATTAAGTAAACCATTTGGATAAGATTGTTAAAGAAATTTATTAATGATTTTTTTAAGTCTTAATTTTATTTTTATTTCAAGACTAAAAGAAAAGCCTACTTGTTTAAAGATGGGCGTAAAATGTTCGATTTGCTTACCTACACACCTACCTTACACCTACTTTTTTGGGGCACCTCCCCACTTCAAACGTTGAGCAAACGGAAAATGGTAATTCAAAAACTCAGCACAAGGCAGAATTTCGCACATGTGCCGAGCCTAATGCCGTTTCCGCTGCCCCTTCTCCTCATTTCCGGGCACAAATATTTATGTGCTAAACGCCATCTTCTTTCATGCAACTTTTATTCCTCTTTTTCTCTTTCTGACTTTCTCTGTCGCTCCCGTGTCATCGTCAAAATTTTGCATAAATTTGGCATTTGAAAAGCTATTCAGCCTGAAGGAAATGATAACGACGCCGACGATGATGAAGAGCTGAACACAACTTCGCTAAGCTAAGCAGAGTCAGGCCCCCCTCTTCACCTCCCCCATATACAGCTCTTCAGCCTCATGCGTTTTGGGCGATTGCATAAAGCCATTAAATTTTTGTCCCACACAGTCAAGGCATAAAAATGCCAAAGCGGCCACAAAGTAAAAAAAGATTAGTTTCCACCAGCGAAATATGTGTGTTAAACATAAAACTCAGTTATGAAAAATTATTTGCAGAATTAAACTTAGTTTATTAACAGTTGCGTAATCTTAAGTACATGTACATTATGTTTGTATGCATTTAGTTACTATCCTATGCTATTGTTTCAATTTATAGTCTCTGTCCTAAATAAAATATAAAGATATAAAATTTGTCAGTCTAAACGCATACGCATAATAATTTATATATTGAAATTTATACAACAAACATCAAACATATGCTTTTTGGCCTTTCGAAAAACGCAACGGTTCAAAGGCATGCGAGAATTTCCGGTCGTTGCTCGCTCAAAAAGCAAACGATGAAAAAATACATTTAACCGGAAACTGAACGGCAAAATTGAAATGACATAAAAAACTACAATAAAACTGTGCCATAAAAATATCAACTACATCAAAAAAAAAACAAAATATCTCTTTCTTGTTTAATGTTCTTATTTAAATGTCGAAAAATAATTATAGTTTACAAATAACCAGTGTATGCCGAAGTCTTTAACTTTCCTACCTTATTAAATAGTGCACTCACTCTTCCAATTGAAGAGTAAAAAACATAAGTAGAGTTTGTTTTTGTATGAGACAAGCGTGAAAAAATGAAATTTAAAATTCAATAAATTACTAAATAAATTTGCATTCCAGCCAAACAGAAAGTGGCCAACTTTTTGGCGTTTGGTTTTTGGTTTTAGTCTTTGTTTTGGAGCTTTCGGTAATTTTTTTGTATACGTTCATGGCTATTTATTTTGGCCCATTGTTAGTCACTTATTTCATTGTCTATGGTTACAGTCATATGAGAGTAAAAAACTTAAAGCTGAACACAAGTTTAAAACTGCAATTGGCAACAGCAACAGTTGTCGCTTGATGCACTTGCTGTCGATGTATATGTGCTGTTGTTGGTGACAATGGGGTGATAAGCATATCAAAAACATCTCATGAGGCATCCTTTAGGCGCCCAGACGTTGCAAGGATTTCCACATTTTTATTACAGTCGTTACAGACACGTCGTTGAATATCTGCCTGCCTGAGTGCGCCTCAATAAAATGTCGTTCGCGCGTATTTTTTTGAAATGCAAAAGCGACTCAGGAAGGAGATCTTACATACAAGCAATAAAGTATTGATCATTCTCGGAGCTCCTAATAAAATATATGTTTTTGCATATGCGCTAGCATCAAATATTCTCTTTGTAATCGAAGCGAGCACATTTCATGGATTTGCCAAAGTTGAAAATTGCTTTATACACACACTGCAAAGCAGACAATTTTTATGGCCCGTTGCGGTTTAAATAGCAACATTCCGAAAGGAATAAGCTACTTACATTAATCAAGATGTTCTACGTTTGCCTCATTACCAACATTTTTTACAACTGTTCTGTTTTTCTTTGCTCTTTGAGATTTTCTGTGTTTTGCATGCTCTGCTCGACTCTTTGGCATTTTGATTTGCACGCTTTATGTTTAATTGCTTCTATTGCTCTATGCATTTTCATTCAAGTCCGCGTTTGGAGGAAATCGAGCATAAGGTTACCTTTACTTTGCATTTAATATATATAGGCCATGCAGAAAAACTCTCTTACTCACTTAATGTGAACAGAAACATCCCTTTCGTGCAAAGTGTAGAATAGCTGGCATATTTGTTGTCTTTTTTTGTTGGAGCTGGAAAACCGCAAAAGAGCAATTCGTTGGTCATAAATTTGCAAGCCGGATTTAATTGCGAGCAAACAGTCACCAGAAAAGTGCAATCCCTTGTTCCTTGCCTGGCTTCAAGGGATTGGGCGGGAGGCATGAGAGCCACTGTCAGGCATATATGAAACTCATTACGGCATTATAAGTACAAAAGCCTGTAGTAAGAGAGCTTATTATTGACTTCAAATACCTTTTCCTTGTATCCCAAGTATGTATAGTAATTAATTTTTTCAGTAGTGTTACTGAATTTTGCACTTGTTATTGTAGTTCAATGATTATAAAAAGTCAAACAATCAAGCAATTTACTGCATCTTCAAAATTCTTTTAAAAATTCATGGCTGGAGAATAAGAGAGCTTATTATTGACTTCAAATACCTTTTCCTTGTATCCCAAGTATGCATAGTAATTAATTTTTCCAGTAGTGTTACTGAATTTTGCACTTGTTATTGAAATTCAATAGATTGATATCGACCGTTACCTACCAACTTTTTTTAACATGATTATAAAAAGTCAAGCAATCAAGCAATTTACTGCATATAATACAGTTTTTTTTTTAGTAGACAGAAGTTAAATTTATTTCACATTTAGTGAGCAGGATCTAAAATAACCTTAAAAACTCTTTAATTTTGTCCAGTTTCCCGATGCAGACACAAGTTTTAAGCAATCTCGGTCATCTTAATTAATTTACTGATTCGCAAAAATAATAATTAAACTGTCAGTCTCAATCATAGTCAGGAACAACAGTAGTAACGACTACCTCCCGCAGCTGTCACTGTCCAGCTGGTTTTATCTTTTTTTATATTATTCTGCACATTTCCGTTATAAATGTAAAATTTCTAGCGGTCAGAGCGAAGAAGAGACGCCAAAAGGGCTTTGGCCAGGCGCCATGGTTACAGGGTGGCTACAGGCCCCAACACTTGATTAAAATGGCATCCGGCCGGGCCAACAACAACATCTACAACTGAAAAGGAAACCAGATTCGAGGCATCCACGTTCGTGTGAGTAAGCGAATTCATTTATCCGCTTTTCCATTGATTGATATGCCAATGAATCGCACCGAGTGCAGACACAGCTCCAAGCCTCCAAGAACGAGGAAAAAATCTAGTTCGTTAGCACTTATGCAATGCGGACAATAGCACACATTGCGGCCCAGTCGCCGGCACAAAATCAACAAATGCAGATGGGCCAGATAAATTGCCAAATTGAAGCGGCGTCGGCGATCGTCGCATCGTCGTCCTAGCAATTGACTATGCCAGAAGCATTAAGAAAAAACTATATGGAAAGCCAACGTCAGATATTCATCCAAAACAAAAAGGAAACTAATCTACCGATGAACATTGTGCTAAGGATTCGCATTCTCAAAACTATTTTTCTTTTAACCACCTCGCCTTGATATTGACTACAGGTGAGTAATTGACTCAGAAATAGATCAGTTTAAAAATACAACTGATTAGAGCTTTTTTGATATTATTTAAGTTTTCCTTCATTCTTCAATTGATGTATTTGATGTATTTGATGGTCGGAAGTATCCATCAATTACAGGATCTACTCTATATACTTGTTAGACATGGGCCCTTGGTTAATTGCAGACTGCGGTCAAATTGTTTTGTGCTGATTTCGGCAGTTTTTCCACAGATTTCATTTTATTTTTATTTCATTGTATGCTTACATGACCACGTAAGCAAAAATGTTTTACTGTTGGACAGAGAGGCCAAGTGGAATAACTGCAGGAGTATGTAGTATGAAGATACATTTTAAGCTCGATTGTGAACCTTTTTATTGCCACAGCGGAGAATTAGCAAAGGTTGTGGCTATTAATCATTGGTGCAGCTGTGGGATGAGTGTTTGAGCCTTAAAGTATTCACTTTATTATTTATTGCATATATCTATTTATTTTTGGAGTGGGACGAAAAAGAGATAGATGCACCACTTGGTGTCTTCCACTGGCCTTTCTTTGCAGACACTTCATGGGACCGTCGACTAGCTGCTTGGCTGACTCGCTGGCATGTGTGCAGAGTTACTGCCCACATCCTGTGCACTCGGCTCTCAGCTGCAGATATTTTACATTTTCGAAAAAATTTCCGTTATGATTTCCTTGCATTGCATTTTACCATGGCACAAGTTTTTCATCCACACAAATGCACAGGCCCCTACAATTCACATTTCTATTTGACTTTTTAAATATAAATTTGAATACTTCATGGCAGCGTATGAGATTCAGATAATGCTAGTCGAGTGTTTGCCTCCCAGTTGCCAGAGTTGTCCGAGCAGTATTTTTTCTCTTTTGGTGCGACTTGACTTTTCATTTTTATGCTAAACTGTTTCCTTCTGCGGACAGGCTCATTTCATTTGCACAAACTTCGCCAAACTATGTTGAAGCGGAAACGGAAGTCATACTCCGCTGATAAGTTGGGATTGCAATTTTGACCAAAAGCCGAAGCATGAGGACTCTGGATAAACTCTTATCTTCCCACTTTCAAGTTAATTAAAAAGTGTCCCAATTGATTATGCAAAAGAACTTGGCCTTCCTGTCTGTTTTTCTATGTGAACTTCAATTGCCCATTTTTATAATTTTCTCTATCGACTCAATATTAAAATAACAAAGAGCGCACTTGGGTCAACGACAACAAAATCGAAGCAGTCTTCTCCTTTTATTCCTTTTTGTGTCTCTACGAAAATTGTAATAAGTATCACTACGACAACAAGTGCACCAACTACAAGTGCAAAAACAAAGCAAAAGAGGCAAAAAGTGGCGCCACTTTAGTTTCACTCAGAGAAAATGTAATAAATTTCTATTCAAAACGACCACATAATCGTTGCTTGTGTCCGCTAGGCTGCGGCTATCTTTCTATCTATCTTTGGTCGTATTCGACTAGTCGAACATTCATTTTCATTTGTCATTTTCAGAGAGATTTTTTTATGTAACTGAATGTATTCAATTCCAAATGCAAAATTAAGAAAATTAGAAAATCCAAAAATCAATTGACACGTCCACACCCGCCTGCTGCTAAGTGCTCAAAATCAATCAAATCACAATTAGAGAGGGAGAGAGATAATAAAGAGACAAAAAGAGAAAGACTGAGAGAAGGCACAATCACATTTTTAGACAATCACCGCTCTTAATCATTCACATGAAGTTATGGATTCATATAAGAAATAATGATAATTTGTTATTATCTGGTGTTTTTGTAAAAATCTTTATTTTAACTACATCGATAGTCCCCATTTTTATAAATAAGCGCCTGTTCGACTGCCCTACTGCGGATAGTATAGTATCAACTAAACAGGACATGTCCAACTACAACAAGTCTAACACCAACGGCAACAGCAATTTTCATACATACTTTGATATGTGATTCTCAACGTGACACAACACGGACACAAAACTGAACCCAACTGTCTGCTGTCATCGCCTCTCTGATGTGTCTGTGTGTGTGGTGTCCCTGGCTTGGCCTTAGTGTTAACCAGCTAACCACAGCAACAACAACAACAATTATATTTAATTTTTAGGCAAACTCTAGCACATTTCCACTCTCCTCTAGTTTAACTGGTCGCTTATGCCTTTTGTCTGTTGCATCGCCTCATGCAACACGTCAAAAGTTGAACGACAGCGGCAACAAAAGCTGCCAACGAACCGGCGACGCAACGTCAACTGCGGCCACTGCTGCTGCTGCTGCCAACAAGCAAAAACGTCTAAAAACATAAAAATTGTCGGCACATTGTTGAAATGTCAGGAAATTAAGTGACAGCAAGGAGTCAACTATACACTCGTACACACGGCAGTTGCCAGTAATTAAAATGAGTAAAACACAGTCAAGAAACCAACAACAACAAAAAGAATAGTAGCAATGTCAGGCCTAATGAGTTTATTAATTAAAAATCACTCATATATGTAAGTATGTGCAGGAGAGTGTGTGTGTCTGATTGTGGTCGCTGTCGGAGCACGCTCCGCTCAACGTTCACTAATTGCAACCAGGTTTTAAACGAAAATATATTCTAAGCACGGTACCCACAAAACAAACAAAATTCGAAAAACAAAAATATGCTTGACTCTGTTGGGTATAAAATACTTCAAAATACTCCTTACTTATATTTTATTTAATGCAAGATATAAATAAAATTCATCGTCCTTTCTTGTCCTCAACCAGTTTTTCGGATGAGTTAAATTTGAATATATTTTTATTTTACAAATTTAATAAAGAATTATTTCATCTATGATAACTTAGTGTAACAATTAGTTATATATTTAAAGCACTTAGTTTTGGAGAACGATTCCCTACATTATATCTATGTGATCCAAAAAAAAACATAATTGAATGCCTCACTGTGAGACAATGGATATTTACAGACATCTCGAAAATCTCAGTCGGGCATCTCTTTCTTATCTGGTGCATATTTGCTAATGCTTATTACACCCAATTAGTCGCTTATTGCGCAGGGGGTATTAAAAAGTGGACAACAATTCGGCGCCATGCGTAGTGTGGCGAGTCAAGAGTAGGAACAACGACAACAACAACAGAAACATCAGCTAATGCAACTGCAAAACAAAATGGCGACCGAGTCACTTGTCAACTCGCAATGACGGGCAACAAAGCTGCTAATGACTTTTAAAATACAATTTTTATAACGTGCCCGGTCTATGAACTGGTTTTGACTCCACTCACATCGTCATTGCATTTTTTGTGCACATTTGGCGACAATTTGCAACATGTGCGTAGTTTCTAGGCACTTGAGTGCCAAAGCGGAGCTATACTTAGTCCTGCTTCTGTTTCTCCTCCACCTCGAAGTCCTTTTCTGTTATGGTTATGTGCTTACTGTTAAGTGGCCTTCAAATTGCCATCGTTTAAATGGCTCCCCATTGCACTGGTAGTGGAGTACACCAGAAACTGTTGTTAGCTGCCTGGTCAAAGCAATTAGTTACGTATACGCAGCGTTTAGTTCGCTTGACAATAGTAGCACTGTTTTGGAAAGTGGAATTAACAAAACTTTAAAGCAAACTAAACGGAGGTCTTAGTTTCAAGAGTCCTTGCTCTGAAACACTCGTTATCCGATCAAAGCTCTACATGTTATTAATCTTCAATTTATCAACGTATTGGCATATGAGCTCAATTATTTTACTAAGTTCTGGGAAAATAAAATTTAACCAAGAATAATTATATTTTCCCTAATGACACTTTACTTTAAATTTAAAGGCAGCATTGATATATAAAAATATAATTGACATAAAATGTGATTTATAGGAAGCCGAGTGGAGAACACTTAATAGAACTATTTGTTAACCACAAAGGTTCGCTGAACCTGGAATGTTGCTTTGTGGAAAAGAAGCTGGCTGGCTTGTATGGTTTATAGACTTGCCTAAACTGACGCTGGTTGCCTTTTCCAAGTTAATTTTTTATGCATGCACTGAATCTGAATGACTTTGACAGCAAAGTACAGAAGTGGCCGTCTCGCTGTTTGGCATTGAAGCTCTATGTCGTTTTATTTCCTACCATTTGTTTCTTTTCTAACTTGTTGCCCACTTACTTTTGCCCTTGCGTTTGACAAAATGTTTCGCAACTTTTAATAAAATAAACTTATTTGCACAAAATACATACATAAAGCATGCGGCGTAGTTTTTCTCGTCGTTCTTCCAATTTGGGCTCTTTGATACTTCAATTTTTGTTTCCCGATTCGCTCAAAAACTTATGCTAATTAAATTCTTACAAGTCGCTTGTTATTTTTTGCTTTTCACTTTTTTATTCGCTGGTCCCACTGGCCTTTCCTGACCCACAGTTAAGCACTGTCACCCTTCACTTTTTGAGCCACAGAGGGCATACATTTGCAGCACCCATCAAGATTTTAGTTGTTACCCTCTCGCTTTTCTGCGTGTTTGTGCATATGATTCATTAACTTGTGCGTTCATGTTAATATCCTTGGTAAATGTCAGTTTCTGGTCAGCCACAAGGACATATGAAGAGGTAACAGATGATTTTCCAGCCTGAACTCACTCTCAACTCTAATTCGAAATGTGAAAGTGAAAAGCTTTCGTTATGCGGGCTCTCAAAAATATGCTGTGACAAAAGGCACAACAAAACCACATGGCGTATATGACACACAAAGTGAGTGAAGCCTTTACTGAGATATTGAAATGACTGAAAAGTAAAAGTGCGTATAGCAAACATAAAAAAACACCTCAATATGGGATATTTCTATCTATATTTCGGGGACTGTATATTGATCCGAAGCACACCGCTTGGAAAATAAATTTAATAATTTTTTAAACTTAAAAAGTACTCATATTTTATTCACTCTAAACTCAGGTTGCTTTTTATGGCGACATTAACTTACTCACATCAAGAAATTAACCAAAATAAATGCAATATAATTTAAGCAAACTCCATAAATCTCGACGGCTTTAGGGATTAATCTCGAGTAGAAACTACTTTTGTAAAGAACACCTCGCTAACACACTAAAAATTAAGGGAAGACAAATTTCCAATCAAAAAGTATTAAGGTTCCACAAAGAATAGAAATGATCTAATTCCTTTTTAATTGTATTATAAAAGCAGTCAAGCGAGACTTAAAAGCAATTTAACTACTAAGAATATATTTGAGACCACAACTATTAAATTTTAGAGAAGCAAACTTTTAACGTGAACTAAGTGTAAGCACAAAAGACGCCCTAGAAGACAGCACAACAGAAGAGAACACAACTAAAACTGAAAAGCCATTAAGCATAACAATTTCCGGAGAGGGAAAAATAAAAATAAAAGGCAAGAACTGAAGAAGGTGTGCAACAAGCGAAGCTGCACTTAAGACGCTTAACAAAAGGTAAAGTCAGATCATAAGAGCATTCAAAGTCCACTTACCACCCTCCTTCTCTCTCCATGTGTATAAGGTAAAAGTGGGCATGGTATTATGGGCACTGCCAATAAACAATAAAAGCTGAGCACCTCCTTTCGAGTCCTTAACGTCTTTGGCATTGTGTGAGCTTTAAACACGTAATAATCTAATGAATAACTTATGTATCCCATAATACCTGGCAAATTACGTGAGAGTAGAGTTGATGGAAGGAGGGAAGGGGACACAGCGTCAATTATTTAACTTGACTCCTGTGTCATATTAGACAATGTGAGAGCCATGCATAATTCATATTTGACTAATATGACGGCATTTAGAGGTGCCTCTAACAACAACTTCGCCCCTCTTCATGTTGTGCCGCCCATTTCATAATTTTTCTTTTTATTTCAGCCGTTGTTCGTTTTTAAATTTTTGAACACTGGTGTTTTGTTTGAGTGCCACTTTAAAAGTTGAGTGGCACAACCTGCAATTGTTTACTTCTTTTCATCCATATGTTTTTGTTCCTTTTGCTGCTTGACAGCGTGTTTGTGGTTTGGCTACGATTTTTGGCTATCCCAGGTCTTTTGGCTTTTTTTGGGTTTAGTGCATGTAATAAAGCAAAGATCAGAGGCCATTATCAGCGGGCACAATCGAGTCAGACGAAGCAGACATATAGACAGCACCAAACACACATACAGACAATTGAAATAGCAGAAACGCCTAAAAGTATGCTTTTACTTTTGCAGACTGTATATGGTTGTTATAGTTGTTGCTGTTGGCACTGACTTCTGTTTTGGCAGCCGTTTTTCTTGTTTGAGTCTCTGCCCCCTTCTGACCCTGCCGCGACTGCTATTGTTGTCGAACTTTGTTGCTTGGCAGCTTATGAAATATTCAATTGAATTTAATGTACACGACCGACTGACTGACTAAGCTGGGTTCACAGCTAAGTGCAAAAAGTTCAAACCAATGATGACTGCCAGCGTTGTCTTACTCCTCATTCCGTCAGTCATTTGTCCTTTGAACAGGTAAGTTGGCTCTTTGTATCAATTAGGATATATAAATATAGCTGATATATAGATAGGTCTTAGTATTTATCTATTAATAATAAAAAATTTAAAACAATATATGTACCATAAATAATTTTCATTTTAATTTGCAGTTGCAATCTTTACTTTAAAACAATTTAATAGTTACTAAAGCTAATACTAAATCGCTACACAGTTCAGTTATAAATTCGTTTAATCTAATAACCTTAATTAGAGTATATATATTTCATATTTCATTTATAAATGATCTCCAGTAGTTCAAATCTTAATGTATAATGTCTAAGTAGCCAAAAGCAGAAAAAGTCCGTCTGGAATTTAAATTTATTTTCTTTTTAATCATAACGTAATGGCACTGCATTTCAGTTAATGGATTGCAAATGTTGCCAGGCTGAGCTCCAAGCTCTCGGTTTATTTTTTAGCTTGCAAAAACAGCAAAGTCGGCCTCGGCCTTCTCATATCTCAATATCTCCTTCCGTGTTCTCCAGTTGGCTGGCCGGAGTCCCATATGAGCAGCTGGCTCCCGAAGCACATTGCTTAATGGCTCTAGTTGCCTTTCAAGTGTAATTGCCGTGTCCCAAGTGTTTGTAATGTGTACAAATTTCTGCAATATTTCCTGCCAACCAAGAACCAAACTCCAACCCATACCCTTAGGCGTGCTTATACCCACGCGGACCATTCCTATTCCGTCTGTGCTTTTAAAATTATTACTACATTTGAAAATATGATTTTAAAGCTTTAAAGAATTCAGAATAAAAATTTAACTATAGTTTTACTCACTGGCAATGTGCTCGTTGTGAAAGGCCAACATGTTTGCTCGAAGGGGCTTTTAACAGCTTTTCCCAATATGTATTGTATGGTATTATTTGCTTATTTCTTTTAATGTCCTTTTTATGGGTTTTACGTCGTTGCCGAAAAAACTCCATTGACCAGCTGCTACATCCGCTGTCTGTTTGTCGACTGTTGGTTTATTGTTGCTTTTGTCGTTAGTAGTGTTGTTGTTTCGCTTCGATGACAGTCAAAACCGCAAAATAATCACTTTCATATTTAAAGCCGTAACCATTTGTTGTCGCAATCGCCTGAAGGAGAATAAAAGGATTTTATTGGATTTTTATAGATAGTTTAAGCACGTAAAGAATATTCAGTGAAATATCAAATGCCCGGTGAGCAATAGGAGACTTTTTTTTAGACTTTTTTCAGCCCTCTGACGAATGAGGCGCATGGTGTTGTGCAAAGAGAATGAAGGTACACTTATGGTACTAGGGTGCTCCGCCCCTCTACTGAGAATTGGGCTCTCTATTTCAAACGGCAGGAGGCTGAGGGAAGTGTGCGCACACCTAACGGAAGCTCATGCTGCGGAAGTGAGTTTCTTTGCTTCCATTTTAGTGCCATAGCAGTTAGTTAGCAACAATCAAAGCTAAATTTCAAAAATACAAAATTGGGCAAGTCAAAAATCAACTGGTTTGACAGCCCTGAAGACTGTCAGTCGAAACAATCTGGCTATGCTATTCAGGCATTGAAGTCACTCAATCAGTTAGTTTGTAAGTTCAGTAACAGTGAATTGGTATAATCATACAAGTTGTGAGAACTTCATTTAGCAGAAGGATAGAAGAATAAGTCCATTATTTTAGTAAACTGCGTTAGCTGTTAACCTAGTTGCTGGGTGCTGGGCTCCAAAAATATTCTTGAAAAATAACTACTAGCCTCAAAACGTATTTTCGTGGATTTCCTAAGATATTAAGTCACTTTGGGCGCTAGGAATATTCTTTAACAATCCATTCTTTGTCTATATTTAATATGTTATCGATTAACAAGAATTTCAAGAATCAAGAACCGAGATTCAAACTAATTAGCCTCACATATTATTTTCGTAGAATTTTCTAGTTGTTTATATTCTTTTATTTACAATCTGTTCATTAATGAACTTATTTTTGTGTTTTTTTTTAGGCTATAAAAATACTTTGGAGCTACACAAATAAGCAACTCACTCAACAAAGTCGATGTAGAAGTCAGCTCTTTATTTTTTTTTTTTTGTTGCAATCGAAGAAGTCAACAGCAATCGTGTGTTGGTCGCACTCACAGCGTATGTCTGACTACGCGATTGTGTAGCACTTCCGCTTCCGCAACGGAAGCTAATGAACGTAGCCGAGTAACAGCGACTAAGAAATGGCAAGTAAATGTTAAATAAATAATAGAGGAGCAACCGCTGCACAGAACGGATAACTTTCTACCAAACGCCCTAAAATTGCAGGCACACTCCTTTTCCACCTTGTTAGCTACTACAGGAACAGCAACAACAACAACGACATTGGTATCAGCATTTATGCGACTTTAATTTAAATAACTTTGGTTGGCTTTAGAGCGTGCATTAATACCATTTCAGGAACTGGAGAAAACATGTTAGAAGCCAGCTCTTTGTCATAGGGCTACCAAGTAGTCAGAGCCAAAAACTGCGAGAGTGCAGAAAGTAAGTAAGTCGAGAAATTAAATTTGTATCGGTTTCGCTTTCAATTATAATTTGGTTTGACGAGCTGTTGATTGCTTTTGTGTGTGATAGAGCGAAATTTGTTCTTATCTGTCGTATGGCCTTGTCTTTATCTGACCTCAATTGGAAATAGAACTCAAACAAGTTTCCTTACTTTGCGGCTTTTGGGTTAATTAGCAAATTTACAGCATGACGTTGAGTGAAAACCGATTACGACCACAGTCTGTGTATTGTCTGCTGCTTCACTCAACTATGGATGTGTCTTCAAAAATGTCGAAAGTCAATATAGTCAATCAAAGTAATTGAACGTTGGGAATTAATAGTACTTGAAAGCAAAAGAAATGGGTTTAAAAATCGATTTAATTGCGAAAATTGTCAGTCTGAGCAATTGAATTCCTTATTGTTCTGACATGGAATAAGACAGCAATATTTCATTTTTAAATGATTTATGATTTAACTATAAATGGTTGGAAAGCAAAAAACACAAACAGGATTTAATCTTCCATTGAACTTGCTTTCTCCCCCAAAAACTCTGTGTTTCAAATATCTGTGTTTCAAATCTCGGTATTAACATCTTCTAATACCCATTGAAATGAGTTTGTTACCATAACAAACGAAGAACTTTAATAAAATGCACACTTGGAGCATTAAAACTTTAATGAGTCCTGAAAACAACGAGCCAGGAAAGTATCGATTTTCTTTTGCCAATTTTCAGCTCGTTGTTGTCGTCGATTCGGTTCATTCGCCCCAATATTTGCCACATTTTGCTATTGTTTTTAATACACATACACGCAAAACAGCCTGAAATACACACAACACCCACACACAAAAGCAAGCTAGACGCTACAGACTTGTCTTGATAGACATGTGTGCTTTGGGGCCAGAAGAATGTTAAGTTTTCTTTTTTTTTTGCCATTGAATCCGAGTCAACCTCTGCCTTAGCCTCTGCCTCCTGCGTCTGCCTCTGCCAGTCCCCATGCTCCTGTAAACTTTTTCAGCTACATTTTTGTTGCTACATCTTTTCTGACCATTCATGGAAAATAGTTGGCAAATTGAAACAAAAACAAAAACGCCCCTGAACGTTTCTGGCTGACTGGCTTGCTGAGTTTTCCCATTCCTTCCCATCATCAGTGCCGACAGTTCTTCCTCTTCTTCCACCTGCCCCTCAGTCTTTCCAAATCCCCGTCGAGCTACAAGCAAGACTTTTATAGACCAGTCAGTATGTGTGTGAGTGTATTTTAAGTGTGTCTAGGAGAAGTTAAAAGATTTTAAACCCTTAATGATGATGATGACTCTGATGATGATGATGCCGTTAAAGGTATCATGTGGTGGCGTCAACAAAGCGCTTTGTTCTTCTTTTTTCTATTTCTTGTGTTATTGGCTAGCTGCTGTTGACTTATATTACATGATGTCGAGGCCAAAGCTAAAGCCAGAGATAATGCATTGTTTGGGCTTGTTGTCTAGCCCCGATGAGCATCTCCGACCGGTCTACGGCCTCCTCCTCTTGCGGGGCAAACATAATGGAATTTTCATGTAAACAATTTGCATGTTTTCAGCACACACAGACGCAGTCACATTACACACACACATAGTATAGATGTATTCTGATTGAGGAAAAATAGAGACAGAAAGACACGCAGAAAGAGAAAGGGATGGCAGTATTTTACTATATCAATTAACACATCAATTTTTAGTCCTTTGTTTTCTATTAGTTCTTGCATTGGTACCTAATAAAGAAAGCTCAGGCCTTATGTTAATTTTAAAATTCAGAGTTTTTATGTTAGATTCATGCGTTAAACAGAATGCTGGTCACCAAATTCGAATCATTCAGAACAATATATTGATTGATTTAAACATTTTTTCGCACAAGTTTTATTTGATGCATATATAAGTATATAGTACACACTACATTAGCCCTATCTTAATTATGTACAACACAGACAGACAATTTTCAGTTGATTGAATAAATACTAACGAAATGAACCGTAGGTGCTTGGTTGCTAAATTAACGCATTTTCTTCATTGAGCTACTCTTTTCCTTTATGCAGTTAGAAAACAACTTTGTGGTTATAATACTTACATATACTTCGACTACTACACATTTTGATTGACCACTAGAGACTTCCACATGAAACTTGAATATTGTGCTATTTTACTTCAGTAAGTTAAATTACGCATACGTCCCGTGCACACCAGCAATTAATAGCAACTTTTGTGTACCAGAATGCTATACTGCTTACCGCTCGCAGCTTTTTAATTCAAATTATGCCAACTAGGTATAAATAAAAAACGAATTTAATTAAAATGTATGTTCATAGTCTAATATGCACATTCTCACAACGAGGCATATCCAGAATACGACTGTGAGTGGAAAACTGTGATGGCCCAAGGTGGGCGACACTACGAAATTTTTAATTACTCGTGCTCAACTTTTGAAAAACTGAAGAACTCATTTTGAAAATTTTCATAATTGCTCGACGCTCAACGATGCTAGGACTCTTGTGGAGACTGGACTCAGACCCAAACCAGACCCCAGACCACGACGAGCAGCGGTTCAAATGCACTCACATTCACAGCGACCAAAAGTAAATGAACTTATGCACAGAGGCACACATACACAGATGTGTTTATGTGGATGTGTGCGGCCTCGCTTGAGCATCTGTGTTGGGTTTCCGGGTGGAGCGTGGTCCCTGTTCGGGAGCCATCTTACCCAATACACTATCCACAGCAAGGACACGGTTGATGAGAGCTGCACGCTCGTGGAACTAAAGGCTAAGTAGGTGCATTCATATAAATATTGGTCATGCACATTTGTATTAGTGTGTGCTAATGTCTCTTTCTGTGTTGGTATTTGTAAACACACATGCATTATTGCATATGCTGAAAAGCCAATTTTGCTGAGTTTGGGGGCATAGTCAGTAGCGAGTGAACTGCCCCCCATGTAATTAAATTTTTTTTTTATTTTGCAATGACTCCAATGCATAGCTATATTATGATGACCGACAGACTATCAACTAAAGATGGACACTGAAAAGTCGAGTCAGGATGCTGGGCCAATTGCGGAAATAAAAATTGAATTTTATGCAAACACAAAAGCCAATGGAAGTCAATTATTGTTTATGTAACTAATTTTACTTAAATATAAGTCAATTCGAATGCAGCAATAAAGAAGGACGAAGACCAAAGTAGGAAAAGCAAAAATGCACAGGAAATTAACAAGCTGCAGAGTTAAAGTGATGCAAAGTGAGTAGACGAAGGGCCAACAAATTGATTGCAAATGACGCACAATGTGCACAAATATTTACAGAATATCTTGAACTAACTGATTGTTCTATATAGCTGCAGCGATCAAATGTTAAGTGACCCATTTTAAAAGAACAAATTTTGCAAATTTGATTTCACGCGTTTTGGCATTAGGCCAAAGTAAAAAAGTTCCTAAAATAAAAGAGCATCGAAAATGTTCTTGCTCCTAGTTGAATATTGTTGGGGTCATCCATCAGCTGTTTGTTTTGTAGAGCGAATCATATCCACCTTTTTGCCGTTACGCTTTTCTTTTTTGACGTTCTGTGCATTTTTTCGCTCTCTCTCAGAGACAGCGATAAAGTGCAGTTCGTAGCTCAACCATAGTTTTTTTTCGGGGTGTGTGTTTGTTATTTTGATTGATTGCATTGTTTCGTGTAACAAATTCATTTCGTCCACGCCTATCAAACGCTTAAAGCCAAAGGCATAGCAAAATTGGCTAAATTTAACTGAGTTTGTCTTTTTGGTATGGACCAGGAAATTCATAAAAGCGGCCAAGTGTAAGTACAGTTAAAAGCCAAAACTGATCATATCACCAACAGTATCCTTTAACCTTCTACCATAAGTTCATCACTAGTAAAATCTCAATAGCTTCGTCTTATTTTCTTTCTTGTTCTCTTAGCCATCATAATTAGTGAAAATGACTTCTTATTCAATGTTGCCTTGTGCTTTGCTTTTTCTTGTGCTTAGTTATTGACTGAGTGTGCTTTTCCTTTTCATTTCTTTTTTGGTTTATCGGCGTTGCTGTCATTCTGCATCGATTTTTATTGCTTAGCTCATTGTGTGATGGAAATTGTGTTGGTGTTGTTTTTTTGATTTTTTTTAACCGCCTGCACTTTAATAACAGCCGCCGCAGTGCCATCAGTTGACTTTGGCAGCAATAAAGCTGTATTTGTTTTCTACCCCTTGAAAAAAGTTCAGCTCTGTTTTGGCCTTTTATTTGTTTTGTTAACTCTTACATTGATTGTATGCAATATCTCAGTCAGAAGAAGCAGATACTCAAAGACTAGTAAAGATGTTCACAATTTTTGTTTGCTGTATACAAATTCAAATTCCGGTGTCATTAATGAGCCCACCCAAGAGACAAAGGAGAGAGAGAGTAAAAATGACGACAAAAGATGATAGTAATACATGAATAAATATCTAAAATTACACTTTAACCTCTTAGAGATTTGTGAGGTACTCGTGAATGTTGAAATAAATTAAAAGAGACATTAAAAATCATCAACAAATTATTTCAATTAAAAACTTAAATTAAATTCGATTAAAACTTTTTTGTAAATAAAAGCCTGAGGTTTATTTTGCTTATTATCTGAATTATTTATACAAACTCTGTATTATGTATCTCACGTGATGATATAAATTTATACACACCCACTTGCCCAGATTCACCATACTGACTTCTGTTTTTGCGCTTCTTTAGTGATCTGCATTCTGGTTCAGATTCAACTTTCAAGGGTTAAATAAATAACCGAAAAACTTTTCAACTTTCATGAATATTAATAACAGCAGATTATACAACATGTACGTAGGTGTGTGTATGTTATATAAAAATCATCAACGATGACATCCAAGTGACATAGTCAACGCCACATTGCTCATACGCCGCGATGTCCGCACAAAATGTAAAATGCGCATTTAAATTGAATTTTTTAATGAATTCGTGGTAACGCCTGGCCACGAACCACAGACTGAACAGCTCCAACTTGCTGAAGGTGTTGCCCAATGAGACCGTCGCGAAATTATCAAATTAAAAACAAGTGAAATTTATATTCGCGTCTACTCAACTATCAGATACCCGGTAAACAGACCCTTTTATACTCAAAACGTATTGGCACACATATATAGAACTTGTACAAGCACATTTAAATCACGGCTATGAATATGCAAAAACTTAAATTGGGCTCAGTTAAACGGCTGAACTATATTTAATTCTAATCAGATTATAACTTGTAGGATATTAGATATGTGGCCCGATGAATGCAAACTGATATGGTTTTTCATTTTATCACCCGATGCCCGAAGAAGAAAAGTTGAAACTAAAGGTAAATTTTTGGGTGCGCAGCGGGAAATTATTCGAAAATTCAAAACCATAAAGTTTATCGCTCTGTAGTTGCAGTTTTTGCCATGGAAAGGCAACGACTCGACTCTTAATTAAAATGCATTAAGTTGAACAGAGGGCAAGGAGACCACAACATGCGACCTCAAGTGTTATCATGAAAGTTGGGTGCGGGACATAAAAGCCAAATCTGTTAAATCTGAAATTTGGAATATTTACAGCCACAACGGGCTGCCATTGTGTCAGTAGAATCATAAAGCCGCAAAATTTAAATTTACTTATGTGTGATAAAGAAACTTTTTTTATTGAACTGTGCATTAAAAAAATTAAATACAATTCCACATGAAGCCGCAGTCAAAACTAACTTATGGCGGCTGTCAAATGGCCAACAAACATAACAAGTATTTTATTTATAACAACAAAAAAGAAAAAGAAATGTTTTTTAAATGGTGCTGGTCATTAATTAAAACGAACATCTGGCTTGTTAATGCAAATTTGTTTTAATTAAGTATAAGCAATTAGTCTTTTTGTTTATTTTTAAATTTATAAGAAATATATTTATTTCAAATAAAAATATTCTTTAATTCAATAGAATTCGAAAACACCTTGTAAAATTGTAAATCATAATTTTTCTACATAACATAAGTTCGTTTCTCATAACTAAACATTTTTAAAAAAAGAAAGAAAAGCCTGCATTTTTACACACATGTAATCTAAATAATCCAACAAATAGATAGGAGCACAACAAATAAAAGCAAAAAGGCCTCTAAATTGACAAAAATCTACGTAGCGTGAAAAAGTGTTATAAAAGCTTATGAGCCCGACCCTGATGGAAGTTATTGTTTCTTTTTTTTTTTATTTCTTGTTATTCCTCTTATTTTATTTTCTTTTTCCTGCACTGCTGCCCATCGCTGACAAAACAATGTTTCATGTATGTGTGAATAAATGGCAACCGCGAAGTATGAACAATTTAACACCGAAAACTGAATCCATTTTTTAAATGCCATAAAAATAGAGCTGCACCAACGGGTGACATAAGCCACTCTTAACAAAAATCTTTCTCGCATAATTTGCATATCAATCATATCTGACTAAATTTTTACTGCAATTATTTTCGGCTTTGCGGTTGCTGTATATTTAAAAAAAATAATAAGAATTTGCTTTGAGATCATATATTTCTATTAGAAATTTTCTAACTAAGAGTCCTAAAATTAAAGTGCATCCGCGCCCAGCCAAGCAAGTCCAACAAGTGACAAAAGAGACGAAATTTGCAAATAAAAATAATAGAGCCAAAGCTCAAACGATAGAACGATAGAGCTGCACGGGAATACGGAAGTGCTGAATCACCGGAAAACCATTAAAGGAAGTCCCAACTATTGATTACGTCGGCGGCACAAACTAAAAATGGCTTTGTGTGTGCAAGCAGCGGAAAAATTATGATAGCACCCGGTCCCGTTCGGTATGGATCCCAGGCCCAGCAGAACAGGGACGATTCTCGGCATCGGCACATATAAATTGGCATTACAATGGCATTTTAGAGGCAGGCAAGCTTTCAAATTGAATGTGATGGCTTTTATTTGCAACTTTAATTGCATGAGACGGTTTTTGTTGCTATTCTAGTGCTTAGGGTATATTAGCTGATTGAGTAACTCTGATTAGTCGATACAAAAATACTCATTTCAAAACAGTTGTCTGCAAATATACTTAAGAATAGCTCTGAAAGACATAACATCTTTGAATAAATACATATTTTTTTATTAACTATAATCTCTGCATAATTTATCATATGAACGATAATACAAAAATATTTTAAAAATACTTGTTATAGTAACATGATCAGATTGATAAGTCATGTGCATGCAAACTTCGTTTCATCAAATTGAACTGTGCCTTTTACAAATTTTGTTTTGGTTTGGTCGCGTGGAGTATTCAAAAGCGTCGGAAACGTTGCTCGACGGCATTGTCGAAAATCATGGCGAGATAAAGTGCCAAAGATAGCAATGGATGGAGTCGCCGTTTCACGCTTTTGTTCAAAATCAATTTAGTGTTGAATTGGTGCCAAAAATCTCATTTTCAAAAGCGCCCACATCGACGTTGTCGACGACGTCAGTAGCGTAAACTCGGCGGATAGGAAATGGAAATACCGGAAACGCCGACATTTTCTCTGTATGAAAGTCGACTAAAAACACAGAAAAGAGCTCATGGATTTTAAGTCAGATAGCGCCATGAAAAAAATGTGCAAATAACTTTCAAATTAATGTTGAACCCAGAAAAATAGCAATGACTAGTCTCACTGACTAGCTTAAACCGGCTAAAAGACGGACAGACAGTTCTACTATACGACGAACTCTCATGTGTGCGCCTCCATTTCCGCACATAATTCAGACGCCTAATCCGGACCAGCCAAGGCCGTAAATTCAGCCGGAGAGTCGCGCTTTGGTGGCTTAACTAAAATGGCGTCAGAGTTGCAGAGGTCTGAAGCCAATTTTAAAGTTGCCACCAGTAAATTTACTTTCATCCATCTGATAGGCGTTAAATGGTAGCTTAATTAATGGAGAAACTCGACAAATTCATTTCAACTTATATTTTTAGTACAACACTCTCAAAACATACTAATTTTGATAGCCAATCAGCTTTATGTTTACATTCAAAAATATTTTAATATGATACTATATATTTGTAACTTGTAAATTTGTTCAATATAAATATTTTTTTAAAGTACTTTCAACTTAATAACGCATTCAATTTAATTTTCTAACACACTCTTTAATTAACTCACCAGTTTTCATAGACTTAGAATAACTTTTTCTCTAGATGTTAGACTGACGGAATGACAGCAAAACACTTTCATTAAAAATAATTCGTCTATAAGTTTTAGTCGAGCTCTACGCTCATTGTGTTGCTGTTTCGCTTTTGCTCTCTATATCTTAGCTGATTGCAGTTGCGTTCAAATTTCACTTCAAAAATTGCCTATCAGCGTATTTTGTGTGAGTCTGCAGCTCAAAAACATTAAATTTTTGTTTATGGTTATCTCGCTAAGGGCTAAGATAAGCAAATTCTAAACTACTTCAAATATCAATCAAAAGCAGACAGACTCTGTGCCCATTTCTGAGCGCATAACTAATTAGACAATGCCAAACATATCACTTCGATATCTATGTATTTTAAAAAATATCTGTGTGTTTTCGCTCAATATATTTGCAAATAAATTTTAAACTGTGCTTAAAATTGAGCATGAAAATACAATTAAAATTATTGACAAGTAGATTACGCCAAACTATGAATGCAAATATACATACATATATTTATGCAATTTACAAAATTTGGCAATTAATTTTAATGAATTTTCAGTGTACTGAAATGCCGTCTCGGTGGCTCCGAAAAGTTTGCTCATCACAAATATTTACCGTAATGTGCTTTTGTCTTTCGCTCAAAACATTTCGAGTAAATGATTACACACATTAACAACTTGGTTAGCCAAATGGCTTTTAATCAAACCATTATAATGGACAAAATGTCTGAGTAGCACAGACAAAGCACTGGCTGTTTGGATAACTGTCATCTCATATTCGGTTAGTTGAAAGGGCGTATGACTTTCGGAGTCGCCTGTGTGTAATATATGCCTATATGTAATGAGCTTAGAAATGTAAGTAAAATAAAATCATTTTTCCGAAAATTAAAACTTTTAACTGAGCCTTGAGTATAATATAAATAAAAGAGTATATTAAATTAAAAACTAGTATATTTAAGTCAACTGGAAAAAAATGTTGAACATTTTCAATATGTTTTTGTAATAATGAACTATATCGAAAATAAGCAAAAATAATATGAAAGCTGTCATTATCTTATTAATTACAATTATTACTACAAGAAAAAAAGGTTTTAAGAATGTGGGGGGTTCTTTTTTTTTTAATAAGAAATTTTTTTTTTTTTTTGATTCGGTGAATTTTTTAATTGGGAAAAAGAAATTTTTTTTTTTTTTTTTTATTTTTTTTTTTTTTTTTTTTTTTTTTTTTTTTTTTTTTTTTTTTTTTTTTTTTTTTTTTTTTTTTTTTTTTTTTTTTTTTTTTTTTTTTTTTTTTTTTTTTTTTTTTTTTTTTTTTTTTTTTTTTTTTTTTTTTTTTTTTTTTTTTTTTTTTTTTTTTTTTTTTTTTTTTTTTTTTTTTTTTTTTTTTTTTTTTTTTTTTTTTTTTGTGGTGGGGGGGGGGGGGAGGGAGGGAGAGGGGGAGGGATGGGTATTGGGTTTGTTCTTTTTTTTTTTCAATTGGGGGGTTCTGTGAAGAGAACATGAAAGGTAGTTAATTTTTTGTTGGGTTTTTGGTTTTTATCAATTTGAAATACCCAAGGTAAGGGTATATAGACTAGAGCGCAAAGACAAACCAAACCATAGTGGAAGTTTAACTAAAACTCACTGGTCAGTTCGCAATCATTAATTCATAAAGCTGTAATTTGCTTTTAGCCAAGCAAAAGGTAGCAGTGAAAGCCAGACAACAAATTATAAGCAGACAAATAGTCTACCCACTCACACAGACATCCCCAAATATATATAGACAAAAGCATACCGAGATGGAAATTCACGTTGCAGTACCCCTACAACAAAGTCGTTGCACAAAGAACCGAAACTTATTTGCGGTTGCCCAGTTTGGTCGAGAAGGTTT
Organism: Drosophila quinaria; assembly: GCA_035047525.1. Lineage (NCBI taxonomy): Eukaryota > Metazoa > Arthropoda > Insecta > Diptera > Drosophilidae > Drosophila > Drosophila quinaria. The sequence continues at coordinate 29,465 of JAWNPO010000569.1, forward strand.
GCAAATGCCAAATATTGTTGACATGCCTCGAGCCATCCTATACAATTAGATCAGACACTGTGCAATAGCGAGCTCAGTTCAGAGTGCCAGAGTTTACATTTCTCTGTCAGGGCGTGTACATGATTTTGACATATTGTAATGACAAGACAAAGGCTTTCTTGGTGCTCTGTCTCTGATTCTCTATATCAATTTGTGTCTGTCTTTGCCCAGCTTTGGATAAACTGTTTGATTGACTAGCTGACCAGTCCTGGTCTGTCTGTGTCAACTGTTCTCCCCAGCTTGCATTTGACGGAAATTAGAAATCAAAATGTTAAGCTCAGAGACAGTCAGGTCATTTGTGCTGTCACAGGATCGTTAAGTCTGATAAACCGAAATATATTAATATAAAAATTTTATTATTTTATATTATGTATTTTATATGGCTTAACTCGGCAAACAATTATTTGGGTATGCTAATTATATTTTATTTAACTTTGTTTCCTTCGATACCAAATGAATAAAAATAAAACTTCTGGGATGGGACATAGCTCAGATTGTAGGTATAAATAAAAACATTTTTTTTGCGTGAACAACTAAATTTTATATTACGACAAGAAAAACGCCCATAGCTTCGTGAAATATTCACTAATTTTTTTAATTTTAACTGTTTTGGAAAGACGATACTTAGGTACACAAATGTGCCATACTCGACTTAACTGGATAAAATTCCCTTATTGGAGCATTTTCTATTTAAACAAATTTTTGTTGTGCTTTTTATTTTACATTTTCTGAACACTATTTTATTAGAAACCCCTTAGACTTGTATTTTTATTTAAGAAGAACACATTTTCAAGAGTAAAACGTGTGTCTATATTTTTAAATCGGACAATAATTGGCAAAGCTATAATAGATTTTCTGAAACACAATTGCTCAAAATGTTTATATTTGCGCCATTATTGCGCCATTTCCCCATCCCCTCATCTTTCATTTGTAGTTGTGACTTTAAAAAAAAAATAAAATTATTAGATCAGTTTAATATCATTCAAGTTTAATAAAATAAAAAGTAGAAGACGTATCTATAATTAAATGTTTTTGAATCCACAAGCCAAAAGTTAGTTTCTTTTTACAAATTAAACTTATTTATTTACCTTAAAAGTACGGTAATGTCACAAAAAACTGTAAAAATTCATATATTTTCAGGTAGCTGAATATTTATCGAAGATTTCAGTGTAAAAGGTGTTACTTTTCGCTTTCCAACGATGTATTACAATTTGTTGTAGGATTCATAGTTAAGCACATAGGTTTTTTAACTCCATCAACCTCAAAAAAAACGGTTTTTTTTACCATAATTTAAAATTTTAATGTCCAACGAAAAATTCTAGTATGCCACAATGTTACATTCAACTATATCTACAACCAGCGCTACGTGTAGTTCACCTTAAAAAGTTTGCGAATACAATTTTGACTTATTATCTGATAGTTGAGTTGATTCACTGAGTCAACCCTCATTCACAGTCAATACACTAGTTCTGTGTGAGTCAGCATAAATTTTTGACATTCAGTGTTTTATCACGAGCTTTGATTTAGCAATTTTAACAGTCATCATATGCAGCATAAGGGAATGCGTTTTTGAAATTAGCTATCTGACAAATATTCCTAAAAATAGTCGACTTAATTCTTTGGTTTATAATAGAAAACAAAAATCATATTAATAATTTGATTTCATCATTGTACTGCTGAAATTTATACTATACTAGGGGGCTCCGCCCCCTGCTCGCTCCGCTCGCCAACCCCCGCTCGCTTCGCTCGCAAAATTGAAAAGATTTTCTTTTGTTGTCCGGTTTAACAAATTAATACTGATCGCTTCGCTCGCCAACCACCAGCTCGCTGCGCTCGCAAAATTAAAAAGAACATCTTAAGTAGTCCGGTTTAACAAATTTATATAATATAGCATTTTTTGACGAAAAACGCAAATATTTAACTTTAGTGTTTTAATGTTTTACCCCGGTAATTGGACTTAGGTTAAAGACCGATTTATCGATTCAGCTGGAAAAATCCAAATTTAGCGGGAAAAGGCTAAATTTGGCGGGAAAAAGCTAAATTTGGCGAAAATGTCAAAATTTAGCAAGAAGAGCTAATCTATGAGTTTTGTTAGGATATCTCATACAACAACAGAATTTTTGGTTCTAAAAAAATAATTTGCATCCGATTGTTCCTATGGCAGCTATATGATATAGTCATCCGACTTTGACCAAATTTGGTCAGGATGTAAGAAACAATCCCAAACATACAATCTATAAAAATTTTATTATTTTATATTATGTAAACTCTGGTGCAAATCTATAGATGGTAGAAGAGAATTACAAGAAAAAAAAAGGGGGTTTTGGGTTTTGGAAATATGGGGGGCGGGAAGGGTGCGCCGTAATCCTAGGAGTTTTTTTGGGGGAGTGGGGCGGGGCTGGCGGTTATTGGGGGGGAACTGGGCTTTATGAGCAGTTGGCGGGGCGGGAGGAGTATAATATAGGAAAAGAAAAAGGGGAGAAAAAAGATAGGTTTTTGTCGTATTTTATATGGCTTAACTCGGCAAACAATTATTTGGGTATGCTAATTATATTTTATTTAACTTTGTTTCCTTCGATACCAAATGAATAAAAATAAAACTTCTGGGATGGGACATAGCTCAGATTGTAGGTATAAATAAAAACATTTTTTTTGCGTGAACAACTAAATTTTATATTACGACAAAAAAAACGCCCATAGCTTCGTGAAATATTCACTAATTTTTTTAATTTTAACTGTTTTGGAAAGACGATACTTAGGTACACAAATGTGCCATACTCGACTTAACTGGATAAAATTCCCTTATTGGAGCATTTTCTATTTAAACAAATTTTTGTTGTGCTTTTTATTTTACATTTTCTGAACACTATTTTATTAGAAACCCCTTAGACTTGTATTTTTATTTAAGAAGAACACATTTTCAAGAGTAAAACGTGTGTCTATATTTTTAAATCGGACAATAATTGGCAAAGCTATAATAGATTTTCTGAAACACAATTGCTCAAAATGTTTATATTTGCGCCATTATTGCGCCATTTCCCCATCCCCTCATCTTTCATTTGTAGTTGTGACTTTAAAAAAAAAATAAAATTATTAGATCAGTTTAATATCATTCAAGTTTAATAAAATAAAAAGTAGAAGACGTATCTATAATTAAATGTTTTTGAATCCACAAGCCAAAAGTTAGTTTCTTTTTACAAATTAAACTTATTTATTTACCTTAAAAGTACGGTAATGTCACAAAAAACTGTAAAAATTCATATATTTTCAGGTAGCTGAATATTTATCGAAGATTTCAGTGTAAAAGGTGTTACTTTTCGCTTTCCAACGATGTATTACAATTTGTTGTAGGATTCATAGTTAAGCACATAGGTTTTTTAACTCCATCAACCTCAAAAAAAACGGTTTTTTTTACCATAATTTAAAATTTTAATGTCCAACGAAAAATTCTAGTATGCCACAATGTTACATTCAACTATATCTACAACCAGCGCTACGTGTAGTTCACCTTAAAAAGTTTGCGAATACAATTTTGACTTATTATCTGATAGTTGAGTTGATTCACTGAGTCAACCCTCATTCACAGTCAATACACTAGTTCTGTGTGAGTCAGCATAAATTTTTGACATTCAGTGTTTTATCACGAGCTTTGATTTAGCAATTTTAACAGTCATCATATGCAGCATAAGGGAATGCGTTTTTGAAATTAGCTATCTGACAAATATTCCTAAAAATAGTCGACTTAATTCTTTGGTTTATAATAGAAAGCAAAAATCATATTAATAATTTGATTTCATCATTGTACTGCTGAAATTTATACTATACTAGGGGGCTCCGCCCCCTGCTCGCTCCGCTCGCCAACCCCCGCTCGCTTCGCTCGCAAAATTGAAAAGATTTTCTTTTGTTGTCCGGTTTAACAAATTAATACTGATCGCTTCGCTCGCCAACCACCAGCTCGCTGCGCTCGCAAAATTAAAAAGAACATCTTAAGTAGTCCGGTTTAACAAATTTATATAATATAGCATTTTTTGACGAAAAACGCAAATATTTAACTTTAGTGTTTTAATGTTTTACCCCGGTAATTGGACTTAGGTTAAAGACCGATTTATCGATTCAGCTGGAAAAATCCAAATTTAGCGGGAAAAGGCTAAATTTGGCGGGAAAAAGCTAAATTTGGCGAAAATGTCAAAATTTAGCAAGAAGAGCTAATCTATGAGTTTTGTTAGGATATCTCATACAACAACAGAATTTTTGGTTCTAAAAAAATAATTTGCATCCGATTGTTCCTATGGCAGCTATATGATATAGTCATCCGACTTTGACCAAATTTGGTCAGGATGTAAGAAACAATCCCAAACATACAATCTGCGAGTTTGGTAGAGATATCTTAAGAAACGAAAAAGTTTTTCATACTAAAGGTTATTTTGCATCCGATTGTTCCTATGGCAGCTATATGATATAGTCATCCGACTTTGACCAAATTTGGTCGGGATGTAAGAAACAATCTCAAACATACAATCTGTGAGTTTGGTAGAGATATCTTAAGAAACGAAAAAGTTTTTCATACTAAAGGTTATTTTGCATCCGATTGTTCCTATGGCAGCTATATGATATAGTCATCCAACCTTGACCAAATTTGGTCAGGATGTAAGAGACAGCCCCAAACATAGAATCTGTGAGTTTGGTAGAGATATCTTAAGAAACAAAAAAGTTTTTAATACTAAAGGTTATTTTGTATCCGATTGTTCCTATGGCAGCTATATGATATAGTAACCCGGCTTTGACCAAATTCGGTCAGGATGTAAGAGACAATCCCAAGTGAGTTTGGTTAAGATATCTTAAGAAACAAAAAAGTTTTTCATACTAAAGGTTATTTTGCTTCCGATTGTTCCTATGGCAGCTATATGATATAGTAACCCGACTTTGACCAAATTTGGCCAGAATGTAAAGGACAGTCCAACACATACAATCTGTGAGTTTGGTAGAGATATCTTAAGAAACAAAAAAGTTTTTCATACTAAGCAATTCCGTGACCTTTGACCCCGATTTAACCCACTTAGAGGTCGAATTTCGCAAAACGCCGTCTTATTGCACGATGAAATTATTTCATCTATGTTGTGTGCAAATTTCAGCTTTCTATCTTTTACCGTTTGGGCTACACGTTGATTCTCAGTCAGTCAGTGAGTCAGTCAGTCAGTGAGTCAGTCAGTGAGTCAGTCAGGACAAAGAATTTTATATATATAGATTCCATTCGTTCATCTACAGAGTTTAGGAAAAGGCAATTTTTAACTGTTGTTGGATTTACCGAAATGTCTTTTTTACAACTCGAACCCTCATAATAGTGATAGAACTCGTAATTAAAATTAACACAGTAAACATTCGGGTCTCAATAACAAAGCAAATGGAAAACAATAGAGAAATAAACTGAACCCACCGGCGACAACATCATGGCGTATACGTAACATAGAGCAAACCAAAGCAAAACCCGAAGGACTATTGAAATCTCACTCACCTACAGAATGTTTCATTTAAATAAACACCAATGAAGAGATGTAACGAGAGGAAAGAAGTGAACCAGAAAGCAGACGACAGCTTGCAACTCAACATCATACAAAAACAAAAACCAAAAGAACAATTACAAGGAGGCAAGGTAGGGTCCTTTTGGCAGGGATACTAGCCCTTACCATCCGCTAAATACCAAGCTCGACTATGCGGAATTTTAACAATAACAATGAAACTGAGCAGAAAACAAGCACGAGTTTTGTAATGATGAAATAAAAGTCAAGTTAATACAATAGCTAACTGGCGAGAGGTGAATAACGGAAATACGACTACCCCTATTATTAAATGTGGTTGTTGCTGTTATTATTGTTGTTTCTCGTTAGCGTTACATGAAAGTGCAACTTTTGAACAACAGCAACAACAATTGTTATACACATAGTTATAATAAAAATCAGCTTTTTTCGCTTTCCAACCAGGCCCAAAGTTCAGAATACCCTTATATCCCCCATTTCTCATTCATGATATAAAATGTTTGTTTGTTTGTTTGTTTGTAACTCGCACTCAACTCAGCGATTTGGTAGCCTGTGCTTTGACTCGGCTTGCATGCAGGTTCAAAGTTGTTGGCCTAGTACAAGTGAACCACTCTCCCCTTACCTCTAATCTCTTCACCCTTGCCAACTGCTCTCCATGTTCGTGTTGCTGGCATCGAAGCTGCAAAGGTGCAAAGTGTAAATGAAGACTGATTGCAGTGCACATGATTTTGTCGACACACAAGCTCACCCTCACATACACTCATACATACCCATAGTCATAGGATAGACATAGACACAGACAGTGTGGGAGACTGGGGTATAAAAACGTTACAATGGCTGCTGCTGACCGGGTGAACTCGTTCATGTTTGCATAGGGGTAATTGTGGTTAAGTGCTGGTTTATTGGCTTGGCAAGAGGGTTTAAGAGATACATGTTTTTTAACAGCAGGCCAACTGCTAGCTGGCTAAGGTTAAGGTTATTTTTTTGGGCAGGTTCACTTTTAGTTCAGTTACATGTATCACTGCGGACGGCAGTCCGCGCTAGTGACGAAAGCAGCACGAAGGGTGCGAAGGCGACTAGCATATATACACAGGAAGAATGGAAAATTTGCTATGACTGTCCGATCAGGTCGAGTTATATACCGATCGAAAGGTATTAACTTAACTTACAAATGTGCATACTAAGACTTTTAGAAACTCACCTGGCTCGCGAGATAAACAGGAGTTAGTGGGAGGGGAAAATTTTAAATTATTGGAGCAAATGGGGCCGCTGGAGCCTTTTCGATTTTTATTTTAATTTTTTACTATTCTAATCAAAAATATGCGTCGAATGACACCTTGATCATCAAAATCCGATCACTGGTTCAGAAGATAATTAATTTTGAAATTTTTGGTGCCCCTTTCAAAACGAGATGAAAAGTCAGTCTGTTTGTTTGTCTGTTTGTTTGGATCAAATCGTAAATTTAGCTTAAAAGTTTGAATGAGGACTTGTTCCCGATCAAAAATCTAGAAACGTTTGTTCTACGACTTTTTCGAAAAAAAGCTAGTTTAGCGGGAAATCGCTAAAAACCGTTAAAATTAAAACCCCTATAGCATCCAAACGATATGAGCTACAGACGTGATCTATGTATCGTTGGAAAGGTATTTTGAAGGGCTTTTAGGCAAACCTTCAAACTTTTTTTCTAAAGTGCATAGGTAAAAATCAACAGGTGAAATAAGATATTTTGTCCCAGATTTTGGCGGTTTTTGAGAAAACGCTGCCTACGATTTTTTTTAATTTGCAATATGTTTGAGCTTGTAAAATTTCGCGTTTTTTGATATATTATTCATAAATTTATGTTGATTGGTTTGGAAGATATAACCTATTAACTGAATATATACTTTTTACTTTGAATTGAAATAGGACAGCAGCAGCAAAGTGTCATAGCAGCCAGAGTTTGAGAGTGCTACTAGCTTTTGCGCTTGGCATGTGTGTTTTAAGAAACCAGTGTTGGCAGACAGTTTGTTTTAGCTTGTACAAAAAATAAACAAAGTTGATAGAATGAAATTTCAAAATTTCTGATATCTTATTCAAAAATTTCTGATATCTTATAAAAAAAACCTCTTTACGAGGTAAAAGTCTAGTGACGAAAACAGTTATATGCCCCAAAATTTCTGATATCCAATTTTGTGACGAATAATATTAAGTTTGACATAAAAATTATTTTAAAAAAAATTTTTGCATTCGGCACTGCGCAAAACATTGAGTTTTATTTGGTATGAAGAATTGAGACATTTTGGCGCAATGTGCCGAGTGCCAAAATTTTTTTTAAAATAATTTTTATGTCAAACTTAATATTATTCGTCACAAAATTGGATATCAGAAATTTTGGGGCATATAACTGTTTTCGTCACTAGACTTTTACCTCGTAAAGAGGTTTTTTTTATAAGATTGGACAATAGTTAAACTTTTTCTTTTTTTGTTTTGATGGCCAAAGTTGTTCAAGCATGTTAAACATGCACATTCTTGTAATGATAGGGCTTCTGGACAGCTAAATTTCATGGTAGAGGTACAGGGGAGGATCTGTCGCTCACTTAAGTTAATACGCAAACGAAATGTCACTTAACATTATGAACAGCAATCGTAATCAGTTAAAACTTTTGCGCTGCTTTAGGGCCTGCCTAAAGCCATCCAAATAACAGGCATAAAGGTCAAGGGCGTCGGCAGACGGGGGCAGGGGGGGCCGTTGCCCCCCCCTACACTCATAATTTTGCACTATTCAGCTTCTGAAATCCACCCAGAGTAGTTATTTTGTCTTGAAAAAAATATTTTGGCCCCCCCTCATTGAAAAGCTGCCGACGCCCTTGATAAAGGTAGATAGACAAACGGACGGACAACGGGGAGTGTAGTTATTGCTGCTGATGTTGTTGAGCAGAAAGTTGGCAACATGTCTGTATTCTGTTTCAATTTTTTACGCGCTCTGAGAACGAGCATCGCACTGAAGTGCAAACACAACATGGAACTAAATAACAGATCAACAAGTCGCAGTTCACACACCCTTTTGTGACAGTAAAGTTTTGGCTTATGAGAAAACGAGAAGAGACAGTAATGTGGAATAAATAGGTCACTTTTAATGACTGTCACTCAAAACTTAAAACCAATTTTACTGGGTATAATCTAAGCACTGAACAATTATTATATATCTATTATATATTAATCTATTGACAAAAATGTGATACAGATACAGTTAGTAATATTAATCATATGATTGAAGAAAAAAAGTTTTTTTAACCAGACTATCAGTGTATTTGTTTTGAGCTATAGCAATAAACATATTGGATAAAAATACGACCTATTATTGCCGCATAGACTTATTTAAGGAGACTGAAGTAATAAAAGGAATTTTTAAATTTTGCTGGAATCAAAACAAGTTGTTTTTTTTAATATTAAATAATTTTGACTCAGTATTTATTTAATAGTTAGTTCATAATATAATTTGAAATGCATTGAAAATTCGAAACAACCCATTTAAAAAAAGTAAAAGTTAATTTCGCAGTTCTCCGTTTCTAAACACGGCCTAAAAGCATGCAGTGATAGACCTACAACTACAAAACAATTTTTTTAGTGGAATGTGTTGGCATTTTTCTCTTTAGGCTGCAGAACCAGAATCTGAAAATGTCTACATTTTACATAAACCGACTGAGAGAGTGGCAGGTCGTGTATGTGTTTGGCGGTCGTAAGTGCTAGCGGCTTTTGTTTATTTTATAATTTCGTCCATGGGCATCCAGTAAAAAACAAAGCAAGTCGTATGCCACTTGACAGCCGTTTAAATGCATTTAAAAATTACCGACCAAACTCATAGAAAAGTAAAAACAACAATGGAAGCGGACGTCATGTCAGACAGCAAAATTAAACATGCGAAATTGTGCAAGGGACACGCCCACAAACAAGGCGAACAAAATCAAATCAACAGAATGGCGTGCCCCAGTGGAAGGCCGTGACAATGCGAGCTCCATCCGCTTGTCGCCAACGACAGCGAAAGGGTTTGCCCAAAACCAGTTGGAGTGGGAGTAGGAAGAGGTGGAGAAATCAAGCAAAAGTAATGAATGGGGCAAGGAAGCAGGCGGCAGGCAGTTGAGTCTATGAACCAGGCCGACTGGTTAACGCAAATTGAAATCGTTGTAGTCGGGGACAGGCAAAAGACGTTTTGGCAGCTTGTTCGTGCATAAATCACAGTGTAAGACCCTAGTATGTGAGTGAAAAGATTGACGAACTCGGCAGAGGCCTCTGGCTAGCTGAGAGCTGTAGAGTCATTCGACATTTTACAATGGCAATTAAAAAATCTTTTTCCGTGTTCTAACAATTTAACTACGAATTCTGCATGTAAGAGGTTTGAGGGTACATTTGGTTTAAATGCACATAGCGATAGTAAAAAGTTTTTAGTTTTCTCACTGTCTAGTTGTTTTATTTTGCATACTATCTATCGATTATTTATCTAAAATTTTAAATTACAGCAAATCTTATCCAGCGAGCCTAATGTAATTAGGTAGCCGAGTTTCACCATATTATTTTGTTTCAATTCTACGTGTTCCGACTGATTCTCTTTCATGTGTCTTTTGTAGTATCTTAAATCTGTTATATTTGATCATTTTTCTCGTCATTTTCCGTTTACACTAGACGGCATAAAACACAACTTTATATCTCGGTGGCATTCAAAGTACGAATAGAAGTTTTAACTGTCGCCTGCTTTCAGTCGCAGTCTGCAGATTCACAACTAGTCTAAGCCAGTTGCTCCTCAGGCAATTGCTGTCACACACGTCGTATGAGTTATATCCCTTTGCCAGACATCGCACATATGCATTTATGCCTGCCTGCCTCGGTTTTAGTCGTTGCAAACGTTTGCATCTTATCGTGTATAGACTGCACTCCAGGCATGAAGGCTATGATTTAAGCTTAAACTTGTTCCGCCTGACTTTGTCTTCTTTTGGAGTTGCAGCTGCCGCTGTGGCCTCATGAAAAGTTGCTTCAACTTGTGCTTACCGCCAGGAACTTGCACAATTAACTATATTTTAATTGGCTCTGCTTGCCGTCTGCTGGGGTAATTTATTTACAATTCTTACGCTATGAGTACAAACCACATACAGTGAAAACAGAAACATGATGGACATCATCTGACACATACCAACACAGCCAACGTCCGACTTTTGCATCGCATTTCGCATGCCCTTTGCTCAACACTTCTGTTATTTTTTCGCTACCCATTTTTCTCTTGACCTATGGCTCTCAATGTATATGTGTTGGTGTGTACATATATGTGTGTGTGTGCGTTTGTTTAAATATTGTACTTGCGCTTAAATTGGCAATGCCAACAACAACCATTGTAGAATTTCAAAATGTCAGACCGTTTGTAATGCGCGTAGCTTAAATTTTATTTCCCGATTGCATTGTTTTCTTAAGCGTTTTTCAATTTTCCAGAGAATACTAAATGAGATTCGAAATGTACTCATAATACTATTTAAAAAAAAAAAAAATAAATAAATAAATAAAAATTAAAGTATAGCAAAGGAAAAAAAATATTGAAATAATCTTAAATATGAAATAAGGTTCGACAGCGATGAAATATGGCCCAAAAAAAATTTAAATAAGTCCCAAATTTTAGGTGTTATTTCATAATGAAATGGGTTTTCAAAATATATTAAAAATATATATATTTTTTTTTTAGAAGTAAGTTTTAGTTAACTTGAGGTCTAGTATGTCTATAAGACAACCAACAAACAACAACACACAAAACACTTGCAGAATGCAAGGAGCATGGCTCGGTATACAGCTGTTTCAAGAGATGCCAATCTCTATCATCAGTACCGTTGTGCTGACTTGACCAGCGATCCAAGCTTAATGTCACTTTTGAGAAGCCAGAACCAGTTGTGAATTCTAGTGTCTCAAGAGTGAAAAACAGCCGAGATGCTGATCAAGCCCTTTGTGTGTTGTTGTTGTCGTCGTTATTGTGCAAATGCCATCGGCATTTTTAATGCAATAACAATTTTGTTGTTTTCAATTTCAGAAATCCGACGTGTTGTTCGTTTTGTTTAAAAAAGTTTGTTTGTTTTTATTTTTAGTGACCTTTCTAATTTGTAGAAGTAAGTTTTAGTTAACTTGAGGTCTAGTATGTCTATAAGACAACCAACAATTTTTTTTTAATGCATATAAATACTCAAAAAAAATTAAATGATCAATTAATAATAATGGCTCCTTAGTTATAGAAGGTTTATGCTGCTTGTTGCAGCATTATTCGTATAAACTCTAAGGCAATAAGAATGCACTTGTCCAAGGAATCATATGTTTCTATTAGAATCAATAATCTTCAAATAGGATAGATATTCGGGTGTGTTACAGCAAACAATACTCAAATTTGGCTGAACCAAATCTATACTTTCAAATTTCACAAAACAGAAATTATATTCAGTATATTCTTCTCTGAAATCTTTGTTTGTTGCCAATTTAGCTCAATCAGTCCGAACATTTCCAGCTGACGCAGCATTTATTTCAGTGTATGTTGGTCAAAATTTAAGCTTATGTTTGAACAAAGTGAAAGAAGTTTACACTTTATAGCAGGAGTATTATAAACATTATTTAGCCATCATGCTTTTACAGCTTGAATAACCCGAGCTATATGGCAATGATAATGAAACCCTTTTAGTAAATTTATACAAGCCCGAAATATTAAATAACTTACAGCTGAGTAACGAATCCCATTTTCTGACCACATGTACATTTTCTCACACAGAGATAAACTTTGTTGTATCTGCTGGTATCTCGTCAAAGCAGCCTGTCCTTGAAAATGCTAAACAGAGCTGTGAATGCAATTCCAAATGTGAATGTGGAAAAAAAGCAATCGAATGGCAAGTGCCTTATAATGTTGGGATAAGTTGTTTTTGCTAAAAGAAAACCAGAAATAGAGATGAAGTTGCAGCTAAAACCGAAAATGGTACGTGGCATTGGCGATGTTATAGTCAGGCTGTGAGAGTTCCCCAGACGATAAACAAAAACATGTTGGTTAATGTCTGCACGTTAAAGCCGCGGCGTCTACTGCAGCTACAGTTGCCTTTTCCCTTGAGTGGAATATAAGTATGTGCTTCATTCTCCCAATTGACCAACCTTTCAATCAACAGCCCAAGCCAGCCTCCATTCCAAATTTGACTCGCACAACCAACAAACAATCAGTTACACCCAAACAGATCAATCGATTGTCAGCAGGTAAATCTGCATCTGCAGACCCGCTGGTTTAAAATGGAAAAATGTTTTCCCAGCCCGCAACAAACAAAATCTTTTGTCAAATACAAACACACTGCTGACTGTATTCAGCATGCATTAAAAAAGTAATTTGTTATTGTTTTAAGCCCCCCGAGGATATCAATGTAACGAATTTTCAATGTGCACCCAACGTCAGTGGCAAGTATTTAAAAGTGATTGTTGTTGGTCTTCAGTACTCCCTCTTTTTTATGTTTTTGTTTTCAATTGAGTAAGAGTATTTTTAACTTTTTATGGGGTATATTAAATAGACTGCTAAGTTTGTCGAGCTTTTAAAAATTGGTTCTGGAATGAAAACCAAGCGAATACTTTCTTGTCTGTTATTAGAAGTAGAAAGGTATATTCGTTTAATATTTTACCTACATCTGAATTAGATCTTATAATTGCAAAAGTCTAAGAGAATATGTGATTGGATAAAAGATAACATAAGAAGCTAAGTAAATGATTGGGTTATATAAAATTCTTGCTTTCTCTGGAACATTTTTCAAAGTTTATACACATAAAAAAAATCACACATTCTACCCAATAATATTGATAAAGAACTGTTATTTTTTAATATTAATATTAGAGCATACAACTTTCATATGATAAGTTCTTATTTTTCACATCTGATTTTCCAGCAGTTTCAATTTCATTTACCAGACAAATAAAGAAAAAATGAATATACAAGCATCGAAGGAAAAATATAATTTTCTTTATGTATGTACCTTTCATTATATGTATGTATATACAATACGATTTGTTTCTGCATTTACATTTTTATGAATTACAAACACAATTCATGACTTATATGGTATATTAGGTTTATGCACATACAAACACATCCACCTTGGCCTGAAGGAGGACCCTAATGAACACCAAATATGCAATTAGCCAAAGTTGAGTTATTTGGTATAAATATTTGTGAACAGCAACTACACACAAAATCAACAACAATAAATACAACAACTGTAAGTCCATTTGTAGCAATAATAATGACCAGTGTTGCTTGTGTTAGTTTTAGTTTGATGTTGGGGGTCTTTCTTCCGGTTTCGGTGTGCATTTTCCAATTTGTTTTGTGGATTATGCAATTTATTTAGTTTAATTTTGCATGGCCCAAAATGTCCCCGTGTGTTTGCCCTTGTACCCCGATGATAAATTCTAGGGCCGCACGTAATATGGAAATTAAAAAGCAGATCAAAAAAAAACATTCCCCTCCTTGGACCGGTTTAAAATTGGGGAAACCGGGGGAAAATGAAATACCGTGCAGGCACAGTAAATAACAACAGCGACAAACACAAACCATTTAAGCCGTGACTAACTCACAGGTCAAGCATTTGATAAAGGTTGTATCAAAAAGCGGTTTAGGAATTCAAAACAAAAATCACAATTTTGGGAAATAAATCTAAAAGGTGCAGAAACCCATTGGTTATTGACTTACACCTACACCGAGTTAAACCAATTGTTGGTTGCATCAAAGAATATTTCACTGGGATAAAAAGATAATGAATTTAAAAGACCATATCCTCATGTTGTTAGGTTATAGTGAACAACAAGCTTTTCTTACAAATAATATCAAAATTGCTAACGCTTTTGATACAACAGTTTTAATTTAATTTTTTATTTTATGCCCACAGAATATTAGATATTTTATGTAAGCTGCATTAAAGGCAGAAAATATGTGAAATAATTTGCGACTTTCGCTTATCAGAATGAAGCATACAGCACGAGTAAGAATTGAGAGACCACATAAAACTAAAAACATAAAGTCATCCATAGAATAGCTTTCTCCTGACATCAGCCCTCACTCGTGACACGCATAAAACTAAACGATAAGCGGCCATGTTTTCAACATAGAATATGATGACTGGAGTTGGCAGGAATGTGCGCTTGTCTGCAACTCTCAGCAGCATCATTTTCAGAGCGACTTCCGTTTGACGCTACGTTTCTAGCTGAAAATGAGCATGTAATTAGAAATGTAAAGAGTAGACCAAGTGAGACCAGTCAACTCTCAGTCAACCCACTCAGTCAGCTTGCTGAAGCAGTGGCAAATGTCACGACTACGTCGCACTGGAAATGTGCACACGCAAAAGAAAATTGCAAATAAAAATGAAGTAAAGTGGCGCAAATGTAAATACACACTGATACCATCACAGGCTCATTGCCTACGGGGCGTATTTTATTCTTTTCCGCCTCATAGTAGCAACAATGAGCAAAATAAAAAGTTGCTGCTGTTGCTGCTACTTTTTTGCTTGCATTTCCGTTACAAGGAAAACTGAATTTGCATGTGACATTTGTGGTTGAGTTCTGTGGGCTTCAGCAGAAGAAAGGAGGAGTAAAGAGGATAGGTAATGGTTAAAAGCCGCGTGAATTTATATATATTGATCATAACTTATCTTAAGAAGTTTATAAATAATTGCTCAATCGAGAATAAATCGAACAAAATCAAGTATGAAAAAAACTTGGAATACCAAATTTAACTCATTGAGTATCTTTAAAAAAGTAATTTGTTTATTTACTACATACTTATTTATTATCATAAAATGATATGACATTTAAAAACAAACTTATCAAAATATAAACGAATAAATGTGAAATCAATATATTTATTTATTTTCTCTTTTAAAGGTAGTGCAAAATTTTTTTTTTAACTTTTATTGCTGCATTTTAAATTGTGTGCATTAATAGTCAGAGGTTTATGAGGAATTTACTATTTTAAAAAAGATATAAATATTATTTGCAGCTCAACTGTTTTTGTTCATACTTTATTTATTATTTTTGTTAATACATGTATAAATGTTTTATTTAGTACTATTAATTTTGTAATTTTTTCTGTGAATTTTCATTTACATGATATTATTACACATGGCATTAATTCCTGAATTCCTCAACTTATTATGTTTTCGTTATTTGCTTAATGAATAATGACACAGCAATGAGAGAATAGTAATTTTCAATTGTATTAGTTTTTAAAATAGACATGAGCCTAAACAAAGAAATTAGTTTCCATATATTAGAGAGCACGTATACGAGATGAGCACCGCTTGAAAATTAACGAGTTAAAGGAATTAATCATTTATGAATACTAAATAAAATACATGTAACCACAATAAAATAACACACTTAATTTTATCCAAAATAATTTGGCACATACTGTGCTTTCATATATTTATTTCTTTTTCATGTTTATTTGCTTTTGTGGATATGTGCCACATATAGAAAGAAGCTGAAGATCTTGCCACATCATATCATTCAAAGCATATTTTTGCCAAGTGTGTCTCTGTAGTTCTCGGCACCTCTACGTATAAATAACATGAATGTAGGTGAAAATATTCATAAATAATGGCCACATTCCGGACAAAGTCTGTGAAAAATTATAAAACGAACGAAACCTATTCCATTTTCGCTTTCTTATTCTCTTCCGGGCCAAAGTCAGGTATATTAAACTTGAGGGTAGGTTCACTCCGAGAGTTGCTTCAGCAGTAGGCGTGGTAAAAAGAAAACCGCAGAGAGGAGTGCAACGAGTCATGAAGTGGGCGTGGGCGTATGGTGTGGGAAATAAACTGCAAGGATTATTGGGTAGGCAGCTCGGCAAAGGAAGCAACTGACGGGCAAAGCATGACAAATACTTTTCTGCTTGGGCGATGCATTTGACATAGCATTCAAGAGGTTTTGAACTAGGATTGCAAGCTAGAAGTGTTTTGCTTTTCACTTTCGCAATCAATAAGAAATTTGAGCACTTCAATAGTACTTTATGACTGCTTGAGCTCTTATTAGCCTTAATAAAACTAATCAAATTTCATTTATTTACGAATAAAAAAAAAGTGTATGTCGAATGTAGCGATTGTGTTAAGAAAATTATGACTCAGACCTTCTATTTAGGACACAAAAAAAATAAAAACAAATTATTTAACTTCAAGCAATAATTTGTTAGAGTCGCAATCGAATCACAATTACAAAATTTAAAATTGACTATTTTCTTACGGTTTTTGAACAATTCTTTGAAATATTGGCCTCAACTCTTGTTTGGCAAGGTCTCAAGCACAAAAGCGCAGAAATTCGTAGAATTAATAAATGTGCAAAAGGAAATTGTTGGCGAAGAACAGTTTTCACTTATTTTGTAATTTCCTATTATAATGGAGGCAAATGGCGAAAAGCGAGGCAAACTGCAAAGATGTTTGTACTTGTTCCCTTCCCTGATCTAGCAAAAAGCAGCCGCTCTGGCTGTGATGTGTCAAGGAGAAGGCATTTGCATATATACCAGCATATAAATATATAGAGCGCAATTTATGTGTGCATATATTTACGAGTAAGTTGCTCTGCTTTGTCTTCTATGCTTCAACTTTTTCCTTATATTTGCTTGGTTGAGGGAAGCCTGCAATTGTCACATTTTTTTGTCTTGCTCTACAGAATGTACATATGTGAGATTATTTGCATGTAAGTGTGCAAAGGGGTGAGTGTGGCTTGCGCTCTTTGTGAAAACAAAAAATAAGAGCAAGCGAGATAAATAAAAAACGCACAAAAGAAAACTTACGAAGAGAAGCAAAACAAAAAAAAACGGCATGACAATGTCACTGGCAGCTCGAAGCAGGACTAATCATAGACAGAGAAAGAGAAAAATAGTTCAACAAGTCAAGGCAGTTTTTGCTTTCCTGTCCATCTCTATCTCTTTCTATAGGCAATAATTCAGTTACAGCTGCAGTAACAATATCAGCTCTAAATCTAAAGGAAGGATTTTATAAAAAATCAAGGAAATCATCGGCTTGAGACTTCTAAGCTGCAAAATTGAGCAATGATAAACTCTGCATTTTTCACATTTCAGTTAATCTGCATACAAAATTATGTGGGATGGGATATTCTTACGGAATTTATGGGCAATTATTTGAAAAATTATAATTTTTGTGTACACCAAGACAAACAGCAATAACAACAACAAAGTCCATAACATTGCCAAAAGAATTAGTAAACATTTTCTAAGTTTGGCCAGTGCAAATTTTTCAACTTGCATTCC
This sequence comes from Drosophila quinaria, assembly GCA_035047525.1. NCBI lineage: Eukaryota > Metazoa > Arthropoda > Insecta > Diptera > Drosophilidae > Drosophila > Drosophila quinaria. Next base: position 47,315 of record JAWNPO010000569.1, read on the forward strand.
CGGCGTTTCGTTAAATAAAAGTCAATGAAGATTTTATAAAAATTAAACCAGCTTGCGAGATTCTCAGAGCCCACTCGAAAAATGTTATCTCCGTGGCGCAGTGCGTTGAGCGTACGGTCCTTTTAAATTCTTATGTGGGCCATGGGTCCCGGGTTAAAATTCCGGCTTTGGCAGATGTTCTTTTGGATTTTTCAATGTTTTCCTCACATTTTATATTAATGTTGTTTTAGATTAATTCAATGTTAATATCTGATTTCTTTTTTTGGTTTATTATAAAGAGATCTAGGAAATGCACAATTTCTTTAATGATTAAATAAATTTATTTTGCACATTTATTGTCTGTTAAACTTAATGCTGTGTTTTAATAAATCATTTATAATATTTCTGATGTAAATTTCTCATCAATATATTGGGTCGAAAAGTAAATTTAGTATACAATTACAGTTGAACTTTCCTAAAAGCTATGAGTTATGGAGATACTTGACTTATGGAGATCAATTCATCATTTCAATTCATCATTTATCTCGAGCTAGAGAGAAATTCGAGTTTTAGAAGTTCGAGTTATGAAATTTCAACTGAACATTCAAATTCTTTAGTGATTTCGCAGTGCTTGCTTTTCCATAGTAAGTGTGTGCTCAACTGAGCACCGTACACTAGTTTTATATATCCCATATACAACTCTCAACAGTGGGTGTCAACAAATGCACAGCTGGGCACACTCACACCCACACACAGCGAAGTAGAAGAAATAACAGTTGTAAAAGCTAAAAGAATCAGTAGTAGCTACACAGACAGATAGAAAAATAGAGAGAAAACGTTGCTGGACAACTTAAAAAAGGCTCCGTTTTGCTGCAACTCCTGTGAAAAATGTCAACTCGAGCGTAAAACGAAGCTTAAAATGTAATCAAGTCTTTGCCGCTTTCAGATTTACTATATGAAATTTATAAGTTCAGCACTTTTGACTTTTGCTTAAATTGCAGCTAACTACGAAGAATTGACAAACATAAACCTGACTTGTTGAAAATGTGTATGTGTTATGTATCTAACAGGTGGCTGCATTTATAAATGCATTGAAAGTTGGCAGCTCGAAAGCGTAAGAAAAAAAATTAGTTTGAAAGCAAATAATATTTGGATTAGTCAGCAGCAGTCACCTGATAAGGGATATTTAATAGGAATTTTAATTAAATTGCCATCAATTTCGTGGAGAAAACTTTGAAAAATTTAGAAGAATAGTGATTTAAGTATAAGTACTATAATATTTTTGTGAATAAAATTTGTCTCGAATGAAAACATTTTCAAAAGATTTGTGTATGAAATTAACTATCAACAGGCCAATAAACTTCTGATTGAACTGACTCCATTAAATTGAACACTTAGAGAAATTCTCATATAGCTTGAACTTGGAACGACTTTGACCGCAAATGGCAGAAAAGCATGAAAACTATAAATATTTGTATTACATATGTATACATAAAACCGTAATATCAGGTGCTAAAATTGGATACAACTTAAGCAATTAAAGCTTAATTTAATTTAACTTAAACTATTCATAAAGAGAAGCAAAAAATAAGAACTGACCTAAGCAAGGAAAATAAAAAAATATTGAAAGTTTTCGAAACTCTGAAATCATAGACACGCACCGACAAAGTCCAAAGTTAATTTTTCAATATAAATGTATGGATATTTCCAGAAATTTGTTGGAACAGCAGCCGCAAAGTGTGCAACGCTTTTTGGTAACGTAACGTTACCGAAACGTAACGCGAACGACACTGAGATGACGAAAAAAGACTGTAAAAGACGTAGGCACACGACAACGACGGCGACGAGAGAACGACGCGTGGTGCAAACAACGGGAAAATGTTTACAAAGCGGCTACTGCCACACAACTGAGGCGACAGGATGCAATTGCTGGCTAAGCGAAGCGACTGCGGAACGAGGTGGAATTGGAACAGACAACGGACACGAACGCGCGCGTTCACGAAGTGCCAAGAAAAACATCTGTTTGCTGGAGGGAGAGAGAGAGAGACAGAGAGAGCGAAGCGAAAAAGAGAGAAATTGGGTGGAATGCAGAGTGTAAAAAAGAAGGCGAGAAAGGGAGAATACGAGAGAGTGAAAAAAAGAGTGAAGAAAGAGAGCGGGAGAGAAAGAGATAGAGAGAGCGGGAGAAAAAGAGATAGAGTGAAATTAAATACTTAGGAGCTCACTAACCTACCTCAAAGTGGTTTACAACAAACGTGCCTAATGACATTAAATAGATTATATGCTTATATAAATAAATAAATAATAACAAGTTAATCAAGACTATAAAATGTAATTCTGCTCGCAGACCATACATTGTAAAATTAGTACTAAGAACAAATGCTGGTGGACTAAATTGGCGCCTGCGCCGGAATGAGGTAAAAATGCCTAAGCCGAAATAGGCCTAGGCGAATCAACACTAAGCAAAAGTGCAACGAAAATTGCCAACTGAATTATTTGAACCATTGCCAAAAGCACGAAGAGACGAAGCAAGCTGACGCAGCAAGCGACGACAAAACAACACGAATATGCCGCACAAAACGGAATATGCGAAACAAAAACAAATGAAAGCATAAGCACGTGGCATGGAACTTGCCGGCATGTTAGCTTCGTATGTATGGGTGAGTATCTGTGTGTGTTTGTGTGTGGGTGTGTAGATGGTCGCTGGGAATGGAAATTGTGTCTTTGCCTGGATCTTTGGCCACACATACAATGAAAGGTTTAAATAAACGTCAGCGAGTGATGTTTACACCCCACTAATTTGAATTGACATACTTTCTGTATCTCTCAACCATTAAGAAACTTAAGTTAAGATAAATGTTTTATAATTTTTTGGTTATCAACATGTACTTTAAATTCACACATATCTTTGTTAGATAGCTATCTATTTTTTTTTTTTCAGTTATTTATTGTTTCATTATTGCTTATAAAAACATTATTTTTGCTGTTGTGTTGCTGAGTCATAAATCTACAAGCATGTTAATTCAATTAAGTTAAGCTGCCAATTTCAGAGTTTAGACAGAGTTTTGCCTGATCTCAAAACAAAAATGTCACACATTAATTATAACAACCAGAGCAATAATAAATATTATATCAGCCATTAAAGTGTATTTCATGTTTATAACCAAATAGCAAAGCGTGAGCTGCACAAACAACACAAATAAACAGAGCGACAAAAAGTTACCATTATAGTTGAAGAATAAGAAATAAACAAGCAAAATATTTACCGAAACGGTAAGTTTCATTTAGTTAATAGAAACACGCAACCACAATGTGAAAATCCCCCATCCAAAAGTAACTAATTTTCACATGCGACCAAATTGAGACAGAAAACAAACATTTAAATTAAAAACTACCCCAACAGTTAAGCATTTAAGAAATATAAGAAATATAAGAAGCGAACATATAATATTATACTGGTATGCGTACTAAACAATTGTTGGGCACATTCAATTTTTAAAGAAGGTATACGGTTTTTATGTAACAAGTATATAACGATTTAAAGTCATCATACAAATGGACAGGAAATGGTGTCATTTGCAGAATTAAAAAAAAAATGTGTTTTAGTAATTTGACGATAATCATAGAAGTTCTATTGAAAGAACCAACTGGCTTCACTACTGGTGTTCCTGTCAGGCGATTCGTGCGAGAATCCTGGCCAAGTAATTAAATGCTCCGATTTAGCATGAATGATAATGATATTTATTAAAATTAAGTATAAAAATAATACTTTTGCTGTGTCTGTTCTTATGTTTATGTTCGTAGGAAATATATATTTGTGGTGTTATTGGTGGTGGGTTGTGGGTGGGTTGTATTTATGTGATGTTTTTTTTTATTGGGGTGGTGGTCTTTTTTGATTTGATAATTTATGTTAACTGCAATCTGCATGGAGTAAAACACATTTTGAGTTAATTGGCAAGGCAGCAGAGGTAAAAAAAATAATAGACACAAAGACCGAGTAACATATATGACACATGTCACCTTTTGTCATAACACAAAATTTTACCTATTTGAGGCACTGAAAAGAGATGGAATACCAAATAACACGAGTATAGACACAAGGCAAGCAATAACAGGCCGAGATAAGCAGACAAAATAAGACATTTTGTGATAAGCGCACAGGATGAAAAGTTGAACGTGACGAGCATGTGGAAAAGAGAGCAAGGAAAAAGATATATCTTGTCAGAGTGTTATGTGATAAACAATGCCAAGTACTGCCAACAAACTACAACTTGAACACACGCATGCTCACATGCAAAACGAAAAAAAGTGTCTGAACATAAAAAAACTAAATATATTCGTATTTTAAATGTCGCTGATAACGCAAATGTCAGACCAAAAAAAAAAAAAAAAAAAAACACACCACCAACAGCACCCAACCCATTGAACTCCTATTTTCACAGCGACTTTCCCTTTTTAGACTTTATTTTCGTCTGCATCTCATCGCTTGACAAGCTCACAGCGAATAATAGAAACCTTCGAATGCACAAAATGCAAAAAAATAATTGGCAAAACATATGTGAGTTTTTTTTTATCACAAATGTTTTATTTATTATAGTATTGTTTTTAATACAGGTTAAAGTTATTATTATAAGATTAATTAGTTCACAATCGATTAAACAAAGTTCAAACAGGAAATGTTTCTCGACAACGTTTCACTCCAAGGCACATATAAAAATGTAAAAGTTGTAGATTAAGGGGGGGCTGCAGGAAGGCTTACAATGGGGAAGATAATGAGAGGGAGAGGAGAAGGAGGAGGGAGGTGGGGAGGAGAGGAGTAAAAACGAAGGGTAGGGAAAAGAAGTAAATATAGGAAATGTATAGAAGGAGTTAGATAAGATATGGGTAGGGGTTGGTAGAAGGGAAAAATAATTGGGGGAGAGTAGATAGGAAGGAGAAAATGGGGGGGGTAGGTGGGAAAGGAGATTGGAGGGAAAATGGGGGGGAAAAAGGGAGAGGAGTGGGAGGGGGGGGGGAAAGGGGAAAGGGAAGATAAATGAAGGGGGGGATAAAAAATGGAGAAAAAAAATAGAGGGGGAGGGGAGGGTGTAGGTAAAAGGAGGGGGTGGAGGGATTAAGAGGGGAAGGGGAGTGGGGGGAGAGGGGGGAGTAGGGGAAAAAAAGTGGTAAGGTAAAAGAAAGAAAAGGAAGGGGGAAGAAGAAAGGGGGGGGGGGGGGGGGGGGTGCGCATTACACTGTGCGGGACTTTTCTTCTTTCTTCTTGGTCTTTTGGCACTCTCAATTCCTCGACCAGGAATCCCACAACTTCATATACTCCGAACTGTTGTCGTCTCGCTCCTTCTCAATACTGTAATACCTTCTCAGTGACACAGTATCAGCATACATTTTGTACCTCCAAACATAGGTAAATATTTGTTTAATTTTAACGACAATTGTGAGTTAATAGTACTAAGTCATTTATTTTTAATTCCATTTCATTTGTTTTGAATTAAACTTTGGTTCCTGAATCGAAATTTTAAGGTATTGAAGTGCGATCAATCATCAATCAAATTTTTTTAATAAATTTTTAGGGGTATTTGACGCGCCATACGCTCAGTGTACGGATAGTGCAAAAGCAACCTTAGTGTAGAGTACGGGGATAATGACCCCTTGAACGCAAGTGCCTCAGCAGCACAAAATCCAAAGCAAAAGCGATATTTGTGTTTCGTCGTAGGTTGATAGAGCACCATTCTGATTCCATTGCCAGCTGTTGCAAAAGCAAATGGTTTCCCTTTTTCGTGCATGCAATATATACATCATTGCGGACGGCAGTCCCCTCTAGTGACGAAAGCAGCACGCAAGGGTGCGAAGGGGGGGAGGCGACTAGCATCTTTAGACAGGAAGAATGGAAAATTTGCAAAGGGGGAGAGAAGGGGGGGGGGTTGGTATGACTGTCCGATCAGGTCCGAGCCCTTATATACCGATCGAAAGGTATTAACTTAACTTACACAATGTGCATACTAAGGGGAGGAGGAGACTTTTAGAAACTCACCGTTCGTGAGATAATATCCAGGTGTCAAGTGGGAGGGGAAAAATTTAAATTATTGGAAACAAAGAGATCAAAAAAGAAATCTGATCCTCTCAACAAATGCGACACGCCATTCACCAAGCGGCCCAAGGAGACCAGACACAGCAAAAAGAGAACACGGCAGGGCAAGGGGACGACCGAGGCAACGGAGAGCGAGAAGCGGCGAGGGACCGCTAATGGGGTAGGAAGATAGAGGGAGGGGACCGTTGGAGTCTTTTTGAATTTTCTTTGAATCCTTTTTACAATTTTCATTAAAAATATGCGTCGAATGACACCTCGATCATCGAAATCGGATTCAACTGGTTCGAAAGATAATTAATTTTGAAATTTTTAGGGGCCTTCCGAAAATGGGGGGGGGGAGATGAAAAGTCAGTCTGTTTGTCTGTTTGAGCTTTGGATCAAACCGTTGATTTAGCGGGGTTAAATGTTTGAATGAGGACTTGTTCCTGTTCAAAACTGATCTAGAAACGTTTGTTCTACGACTTTTTCTGGGGGGGGGGGGAAAATCGCTACTTTAGCGGGAAATCGCTAAAAACCGTTAAAATTAATAGCATCCAAAGGATTTGAGCTGCAGACGTGATCTATGTATCGTTGGAAAAGAAAAAAAAAGAAAAGGGTATTTTGAAGGGCTTTTAGCCAAACCTTCAAGATGATCGAGCGATACCGCACTTAGGAAAACACAGCCGCTTTTCTAAAGTCGCATAGGTAAAAATCAACATGGAAATAAGATATTTTGTCCCAGATTTTGGCGGTTTTTGAGAAAACGACGCTAACGATTTTTTGAGTTTTAGCTTTCCCCAATATGGAAAAATCTTTGTGTGTAGTGTAGTGATGTAAAATTTCGCAACAAACGGAACACGGGGCAGAGAAAACGGACACCCCGCAACCCAAGCACAGCAAAACGCGACCGGCCACAAACAACGGGAAGCAACCGACGACGGCCGAAACCCGCAGCCACCACCGCCACCACAACCCGAACACAGCAACGCCGGAGCGGACACGGCAACCGCGCAGCACGACCACCGATGGAGAACTAGGATTCTACGGCTATACGAATGAATTAATGTCCAACCCTTTTGCGCAACGGATTCAAATGGGCAATTCTAATTCAACAGAATGTACATCCGATCCAAAGTCAACATGCACAGCTTTCAAACTCATTTAACAATTCAGAACAAGAGCTACGTTTACTGTCAGTTTTTGTGCTTTATGACACAGTAAAAATATTTACCGATGAATCGGTTTGGACAGATATCACTTATTAACTGATTATACCTAATTGTTCACCTTTGAGCACTACTGCATGTACAGTATGCAGTATGTTAATGTACATGTCAATAGCCAAATGCCACAGCATCCAAACAGTAGAAGCTACAGATGGGGGGGGGGGGGGGGGGGGGAATAGAAATAAAAAGAGGGGGGGGAGAAAAATGATCTATACACGAGGAGACACGGAACGCGACCACGGAAAACAGACACGGGAGACACAGGCCGGCGACAGCAGACCGAAATCACGGCACAATTAGCCAACAGACCGAGGAGGAGGAAGGCCACCCAACGCACACGAACAACATCGCGACGGGGCCCGGACACGGCGGCACGAGCCGGCTTCCGCATTTAAAACAAGATTATCGCTGGAAATGTGGGGGGGGGGGATTTTGAAGGGCTTTAAGCCTGGTTTACGAATTATTTCCGGCGACAAGTGCAGAACAGTATTGAGGGAGACAGGGCGAAGCACGACAAGGGCGGCCGAAAGATTGCAGCGGACCCGAAGGCGGTTTGCTTACAACACAGCGTAAGAATGCTTCAGGTGAAATAAGGTTTCTTCGCGTTTCCCACCGCATTTCGCTGATTTAAGATGAAATTCTACGTTTCAAATAAGTTTTAAAAACAATAAACCCGCGACACAGAAGATAGCAGCATCACAGAACGAGCAAGACAAAACGAACGACCACGACGCAAGACACCACCACCAGCAACCGGACCCACAGGACCACCACACAAGACCCACCCGCACGCCGGGACAGCAAGCCGGCCCCCAGGAGCAGTTGAACTTTCCAAACTCGAACTTCTCTAACTCGAATTTCTCTGTAACTCGAATTAAAGGAGTGGCATTAAAATTCAAGAGAAGAAAAATAATCTTAGGAAAAAGTAACTTTATAACTCGAATATTTCCTAACTCGAACCTTTTCTTTGCGCTTAGGTGATTAACGAGTTAACGGCCATAATGTTCAAAGACTGCTATGTTATGTGATGTAGCAAATTAAAATTTCGCCAAGTTATTTCACCATAATATGTTCACCGTCCGTACTACAGAATTTCTAATATTTGCGCAAGATTTACCTGTTAACGTGAATATACCTTTTACGGTCTTTACACTTCTGCATGTACACATGCGTCGCTTTTGCAATACAGCACGCAGCAAAGTGTCAATAGCAGCCAGAGTTTGAGAGTTGCTACTGAGCGTCGCTGGTGGTTTGGCTACTTTTTTTTTTTTTTTTTTTGTTCTTTCAACTTTTGGTTAGGTTTTGCGCTTGGCACGTGTGTGAAGAGAAGAGGTGTGAGAAAAAGTTATATATAGATGAAAAGGAAAGAAAAAAAATAGAAGGAAAAGAAGTGAAAAGAAAGGGAAAAGGAAGGAAAGGAGTGGGAAAAAAAAAGTGAAAGAAGGGGTTTTTTTTTGGAAGTGAGTGGAAATTAATATTGGTTTTTTTAGAAATGATATTAGTCGAGGATTTTTTCACTTTTTTGATTATTTGGGTTTCGCGTCAGTCAATTTTTTTTTGGTTGTCCTTTCTGTTGATTGATCTATTCCCATTTTGCTCGGAGTGACGTGATTTGGTATTCCAGATTGTCCAATCTTATATGCTTGCCAAATGAATGGAGAAAGTTCGTGAAGGGATGGGAAAGAGGTGGAGGGGGGAGGGTTTTAAGGGAACCAGTGTTGGCAGACAGTTTGTTTTAGCTTGTACAAAATTAATTGTTTGGAATACACGATGTTGAAAGAATGAAATTTCAAAATTTCTGATGTCTTATTCAAAAATTTCTGCATATCTTATAAAAAAACCTCTTTACGAGGTAAAAGTCTAGTGATGAAAAAAAGATGTATATTGGGTTGTTTTGTTTGGTTTTTTTTTTGGTGTTGACAGTTATAAGTCCCCAAAATTTTTGATATTCAATTTTATTTTTGACGAATAATATTAAGTTTGACATAAAAAAAAAGGTGGTATTATTTTGCAATTTTTGGTTTGATTGAAAAAAAAAGAATTTTTGCATTCAGCACTGCGCAAAACATTGAGAAAAAAAAAAGGTTTTATTTGGTATGGGGTAAGAATTGAGACATTTTGAAAAAAAGAGGCGCAATGTGCCGAGTGCCAAAACCTTTTGTAAAAAAATATTGATGTGTGTTTGTGTATTAAATATATTTTATATTTTGTATATAATTTTGGGATATGTCAAACTTAATATTATTCGTCACAAAATTGGATATCAGAAATTTTTGGGGCATATAACTGTTATCGTCACTAGACAATATACCATGTTGAAAAAACGAAAAATTCTTTTAAATTTTAGCAGTGAAAATAATTAAAAATTTGTTTTCAGCAACATACAGTTCTACTGCTTGTATCCAAAAATTGCATTCCCTATCATAATAAATGAATGAGACATATGTATACTAAGAGAAAATAAACCCTTGTCCAAGTGCTGTAGACATTGGATCGATTCTTCAAGCGATGGTTTAAAATTTGAAATTTTGAATTTTAAAGCAAAGCTTGATTAAATTGATGTTTGCACTTTTCAAACTCCTTTCAAAGTTAAAACTTATATTTCCATTTTATGCATTGAAAATTTAAGTGTAGCAGATCTTAATGGAAATTTTAAAGTTTTTATAAGATCATCGTTAAGCTCAAACACTTAAATAACTATTACACTTGAATAAAGAAAGATTAACAAACATTTAAACAATATTTACATTGTAATTTAGTCATTATCTCCAACGTTCTCACTTTTCAGCTGCCGGCCAATGGCCGAATAAACCAAGTAGCAAGCAAGTAAACAGTAGCTAGCTCGGAGCAGTTGAAATTGTGGAGAATTGAGGGAAGAGCGGAGATATATAGGAGATTGACTCATGTGCTGGGTCAAATGCAGCTTTGCTCGTTGCCATATTTTGCACGGCAACTTGGTTGTCGGCCTGGTAAGTCACATGATACATAGCTAAAATGCTTGGTAATATTTAGGCAGTTTTAAGGCAAACGCGTCCACAAACCATAAATAATTGAAAACTGCAAGGACGTGCAAAAAATGCCGAGGTAATGGCGAGCTTAAAAAAATAACGAAATACTAGCAAGAGGCACTCTTCAGCCAAGCAGGCGAGGTGTTGTATTGAAGCATGCAAAAGTCCCATTAAGGTTAATAGGCCCAAAAGGACCAGCAGAGGGACAGCTCTAGCCAGAGATCCAGAGACAGTTAGTCAGTCCATGAGTTGGTTGAGTTAGTTGCAGTGAGCAGACTAAAATACCAGGGATAGAAAAGAAATATTTTAGGATTTAAGGTGGGTCACCATTCTTAAAGCCTTTTTAAAACAGTTTCCAACTTTTCCAATTTTATTTCACACCCCGAAAAGATCACACCCCGCCCATAAAAGTAGGCTGCAGAGTTTTCAGGGCTGCCCTTCAGCGGTAGCACAGCGCCAGCTGATATCGGTTTTTCAGCTAAATTGAGTTTTTTCCTCCCTATTTTCATTTATTTTTTCTAAATGCCGTCGGCACTTTGCAGTACTTTAAAGTCGCTTATCCTAATTGTGGTTATTTTGTGGGTGAGTGTTCTTCGTGAGACGCTCACGCGAAACGTGCAACGTGTCCTGCCCCGTCGGTCTGTTCTGTTTCTGCCTGTGTGTGGTTCTCTATTTCTGAGTGTATGTGTGTGGATTATTTTTTTTGGCATTTAGCCAAATAATTTTCTTCCCTGCTCAGCTCAACTTTATTCGAACTCGACTTGTCGGTTTGTTCTGTCCGTTCCTGTTGCAAAGTTAATGTGTCCTAACAGGCCTACAATATTTACTACAGAATTCCCTTCATTCTCCTTCTTTTTTGTCTTCTTTTTCTGTTTTTAGGTTTGTGGTTATTTTCTCCGCTTTATTTTTCTCGTGTGCGTTTTGTTACTATTATTGATTATTAGCAGTTCACAAAATTGTCATTTAATGCGATCTTCACTTCGATAGATATCTGTGACATGTTCATATAGCTACCAGTTTAATGTTGTTATTCATCTCCTCCTCACCGCAAAATACTAATGTCCATAAATACCATATATGGATACTATTCTATAAACAGATGCTGATTTCTTTATATCAAGTGGAACGAAAAATTATACTTGTTGTTGTCCCTGTATGAAATATTATTTTCAATATGTGCGGCCCAAAAATCGTTCAATATTTTCGCTTTGCGCGGGTCCTTGAATTTTTTAATTTTTTTTTTTTTTTGTAACCTGTTGTGTCGCTTCACAGGTCTTATTTCTTTAAATTCTTGAGTCACAGTGTTGTCCTACCCAATTTCTTTAAATAAAAATAAAAACAACCCTATAATTATCGATTTCGATATGACTTACTTCACAATGTTAGGCAACTGTAAATACAAATAAGATGAATTGTTGCATACTGAACATACACTTTACACTTACACAATTATGCTTTTACGCTTTTTATTAAGAGAAATGCTTAGACTTTAATAAACTATAATATTGCTTGCTTCTGACTGTGTTTTCAGCTGGAGTCAATTTGCTCACCAGGCAACTCACCTCTCACCCAATAACACCTCCATCAATGCCTCAAATTCACGTACACTCCTCGATAGCACCATCGAGAAGAAGAATAAAATAAAAGTTACACAACGAAACGAATACGAATACACAACGAAGGATTGGAATACTATGAAAAGGTGAAGGAGCGACTAAGCAGTGACAATGGCGACGATGCCGTCATTTTGTAAATCAAACAAGTTTTAAGTGCGCCGCGGCAACCAAAAGCCCGTGTAGGTGCCACCAACTACCAGGAGGCAGCAGATCCGTGCGAAATATTCATGAGCACAACAGGCTCATAAATAAATTGCAGCCCAAACGGAACGGAATGGAACTGAGTGTTTGTTATTCGCTGATGCAGCTGCTCCTGTTGTGCCACCGAAAAGGCCACAAAGTGGTTGCGAGTGGCGTGAAAAACTTGAAAATATGCTAACAAAATGCAACTGATGATAGAGCAAAAACATATTGAGACTGACGCTTGGATGGAGATGAACGTTCATGTAGATGGAGGCCAAAATGCTACAGCAAGGTTTTATGATGCTTCGATTTCGTGGAATTAGCAATGAGCGAACGTGGCAGCAGAAGCCGAGAGCAGCTCAAAACAGTACCACTTAGAGATGGGCAAAAGTCTCGTAATGAATCGACAAGGAGGACTTAAGGAGGATTTCGAAGGTTATAAAAAATAAAAAGATATGCAAATGGAAATAATTAAGTTATTGAAGAAGCAATAATCGATAAAACTATTTATCGAAGAAATTTGGTAATTAGTCGTTTATGATTTCGTTATTTTGGCTCGTGTCGTGAAACCTGTTACCATCTCTAGTTCCAGTTCGTCAGCTCTTCAGTTCGATATTTATTTTTCAGTCAGCAAGGGCTTTTTAATATCACCTAGATTACGAATACAGTTTACTCTTTTAAAAATGCAGCAAGGTGCATTCGTGAATTATTTGTATTTGACAGCCAGAATAATTGTGGCAGCTGTCAGAGCTTCAAATTGAGTCAGACGGAAATTGGGAAAGTGTCTCTAATTAATTTAAGCCATTAAATGGAAAGTCTTTTATATGCAATTTGCAAAACTTACACGTCCTGCCAGAATAAAGCCAGATTAAAATACGGCGACAGAAAGCCATGAAATAAATTATTTCAAGAATCAAATTCAACTAATAGCATAGACCACTTGAAAATCAATTCAATTCACATGAACATCAGCCTGACAGAAACAGAGTCTGGGCCTGTGACCGAGGACGGAGAACTGAGAGCAGGACACAGGCGAAGGCAGTCAGGATAACTTCAAGCCTGAATGCCTCGTTGTGCGACACAGCTTGGTTCGAGTCAACCAGAGAAGCAACTCCGCACACATAAGTGACGATTCAGCCAAATGCATAATTGATTGTAATGCCCTGGCAATCTGATTTCGGCTAACCAGGCTTCAACAGAGCATCAATATCTGGCAAATTCAACAGGTAGAGTGAAATGTAGGGAATTAACATTTACACATATTCAAATGGTTCACAATTCTGTGTAAGCGAATTTCAACCAAACAACGAAGAATATTGCTAATTGATTTATTTCTGTTTATTGTATTTATTTCTTCTTGCAAGTTTTAGAATTAATTAAACATTGTAATACGTACATAATTTTAATAATTAATTTAACACAATTGTGTAATACAATTATTTTAAGGTATATTATTGGGTTTTATATATATTTTTGCTTTACCCAAACACAATTTCAAAGTTTTTTCATAAATTTGTAAACTTTTCGTCATTTAAATTGGGCAACTAAAAACAAAGTTCAATGTTAACTGCTTTCAATTTCGCTTTATAAAATGAGACTCATTATAAGCTGTTCCGACTGTCTGAATTGATTGCGGAATGTTATCTTTTCTAAAGGCTCGTCACTGGATTCTGGGCACTTTTATATTTATGAAAAGCATAAACAACGACAACAACAGTGGCAACAATAACAATAACATCAATGACGGGTAAAAGACCCAGGGAACAGTCCCCAGTATCCGTTCTACTAGTGACAAATGCGAACTTTTCATTTCCATGCTGAAACAGTCGTCGCTGAGTTATTTAGACTAAACATGGATGGGCATCAGATTCAGACAGACGGATAGGCAGACGGAAGCACAAATGCCATGACTGACAAGTCCGTACGCTGGACAGAAAGACAGACAGCGACGTAAACACAACTGTATTCTCTCTTTCTCTCTCCATCTCTGCTTAGGTCGCTCTTTTATTTATTCTCATTTTTGGTGAGCAAACAGTAGACGAGGGCTGCATGTTGCAGAGTGGGGAAGGGAGATACAGGGATTGCACATCTGAGTGGCAGACAGTGTGCAAATGTCAACTCGTTGGAATTCAGACAAGTATATGTAGTGGATATATAGAAAAATGTCAAGAGTGAAAATGCACATGCCAAATGTAATTGGCTATATCTATGACGCCTGCTCCAAATGCATCTGCAACTTTGGCCAATTGGCAGCCTGTTGGGCCATTTAGTTTGTTTATTAACTCGACTCGCGCTGTCAGCGCAATTAACGCCTAATGAGCTCAAGTCCAAGTCGCAAAAGTTTTCTGGTCATGCCATGGACTTGGGGCTATCATTATCTGAATCATCATCATCAGTATTATCATTATCTTGGTGTCATCATCACCACCAGCATGTGCCACAACGTGCAGTGAAACTTTCTGGACTAGAAGATAGTGATGTTGCTGAGAGAAACCACAACAACAATGTGGTAAGTGCTTTAGATGCAACTGACTATGGAAAAAATTGTACAGATTCCCGGAATGGATAGAACCTAGGATAGAGTGGGCAAGGGCGCAAAAAAATAGCAAATTTTGGGTATATTGAAAATCTCATCAGGTATGTATGTCTAAGAAAAACTGTGATCAGAATGCAATATACATAAAATAACGTATTTCACAAATGATAATACTAAATATAGGTAAATCAAACAAACCGAATAGTTTATAATCTTTCAAGAATTTTACATATCAAAATTTCGATGTGAATTTAATTTAAGAAGTTTTAATCTGAATATCTTATATATCTTATGTATATATCTTATGTAGAATTCATAGATTCATAGTTCCTAGGGTAAATTTTTGTGAACTTGCACCATTTGGGTGACGGAAATGCAAACGCATAACTTGTATCTGTAGCTGAGACAAATATGGTAGCACCACCCCCTTCCCCACATCTAGACAATGTTCAGATGCAGTGTCCCAGCTCTGTTCCTGACCAAACCCAGTTACCAACCGCAAAATATGCTCAACGCAGCACAAATTCTTGGCTTAGTTTACTGCAAGTCGTCCTTTACCCAACTTAATGTGTTTTCGACGCCAGCTGCGAAATTACAAATTAGTATTCATGCCCACAGTGTCATTTCCGCGAATGCGCGAGCAGTTTGCAAAACTTTTTCCAACAAGCCTTTGTCTGTTCACCACTGAGAAGAGATTGATATGCGTGATACAAGAAACTGTAATATGTAGTATGGCTGATTATGAAGTGCTCAGTACACAGTCTCTCTCTGTCTCTCACTCTTCCTTCTCTCTCTTGTTCTCACACACTCACAAGTTCAAACTTGCAAGAGTTCAAGTTGCAAGAGCTTTGAGTGTGTTATGGTGCAACTTTTTCATATAAATCCTTAATTATGACATTATTTTGCATATTTTAAGCTTGCTTCAGAAGTCGCGAGTGTGTTCTGAAAAAGAATTTCACCTTAAAATTTGTTTCAATTTATTAAGATTTTTGTTATAAATAAAAGTCCCTTTCAGAAATTTTAGTACAGATTTAAATTTTTTAAATTTCTGAAAATTTTTATTGAATTAAATGGTAAAGTATTTTACAAATAAAAACAATTGGGAAACTATGAATTTGTATTTGTTATAACAACACTTTTATGTCATGTAATAAAGCGAACCAGAAATCAGGATGAAATCATTTCCAGAATATTTGAAATTGTATCATTGAATCTGGCGGCGCTTAAAGGCAGAAATCTATAGTATAACTTAGCGGAAAACAATTGCAACTGAGTCTATTCCAATGCCAACTTCGCAGTCGCAGCCGAAGTCGACGTCGAAGTCGACGTCACTGACGCCACAACGAATTGCACTTACGACAAATTTTTGCGCCGAGTGTCAACCAAACAGAAATAAGCCTCAAATTGTGCCCAAGCTCAGAACTCGGAGCAGGACGAGGACGACAGTCAGGGGGCAGTTGGAATATTTTGTACTTTATGCCAGCAGATTCCGTTGGAAAAGTGCCAAGTTTTACGCCGATGCAGCCACACAGCATCGGCAATGGAGCATCTGCAGCCTCCGTTGTGTTCCTGCTCACGTTGTTCACTCTGGATGGAGTAAATGCCGCTGGAAGAGGCGATTAAAGGAGGGAAAGTATTGTGGGCGTAGACCACACCCAGGGGCCAGTAGGTTGCATGTCGAATTTAGGCTTAACGGGCAACGAGTTCAACTACTTCTCACACGGCTCCATAGTCCCGGGTCTGGCTGTGACCTAAGCGGCCTGGCATTAAAACAAATGCAAATATGCCGTACAGAACAACAACAGCAGTCGATCGTCGCCTTACACTTCTTTGTTGGTGTCCAGTAATGTAGGCGTGGCAGCCAAAATATTTTTGTGGCTCAACGCCCCTTCACGCCCCGGCAAAGAGAGGGGCGAATAGTTCATGTGTCGTTTACAGGAGCCCAACGAATCGAACAATCGCGTTGCACCGAACAATTTTCAATTAGCAGCTCCACTGGAGAAAGTCTTAATGCGGTTTGCTTATTGAACGATATTTTCATTTACAGACACATGAATTCATGCAAATTAACAACAACCAAATGAATAATTAAACATAAAAGTAAAGCGAACAAAGGAAAAAGCGGCATCTAAGTAACTTTTTATGTAAGTGAAGTTCACTTAGTCATATGGCATGTAATCAAATATGAATTTATTTATATCATGGCTGCATTTTGTTATATTTATCTCCTTAGCTTAACGATTAAATTGGGTCAGAAATCTGTCCAACTTAAGTACATAGACGTACACATAAATAATTTCTACAACAAGATTCTCTCAAGATATTTTTAATTTTTTGCTTCTCCCGCAACATGTTTGTCTCGGGTTCTCTTGTGAGTGTGCCAGACATGTTTGTATAGCCGCTTAGACTTAAGAGTTGAACCAAAGTTTTGACCTTGAAAGTCATACACACACACACACACACATACACATATAAAGAGACAGATTTGTCGAGTGAAAGAGAAGGATTCAAAATGGCTACTATTGGTTTGTGTTGCCTACTTTATGGGCAGGCAACTTGTTTTTTGGCTATACTTCTTGCTGCTTAGTTTGTATTTAGCAGCTTCGACTTTTCGACTTAAAACAAAAGTTGCCCCACACACAAATACACACATCGAGGGAGAACAAGGAGAAAAGTAAACAATACTTGAAATTTGAAATTGTAAATGTTTGCAGAGTTACAGAAGACCGAATCACAGAACCACCGCCAACTAGGCAACCACGTCGGGCATGACGCACACACACACACACACACACACACATCCAGCACCCCTCCACTTCTCCCTATTGATGTTGTCGCAGTTGAAAAGCCGAGGGCGTTTGCCGCTATGTTTAACTAAAGTTTCGTGCACTTGTGCAAATAGGAAAAGGATTTGAACGTCGTCGCCGTCAGCTTCTCCTTGGTTGTGGTCCGTGCAGAAGCGGATTACAATCATAAGCGAAAATTAATGAATTATTTACCAGCAGCTTAGTTAAGCGCAAATGTCCCATTCTTCTCCCATCCAACCCGCAATGGCACCAACGTGCGACCCCGTCTCACCCGCAGCTTCTCCACAATGTCAAAAGTTGTGCTTAAGTTAAATGCCTAGGCCCTTTTCAGAGACAGAGGACAGACCTTCAGCTGTTCAGCTGCTACCTGGTAATTAATTAGCCCAAGGCATTTGTCAATATTACCTTGAACTCTTGTAATGACACTAAATCTTGCAATACATTCCGACATTACTCAAGGCGTTGAAAAAGGAATTTCTATTTGGATTTATCTGTGTAAAATGATAGACGAATTTCAAAAATTTTAGATACAGTGAAAAAAGTCAGCAAGATTCGTTTTTTTGGTAAAGATTTTGAAATCTAATATTTTTTTTTAATATGCAATAATTGCACATTTGCGATAAGAGCAGTAATTTGTGTTTTATAGCAAGTTACGCCATTATCCTGTATCACATATCATTATTTTGCAGTAATTAATGAATTTATAAACGATTTTATTGTCCGCCATTGCGACAGTCCCATTGGGATATCCCCGAATGAGACGCGTTAATAATAATCGGGCTCTTTTTATGCTTTGCGTATTTGTAGAGACCGAGAGAAACAGACAAAGAGATGAAAACAAATGGGGAGATAGAGAGAGTGGGTGGTATGCATGAAAAGTTTGTGGCAAATTGCAATACCCACAGATCAGGTCGAAAGGAAAGGAAGACGCCAGAAAAGTATGTTTTTATTTTGCAAAGCAATGCATTGCAATGGTCTAAAACAGGGTCTAAAAAAATCGAAAATTTCACCTTAACTTCCTGAATTAAAGGTGAT
Organism: Drosophila quinaria; assembly: GCA_035047525.1. NCBI lineage: Eukaryota > Metazoa > Arthropoda > Insecta > Diptera > Drosophilidae > Drosophila > Drosophila quinaria. The sequence continues at coordinate 65,772 of JAWNPO010000569.1, forward strand.
GTAAGTTTTTGATTAATTAAGCAGCCCCCTTTACAACATAAACTGATATTGCCTGGCTTAATAAGTCTTCATTCCAAATTTGGAGCTCGTACTATCTCTGAGATCCGATTGTTCATACGGACAGACGGATATGGCTATATCGATGCTGATCAAGAATATATATAATTTATGGGGTCAGAGATGCTTCCTTCTTCCTGTTACATACTTTTGAACAAACTTAATATACCCCCAGGGTATAAAAATGTTCGGTACATGTATGCGCGTGATTTCTTATATTTGTATTGGTGCGTATTAAAAGCGCAAGCACATGCAAGCACAGATAAATCCATTATAAACGAACGTTTGCACTCACAAAGGCAGTTGAGAAGAGAAAAGACTGTAAAAGAAATAAATAGCATTTGCCTTGCATCTCGTGTTCTTTAAGGACACATCACCAACATTCGGGGTAATTAAAAGTGATTACAGCTCACACGTAGCACACGCATTATAAGCACGAGAATGTGAGAATTGCGAGGCGGCTGCTTCATTAAAATGATAAACACGCACGCGATGCCAATGTCCTGGCCGCATGTCCTTGCCGCAAGCGGCTTGCAATTGCGGCCAATCCAACAATAACGTAAACAACAACTTCCATCAACAACAAAACGGAGCAACAGCAGTAACAGCAGTTACAACAAGAGCAAGAAAAGCTCCTGGCGCACTTCCAACAATAAGCAACAATTTTAGCAGCCGCCAGATCTAATATCCTACGCCAGGACATCGTTGCCGCTTTTTGCTATGCCTCGCAGGCAACCGGCCAAACAACCAAACCATCCGAACAAGCCAAGGAGGCAGTCAGGCAGGCACAAATTGTTTTCTACACATGTGCGCGCAACATATTAAATTGTAAACATGCATAAATATTGTTTATTGGGCAGCTTCGAAACAAAACAAAACAATAGCGAAACAAAAGAGAAAAACGAAAATTTTTTTGACAAAGGTGACTGACCAAAAAATAACCTGCAATGTTTATATTTACCAATGGTAATAAGGTGATAAAAAAAGCCTACACAATTTTTTTAAATAGAAAATTGATAGATAAATAAATAAGATAAAAATATTTAAAAACAAAAAAATAGTTTGTGTTTTTGTCCTTCGGAAATGGGCAAATAATATGTGGAAGTAAGAGCTTTAAATCGACTACTTGAATACTACTACAGTTGAGAGAAAAGAACAAGAAACGACTATGGAGATTGTGCCAAAAACAATTTAATGTTGTTTGATGACGTTCCGAGCATGCTGTGTGCTCCTTGAGGCTTAGCGAAAGTGTATCCTGTCAAAGGATATTATGCAACGAAATTATTGTAGTTGGCACCAAACAAAAAACTTCGTCGCAAATAAACAGAGGCTCTTCTCCAACTGCGGCAAGTAAGTAAGCTGCCAAAAGTCCTGCTGAGCCCTGCCCCAAGTGGCATGTGTGAAATGACGCTGTAAATGCCATGATGGGAATGTGGGGCAGAGTCATAGAGGCGACAAATGAGTTCCGCATTAGCGTCACCAAAAGAGCGGCTGCCATTTAAATGCATAACAGCCTCGACCAAAAGACCGTTGTAATTATTTTGTGTACATTATGTCAAGGATTACCCGCAATTTCGGACAGGACAAATGCATGCCTAGGAGAAGAGGCAGCTAAAGGCTCAACATGCAATTTGAAGGCCCTAGAACGCAAAACAAAGAAAAAAACAAGAACCATAGCATTTTATGAGTAGCTCAAGAATATAAATATAAGATTATGAGCAATTTAAGCTACTTAAAATTTGTCAAAAGTAAGCCTGAATGATAAAGAAAGCTTTCAAAAAGTAAAACTGATTGAAGGAAGAGAACAATTTACATGATATAAAAAGTAATAATATGGAATTAATTCTTAATATCTTATTATGCTAAAGAATACAAGAAGACTGTAGCTGCATGTTTAATGTATGCGAGTAAGTTTAAAGAAAAGGAATTCATAATATTAAATATGAATAAAAAATAGTTTGACTTCAAATTGAACAGCAATGACTAAGAATGATTTGTAAAACTTATTTCGAAAAATGTTGCTCTTAAACTTATTGATAAGCAGAATACAAACTTATCTTTAATCCAAATATTTATTAGTAATTAAACAAGATTTAACTTCATTTTTCAAAAGTACTTAAAATTTTACATATCAAATCTGCTTTAAGCAAATTGCAAGACAAAGTTATTTGTTACTTCGCATTTGCAGCTACAAAACTAACAAGCGACAAAACAGCAACAAGCAAATCAGGCTGAAATGGCAACAACAACAACTATAACACCCGTTATAACAATTCTGGAAGCGGCAGCAACAACAGAAAAAGTTGCCTGTAAAACTTAACGTTCAACTTTTTACTTCTATGTGTGAGAGTATGTCAATGTGTGTGTACGTCAGTTTCACAAAAGCCGCATGCAAGCAGGCAAGGATGTATGTGTATGTGTGCATGTGTGTGCGTGTGTGATAATGCAATTGTAATTGTGGTTGTAAATGTGCATTTGCATTTGTTACAAACACTTCTCACATTGTTGTTGCTGATTGTTAACACATTGTTAACATTTATTTATCAGTGGCTATTTGTGGCTACTCTGTGTGTGTGAGTGTGCGTAAGAGTTTGTTAGTTAAATTTCTTTCGCAGACAGTTGCCATAAACCTTGCATCCTTTTCTCTCTAATCAGTGGAATAGTCGCACCCCCAACTTTAAATGATAAAGTACATTTTGCGACACACAACTCTCTCGTTCTCTCTCCCTCTCTTCATCTCTTTGTTTCTCTTTCTGGTGCACATACATCGCTTATATCAATGACAACAGATTGTGCCGAAAAATCATTGCGTTGGGAATAGAGTACGATATGTATGTATATTTGTGTGTGTGTGCGAGTCACTCTACATACATATACGCATACATACGTATGTGCTCTTCCTATTTATTTATCAAACAACATGCAGCTGTTGCATTTCCCATACGCATTTTCCACGTATTTTGAATTTAATGCCAAACTTAATGTTCCCCTCTAACTCCACCACGACACTCCTGTGTATGTGCGTGAGTGTCTAGGTGTGAGTGTGTGTGTGTGAGTTTCTTGAGTTGAAAAATAGCAGCCAGCAGCAGTTGGAAGTCAGCATTTCAATTCGCATTGTTCAGATGGCAGCAACTTTGCATTGCCTTTAGCAAAAGGTGAGCTTAAAGTATACAGTGAGTTTTTGGTAATAAACTTACTGTAGCCATTTAGAATTTGGCAATGGAATTTAAAGACTAGCCACAAAAGTCATAGTAGGCAAAAGACTAAAATCATTGTTTGTGACCCTTGAAAGTATGCAAATGATTTTGTGTAAACCAAATTTATTGCATTTTTTAAAATGCCCAAAAACTTTAATCAGGTCAGGTCAGGCAATCAGTGGAATGTAGAATGAAAAATCCTTTTCAAACATAATAAAGATTTTTAACAAAATTAGTTAAAGTATAAGGGGTAATAAAGAAGAAATTATATCCGGCAAGGGAATTTTTAAAAGGATTTCCGTAAATTAGTTTTCAAAATGCACAGATTTACTTTAAAAACTCGACATTCTCGCTAGTGTAGTTGATTGTTCATTGACTCTAGTTATTTCATACATCAATTAAATGTTAAATACTCATATGCATGCGATTTGAAAATATAGGCATAAAGACATAGCTTATTAGTAATTAATAAAAGTGAAGCCATTGAAAATGTTGGCAACGCTTTTGTAAGTTTTTTAATATGAAAGTTCTCTGTAATCTCAGGAATAAAGACTATTTTCAATAAATATACAATTTTGTACATGCTGTGCAATTGTCACACGACATTCAACGAGTTCAGCTTAATTTTATGTCAATTTATAGCAGCGCCTCCAGCAGTGCCAATATTTGTCGTCGGCACGCAACAAGACCTTACCAAGTGGGAGTTATTTCCATTCCCTGTGCCAATGCGAAATGTTCAAAAAAGGGTATTATAGTTAAAGAAAAAGTCTTTTATTCGTACACAGGGTGCCTCGTAGTCTATAATGTTTTACCGATTCTTTCCTGGAAGCATGACAGACATTAAAATAAATTAAATCCCACCTTTGGATAATGCAGTTGTCGTTGAATTCGATGTGGCGTTGCTTTACTTTGGCGGACTTTATACACAGACTTAAACTTTCGTCATTTGCATTTCAATTATCAATTATTATTGTTGTCTGTGTATGTTTTTGACAAGGGCAAATTCAAACAATCGGGTTGATTCATTATTAAGAAAAGCATAACCATAAAAATGCGTGCAATGCATATTCAACATGTACTTACTTACTTATATACGTAACAACAAAGCCGTTGACTTTTTGGGAGTGACGTTAATTTATTAACGGCTTCGCTTGCCAAACGCCAGTTGCTCTTCCCCGTACCCTTTTACTTCCCATTCACCCTTGTCATAGAAATTCTATTATAAAACCGCAAGCAATGCGCGAGTTACCACTTGTTACTTTTAGTGGTGTGTATGTTGTATGTATAAGTTTTTATGTTTTGAGGTTTTATATTTAAAGGCAAGATTTGAATAAAGACAACTGCTCCATTTGGTTTTCGAATTATGAGTCTTTTGGTTTATTCAGTTTTACTTTAAGGAAACCTCGGCAGAGGCTTTGCGACTTATACATATAAGAGTACATAGAATTGGTTGGGGCTTATGTATGTTGCGAAGTAGCTAGTCAGCACTTAGCCGGATGTCGAGTCCCACATCGAAGAGTTGTTTACATTGAAATCCCTGGTATGCTGTGGCAGCACTTTGCTGTTTAGGCTACCCAGTGTATGTTGCAATGCAACGATCGCTGCCGGGTTGAATGGCATGATCATTGGAACGTCGTCAACGTCCGCGGAGGTTTAAGTGGGGGAAGTGGGGGTGAAGAAGAAGCGTAGGCGGGAACTCCTCCCCCCCTAACTTGGAACGACGGCCATAATGACGGCATAGCAAAGGAAGGCATGGCAGGAGTGACAACGGTGTCCAGCGGTGTTGGTGTGAAGGTGACTGAGTTCTTCTTGAGGATCCAGATGGAGATTGTGGCCAAGGTTAAGATTCCAACGAGGATATAGACGGCTGTGAGATGTGTGGTGGCTTGGTCTGTCAGTCGAGACAGGCTTAGGTCGTTTTCTAAATTCTTTAGGTGTAGATCCTGTAAGTTAAGTTCTTCGGGCGTGGAAATCGCTGTTAGGTTGTGTACATGTGGTAGGTTGATCGTTATTGAATCGGTGACGGTGTTGGTTGCTTCGACGTATTTGGTTCCATTTGTAGCGATTGAGCAGTTCTCGTAATGGATGACCATGGAACCGCTAAAAATCTTGTCCGACATGCAATCAGACGTAATGTTTACGTTCTCGACATTGAATAAGAGCAGAAGTCCTTTTAGTGGTACAAATATTTGCGGGGAACGACTTCTATTGATGGTGTCGCATGTTGCCTTTTTATTGTTGATGAGGTTATTGAGACAGCTTGGATTGTTTGGTTCGGACGGTGATTCGCATACATAAACATTGCCCAATTTGATACAAGGTGAATTTATAATCTTAACTTCTAGCTTATTTTTAATTACATATTTTGGTAAAATTAGGAATTTGGTTTCGTTAAAAGGGAGAGGTGTTAATTGATACAAGTTGAATTTTTCTGTCGATAAAATTGGAATTTGAATATTAAAGATAAGAGTGTTGTTTACAGTGATTGATTGTAATGTTAGAGCGTTATATATTTCATGTTCTAGGTTGATATCGATTTCCTGTTTTAACAAGATTTGTTTTATTTTTCTGATTTCTTCTGAGTTCAGTATGTATTTAGGAATAATCTTTAATTTTGTAAATAGCAGGCTTTCTGCGATGTTATTTAAGTGGTTGTACAGAATATCAATGTTATAACTAATTCTATCAATGTATTTAATAAGTTGTATTTCTTGTTTTTCCGAGTTTAATTCTTTAAATATTTTATTTTGGTAAGTGTTTACAAAGTTGTTAATCATTTCCTGTTCTTTGTTTATATGATTAGTAATGTTTTTAAACCTAACTAGTGTTTCGATTTGGAATTTCTGGTCTAACCCTATCGTTTTATGGAGGTTAGCCAGATCCTTATCGATTCTGCTTTCGTCGTCAGCGTCCATGTTACCAGAAACTATCTTAACTATACTACCTAACCCGTTAACTAAGCCTCTTCTTTGCCTAGAACCGTTAGGAAGCAGGGTATTCAATCTTTCAAGTACTTGGAGTATCTTTTCGTGAAGTGTGGCTTTGAGTTCTAAAAATTCAGCTTCTTTGGGTAGGTTATTTATTACCTCAACTATTTTACCTGCGGTGCATTCATAATCATCTAAATGTATAATGTGGTTGATTGTCCTGAATGAAGATATTACCCTAGCTGGCCCCAAATTTATCTTGAGTAAGGGTTGGTCTTTATCCAAAATGTCGAGTACAAGTCGCTGTCCGTCCCCTAGTGTAAGCCTGTAAGAATGTGAATGTAAGGACGGTTAGAGTGTTTTTTTTGTTATTTTTTTTTTAAATGCTGTGTTGGGTGTTGTTGTCTAATGTTTGTTTCCTTATTTTTTGTTTGTGAAGTTTTTGTTTCCTTATAGTACGTAGTGTTATTCCTTTATCTTGTAAAACTTTATGCTTGCTGAATCGGGGTGTCATTTTGTTCCGTCTGTTTTCTTTACGAAAAACTGAACTACCTATTGGTACGTCGGCGGGCTCTGTTCTAGATTCATTAAGCTGTTCTGTCCGTTTCTGAGTTGTGAGTTCCATGTGTGCCTTAACAGTGGGGTAGAGGGTATTTTGGTATTCATTGAGTTTCGTCAGATAGTCGTGTTCGTTATTGAATTTAACAGTCTTATCGAAGATATGGGTGCGTCCGCTGAAAAGTTCGAATGGTGTTAGGTTGGTACTTGAGTGAATCGCGTTGTTGTTTTGGGAGTTTTGTCCGTTGTTATTGTTATTTCGGTTGTTTTGAGAGTTTTGCCCGTTGTTATTGTCATTTCGGTAGTTGTTTTGGTTTGGTTGTGACCTAAACGGATTCGAATTCCAAGAGTTATTTGGGTTTTGGTTCCTATTTGAATTGGAACTACCGGCTTGGTTGGTATCGTAGGGTCTTGCTCTATTTGTGTTATAACTAGAGGTTTGCGCCCTATTCTGCCCTGCATAATAAAAATCGCGTTCCTCCTGACACCACTCGAATGCCTCCTCTATTGTTGTTGGCCTCCTGTTCCTTATCGTGGACTTGAGAGGTTCACGGAGACCTATTAAGAAGGCGTGGAGACAGATTTTTTCATAAAAGTCTTGTCCTTGTTCTTGGACTCCGCCATCAATGTGGCCCATATTGTTAGAAAGGTTCTCCAATAGGCTCCTACGTTTTGTGATTTCAAAGAAAAGATCTTTAAGAGATAAATTATCTGGCAAGTGCTGAATTTCCCAAATCAATACTGGTTCTTTTTTTTTATTACAATACAATTTCTTGAGATTGTCCCTGATATTGTCCCATTCTAGCCTGGTTTTGTAGATTACCAACATCCGGTCGGCTTTTCCAATGATTTTGTTACGAATGGTTTGGAGAACTACTTCTCCGTAGGGTGTACGGTCCGTGTTCCTGATGAGCATAATAACTCGTTCTACGCTTGTTATAAATCTTTCTAGAGTGCCTGGGATTCCTTCAAAGGTGGGCAATTGCTCCACGAATACCATGATATCGGTCGGGCTGAGGTTCATGTTGACCGAGGTGTTGAGCAAGGTGCTCACATTTCCTGCGGTCAACCCCCCAGGGCTAGCGCCTCCTGCGGAATTGGAACCGTTCCCAGAATCCATGATTGGTAAGGATTCAGGACGAGTGGGTTCTTCCTCTCTGATTTCGGGTAGGCTAACGCTACTTCTAAGACCTAGTCTGGATCTGGTTTTGCTTACTAGGCTGTTCCTGGACATTTGCAGTAGTGTTGGGATACTAGTATTTGCCTATTCTTTTTGCAATTGAGTCTCTAAAAAAATTTTATAGGAAAGTTTGTCCGTTCGTCTCTTTAAATGTGTGTGTATTTCGTGTTTAATTTGTTTAGGGTTATATAAAGGTATAAAATATGTAATTAATTGTGTTGTGTGTTTTTACTTAAATTCTAAATAATATTGTGTAAAAATGTGTATGTATGGGTATATAATTTTAGTGTAAAAAGGTAATAAATGAATTTATAAAGAAAGTGTTTATGTTGTGTAAATGCTCTTATATATTAAGTTTAAAATGTAAAATATGAAGAAAAATTTTCTTATTTGTGTCGACAGTTTTTATTTCTCCCTCTCTCTCTTTTGTAGTGGAATTATTATTGGTTAAGTCTGTAAGACGTAATTAGTGTAAGTGTTTTGCTTTTGTGTTATATGTAATGTGAACTTGGTGGCAATGGTAATAAGAAAGGAAAGCTAGCAACTCGTTTTTATTTATTGTTTTTTTTTTGTATTGAGGCCAATGGATTAAACTTTATGTGTTTTTTTTTTTGATTATTTAGATTGTTGGGTTTTGAAGTGCATTAAGTAGTCTGAGATACCCGATGAATGCTTCAAATAGCAAGCAATGGACACTCGTTCTGTTTACTTTGTAGCCAGGGCTTAAATACTTTATAAAAATGAAAATTGTAAACAAAACGACGGCCACTTCTTTGCATAGGGTCTCGTGTTACATTAGTGACGTCCACTTGAATTGTTGTGGTATGCTGACATAAGTGTTTGTGAATACAATGAAATATGCAGCGACGAGAGGCGACTCGAATTACAAGCTCAGCAATTTGTATGGGGGTGACTGATAGTTATTGTTGTACGTATATTTTCTGTTTTGTTTACGTATTGTGCACTTGACAATGATCGGCACTTGATTCTTGCATAGTGACAAAAATTTATTCGATTAGTTGAAAAAAAAATTTGTGTTTATTTATTGTTATTATTTGTTCTGCATTTTTTTCCTTGGCAGTGATCAGCACTTGATATCTGCACAGTGAGAAAAATTATTCAATTTGTGAAAATATATATTTTTTTTATTTGAAAAAATTTCTGACAGTGATCAGCATTTGATATCTGCACAGTAACAAAAATTATTAATTATTCAATTTGTGAAAATATTTCTTTTTATTTGAAAAATTTTCTGGCAGTGATCAGCATTTGATGTCTGCACAGTGACAAAATTTTTGAATTGTGTAAATACGTATATATGTTTCTTTTTTTTTTTTGTTTTTTTTTTTTATTTTATGTTTCTGGCAGTGATCAGCGTTTGATGCCTGCAGCAGCGACACAAATTATTCGAATTGTAGAAACATGTATATGTATTTATATTCTGTTATTTTTTTTTATTTTTTTTTTTAAACATTTTTCTCTTTTTTTTTCAGCGTTTGTTATTTGCACAGTGAAACATTATCAGAATTTGTTTATTTTGATACAGTCTATTGATTATCGGCACTCGATTTTCATACGTTTAAAAAAATATTATTTTTCCTTTTTTTTCCTTTTGCACATTTTTTTTTTAAAAAAAAATTTAGCTTTCGGCCTTTTAAAATTATTATTTTTTTTTTTTTTTTTTTTTTACGACGAGAATATAAATTTTCTTCACTTTTCCTTCTTTTTTAACATTGTCACCGCTCACCTGTATTATTACATTGTAATGATTAGGAATATTTGTGTAGACATCCTTTTTGGGTTTGCAGAGAAGTTGTTGTAGGGGCGATCCTCGGTCCTTGAAAACGGCTGCGCCAGTTACCACTTGTTACTTTTAGTGGTGTGTATGTTGTATGTATAAGTTTTTATGTTTTGAGGTTTTATATTTAAAGGCAAGATTTGAATAAAGACAACTGCTCCATTTGGTTTTCGAATTATGAGTCTTTTGGTTTATTCAGTTTTACTTTAAGGAAACCTCGGCAGAGGCTTTGCGACTTATACATATAAGAGTACATAGAATTGGTTGGGGCTTATGTATGTTGCGAAGTAGCTAGTCAGCACTTAGCCGGATGTCGAGTCCCACATCGAAGAGTTGTTTACATTGAAATCCCTGGTATGCTGTGGCAGCACTTTGCTGTTTAGGCTACCCAGTGTATGTTGCAATGCAACGATCGCTGCCGGGTTGAATGGCATGATCATTGGAACGTCGTCAACGTCCGCGGAGGTTTAAGTGGGGGAAGTGGGGGTGAAGAAGAAGCGTAGGCGGTAACTCGCGCTCTGCACTTTTGCACATTCATTGCATTTTATTTATTGTATGATTCAACAATTTACGTAAGTTCTGCGACGCGAATATGAAATTATCCTTTTGTGCGGCCAACCTAACCAACTCGACGTTGCCTCGAGGAAGTTGACAATAAGAACACGTGCACGCCTGCATTATAAAGGTAGCCTTAAAACATTTTATTAATACAAGGCCAAAGTACCTGGTTGAGTTATTTGTCCGGCCTCTTGGCAAGTTGTCGCTTACGTATTTATGCATACTTAATATGACCTAAGGTTAGCTTATAAGCCATTCTCTAAAAGTTAAGGAGAAATCTTTAAAGGGAAACTATTTATTTAATAAATTATTTATTTAATAATTTTATACAAATATAAAACTGAGTGATAAGGCATTATGGGGCGGGCAGATATAGAGGAAACAGACAATTAGAAAGCTGACTTTTTATGATGGTAACATTTATACTTACACATAGTCGTACAACTTGAGTAAATATTAAAATCGTAGTGAAGTAGTGTTCTTCAACATTTGCTGCATGTACGTGTGCATATTGGCAAAATACTTTCAGACGTAATGCGCTAACAAAAATATCGTGCAATTTTGTTAATGTCGCTATTGAAATGCTCTGTGTGGTCTGGAACTCATTACGACCGTGTTCGAGGAGAACATATTGCAGCTTATCGGACGATCGATGGACAATCGATAAGTGTTTTCACCGGGACTCATCGATGACAGAAAATCCATGAAGTTGTATCTGAATGATGCGAAACAAAAAATCAAGACATGAAAAAGTAAGAAACATAATATATAAGGAAACGACTTAATTTTTGTTAATTAGAGTCTCAGGAATAAGGGTTTGGCGTGGAAATTTTGAGAACTTTTACAATATAAATTTAAATCAATTTATTACTTATATGTAAATAGTAGCTAGAGCCAAAATGGGCGAATTAGGTGATACAAATTAAGCATAAAAATCATAGCTGCTGAATTTGGAGAGCAGCACTTAGTTCGCAAAAGTAATCGCAAGCTGAAAATGAATAGTTAAATGAGAAGCGATTCTAAGTATACTTATATATACCATATATTTAAATTAAAATATAGTATACACAAAGATGCAAGGCCCCCAATAACACATAGACAAAGTAGTTACATTTATTTTTGCCAAGGATCTGCTTAATCAATATGTAATTTTCCTAAATGTTGAACTTATTGGTAGTACATAGGTTTACGGCCACTTAAAAATCAAAAATGCAAAAATCGTTTATTTGCTCAAGAGCCGTTAAAATATACAAATATACACATTGGTGGAATGGGACTTTGCCTTTGAGAACGGGGTGATTCGTACGGCCGCAGCAAAGAGTCAAACATGGCCATTTATTGCAGGTTTCAATTTCAGTTGATTGCATTGCAAAGAGAGGAGCAACTAACTTGCTACCTTCAATGCCATTGACGAAGAATTGTTGTAGATATTTGGACGTGCACTCGAGGGCAAAAGAGGAAGGGAGGGAGAGTCGACAGACGGTCCGACAGACTTAACGACTGAGCGGCCTTTACACTGAGACTTACACATTCACATGTAGAAAGATTATAAGAATTATAAGGATATACGCTACGTGCAGTCAATAAATAAAACAGTTCTGTGTGGTTCTGGCAGCAGCAGTTGCAAGTAACACACAAGTGTTGGCTCAAGCCATACGGAGGGAATACATTCGATTTAATACAAATGTGCTTAGGTGTAGGCCAGAGCCATGGGAAGAAACTGCAGGGTGGGATTTATGCCAAGGGACGTTCTAAGTCTTCGTGGCAGCAACAGCTGCTGATGCTTCCACTGATGCATCTGCCACAGCTGTGCCAACAAATAAAGTCATTGCTTTTGCCTAGCTAGCAATTTGTTATACTTTTCGAAATTTTCCCTTAGCTGGTAATCAAATTTAGTATGTTTAAAAAAATATATTATTCTTACTTTATTATTTGCTTATGATTCCCAAAGCTTCTCCAACCTTGCTGACTGAATTTTAAAATTTAAATAAGTATCCTAAAATTAAAAAAAGAAAAAAATACCTTTTCTACATTTTATATCAGTGCTCTCCTCCTTCAATCAGTTTTTCCCTTTTGAAAGCATTCTTCATCATTCAGGCTTACCTATGATAAATTTTAAGTAGCTTATATTGCTCATAATTGAATAGACATAAAATTGTTATTGTTGTTTTCTTTGTTTTGCGTTCTAAGGCCTTCAAATTGCATGTTTAGCCTTCAACTGCCTCTTCTCCTAGGCATGCATTTGTCCTGTCCGAAATTGTGGGTAATCCTTGACATAATGTACACAAAATAATTACAACGGTTTTTTGGTTGAGGCTGTTGTGTATTTAAATGGCAGCCGCTCTTTTGGTGACGCTAATGCGGCGCTCATTTGTCGCCTCTATGACTCTGCCCCACATTCCCATCATGGAATTCACAGCGTAATTTCACACATGCCACTTGGGGCAGGGCTCAGCAGGACTTTTGGCAGCTTACTTACTTGCCGCAGTTGGAGAAGAGCCTCTGTTTATTTGCAACGAAGTTTTTTGTTTGGTGCCAACTACAATAATTTCGTTGCATAATATCCTCTGACAGGATACACTTTTGCTAAGCCTCAAGGAGCACACAGCATGCTCGGAACGTCATCAAACAACATTAAATTGTTTTTGGCACACGCTCCATAGTCGTTTCTTGTTCTCTTCTCTCAAATGTCTGCCAAGTAGTCGAATTCAAGTCGACTCGAGTGCAGCTCTTACTTCCACACATTATTTGCCCTTTTGTATCCTCTATTTTCGAAGGACAAAAAGGGTGTTATAGGTGTGGGGTTGATTTAATAATATTTTATTATGTGTATTCCCTTTTTATACTCTTGTCTATTAATTATGTGCATATTCATATTAAAAAAATGAAGGGTATTTTTTAGCCATTCAGCTCTGTTGCATTCTTTTGTTTATTCTTTCTTGTTTTCTTTTTGTCTTGTTTGGTTTCAAAGCTGCCCAATAAACAATATTTATGCATGTTTACAATTTAATATGTTGCGCGCACATGTGTAAAAAACAATTTGTGCCTGCCCGATTGCCTCCTTGGCTTGTTCGGATGGCTTGGTTGTTTGGCTGGTTGCCTGCTAGGCATAGCAAAAAGCAGCAACGATGTCCTGGCGCAGGATAATAGCTTTGGCGGCTGCTAAAATTGTTGCTTATTGTTGGAAGTGCGCCAGAAGCTTTTCTTGCTCTTGGTGTAACTGCTGTTACTGCTGTTGCTCCGTTTTGTTGCTGATGGAAGCTGTTGTTTATGTTATTGTTGGATTGGCCGCAATTGCAAGCCGCTTGCGGCAAGGACATGCGGCCAGGACATTGGCATCGCGTGCGTGTTTATCATTTTAATGAAGCAGCCGCCTCGCAATTCTCACATCCTAGTGTTTATTATGCGTGTGCTACGTATCTTTATCATTTAATGACCTGTACTCACTTTTAAATACCCGAACTCATGAGGTATATCCTTCAAAAAAGCAGTATGCTAGGAAAATACTACTTTACTACTCTTTATTCTATTTACAGTCTCACTTCTTCTCAGCTGCCTTTGTGAGTGCAAACGTGCCTTTATAATGGAATTTTCTGTGTTTGTCTTTGCTTGCACTCTAAGAGGAATATTCAGCGGGCCAGGACTGATATTTCATAGGCCTTCGTGCTTTGCATAATAAAGAACAAACTTTTCTATCATTCCTTCCTTTCGACCTTTCCGTGGGTATTGCAACTTGCCACAGACTTTATACTATTCATTAGACTCTCTCTCCCTCCATCTCTTTCTCTCGTTTCGTTGTGTAATCAACAGACGTTTCTTTTAAAGGGCATTATAACGTCTAATTTAATTTAGGGCTAAAAATGTTCACCCTGCAGAAGTTTTGACCAAGAGCAATATTCAAAAGCATTTAAATTGTCTCCTTCAGCAAATTATTTCTATTGAATTACAATAATTGATATTTAGACATCTTTAATTGATTAAAAACTACACACAAAACAAAAGAAGAAACCAATTTTCAACAACGCATCTGATTTGGGCAAATCCCAATGGGACAGCCGGAACGGCAAACAAACAAACTGATTTAAAATGCATAAATCTAATGAAATGTGACACAGAAAGTTGAAAGAACATTCAACTTTTATACACACAAACTACTGCAATTGTCGCCAATGCGCATTTATTGACTATTATACGAAATGTTAGATTTCAATGCCTTTATTTAACAATTTAATTTTACTTTAATGGTTATTTAAAAATATCTATTATTTTATATCAACAACAATTTATCTTCCACTGTTGAAATATGTACACACAAAACTTTTAACCTGCAAGTGCATATAAATTAATTGTGCATATAAGTTAATCCGAAAGCATAACCAGCAACGTTTTCAGAGAGGACTATCGGTCAATTATACAATAAGTAATTTGCTCCAGAGTAGAAACAAACAAATCATTTTAGCTGACAGTTTGATATTTTTCAAATGTTTCCACTTTCAGCGCCTTAAGTAATGTCCGAATGTATTGCAAAATTTAGTGTCATTACAAGAGTTCAAGGTAATATTGACAAATGCCTTGGGCTAATTAATTACCAGGTAGCAGCTGAACAGCTGAAGGTCTGTCCTCTATCTCTGAAAAGGGCCTAGGCATTTAACTTAAGCACAACTTTTGACATTGTGAAGAAGCTGCGGGTGAGACGGGGTCGCACCTTGGTGCCATTGCGGGTTGGATGGGAGAAGAATGGGACATTTGCGCTTAACTAAGCTGCTGGTAAATAATTCATTAATTTTCGCTTATGATTGTAATCCGCTTCTGCACGGACCACAAGCAAGGAGAAGCTGACGACGACGACGTTCAAATCCTTTTCCTATTTGCACAAGTGCACGAAACTTTAGTTAAACATAGCGGCAACGCCCTCGGCTTTCCAAGTGGGACAACATCAAGAGGGAGAAGTGGAGGGGTGCTGGGTGTGTGTGTGTGTGTGTGTGTGTGTGCGTCATGCCCGGCGTGGTTGCCTAGTTGGCGGTGGTTCTGTGATTCGGTCTTCTGTAACTGTGCAAGCATTTACAATTTCAAATTTCAAGTATTGTTTACTTTTCTCCCTGTTCTCCCTTGATGTGTGTATTTGTGTGTGGGGGCAATTTTTGTTTTAAGTCGAAAAGTCGAAGCTGCTAAATACAAACTAAGCAGCAAGAAGTATAGCCAAAAAACAAGTTGCCTGCCCATAATGTAGGCAACACAAACCAATAGTAGCCATTTTGAATCCTTCTCTTTCACTCGACAAATCTGACTCTTTGTATGTGTGTGTGTGTGTGTGTGCGTGTGTGTGTATGGCTTTCAAGGTCAAAACTTTGGTTCAACTCTTAAGTCTAAGCAGCTATACAAATATGTCTGGCACACACACAACAGAACCCGATACAAACATGTTGTCGGAGAAGCAACTGCTGTCCCATGCGGGTGTTGATCGGACTCACACATACATACACTCACGCACACACTCTCAACCAAACTCACGTGTTACACGTCATCATGTTGAGCACATTGGGTATTGGATTATGTGTTAAATTATTAATGTCTTATATTTAATTATTGTATATTAATGCACATGTTCTGCAAACCCTTTTTATAATTTAGAAAATTAAATTTTTTTGTACAAATAATTCAAAATATTTTGAGATAATCTTGTTGTAGATATTATTTACGTATTTAATTGTTAAACTAAGGTGATAAATTTAACAAAATGCAGCCATGATATAAATAAATTCATATTTGATCACATGCTCTTACATAAAAAGCTTCTCAGATGCCACTTTTTCCTTTGTTCGCTTCACTTTTATGTTTAATTATTCATTTGGCTGTTGTTAATTTGCCGCATGAATTCATGTGTCTGTAAATGAAAATATCGTTCAATAAGCAAACCGCATTAAGACTTTCTCCAGTGGAGCTGCTAATTGAAAATTGTTCGGTGCAACGCGCGTAGAGTTGTGCATTTTATTTCTTCCCTTTGTTCATATTGTTCGATTCGTTGGGCTCCTGTAAACGACACATGAACTACTCGCCTCTCTCTTTGCCGGGGCGTGAAGGGGCGTTGAGCCACAAAAATATTTTGGCTGCCACGCCTACATTACTGGACACCAACAAAGAAGTGTAAGGCGACGATCGACTGCTGTTGTTGTTCTGTACGGCATATTTGCATTTGTTTTAATGCCAGGCCGCTTAGGTCACAGCCAGACCCGGGTCTATGGAGCCGTGTGAGAAGTAGTTGAACTCGTTGCCCGAAGCCTAAATTCGACATGCAACCTACTGCCCACGGGTGTGGTCTACGCCCACATAACTCTTCCTCCTTTAATCGCCTCCTCCAGTGGCATTTACTCCATCCAGAGTGAACAACGTGAACAGGAACACAACGGAGGCTGCAGATGCTCCATTGCCGATGCTGTGTGGCTGTTTCGGCGTTAAACTTGGCACTTGGCCAACGGAATTTGCTGGCATAAAGTACAAAATATTCCAACTGCCCCCTGACTATCGTCCTCGTCCTGCTCCGAGTTCTGAGCTTGGGCACAATTTGAGGCTTATTTCTGTTTGGTTGACACTCGGCGCAAAAATTTGTCGTAAGTGCAATTCGTTGTGGCGTCAGTGACGTCGACTTCGACTTCGACTGCGACGTTGGCATTGGAATAGACTCAGTTACAATTGTTTTCCGCTAAGTTATACTATAGATTTTTGCCTTTAACCGCCGCCAGATTTAATGATACATACAAAAGTATGAATTTCAAATATTCTGGAAATGATTTCATCCTGATTTCTGGTTCGCTTTATTACATGACATAAAAGTGTTGTTATAACAATTACAAATTCATAGTTTCCCTATTGTTTTTATTTGTAAAAAAGTTTTCCATTTAATTAAATAAAGATTAGCGGAAATTTAAAAAAATATAAATCTGTATTGAATTTCTGACAGAGACTTTTATTTATAATAAAAATCCTAATAAATTAAAAAAAAATTTTAAGGTGAAATTGATTTTCAGAGCACTCTTGCGACTTTTGAAGCAGGCAGCTTGAAATATGCAAAATAATGTCATAATTAAGGATTTATATGAAAAAGTTGCACCATAACACACTCTAAGCACTTGCAACTTGAACTCTGGCAAGTTTGAACTTGTGAGTGTGTGTGAATAAAAGAGAGAAGGAAGAGTGAGAGACAGAGAGAGACTGTGTACTGTGGAGCACTTCATAATCAGCCATACTACATACTACAGTTTCTTGTAGCACGCATATCAATCTCTTCTCAGTGGTGAACAGACAAAGGCTTGTTGGAAAAAGTTTTGCAAACTGCTCGCGCATTCGCGGAAATGACACTGTGGGCATGAATACTAATTTGTAATTTCGCAGCTGGCGTCGAAAACACATTAAGTTGGGTAAAGGACGACTTGCAGTAAACTAAGCCAAGAATTTGTGTTGCGTTGAGCATATTTTGCGGTTGGTAACTGGGCTTGGTCAGGAACAGAGTGGAGACTCTGCATCTGGACATTTTCTAGATGTGGGGCAGGGGGTGGTGCTACCATATTTGTCTCAACTACAGACACAAGTTATGCGTTTGCATTTCCGTCACCCAAATGGTGTATGTTCACTAAAATTTACCCTAGAAACTATGAAACTGAATTCCACATAAGATATATCAGATTCCACTCAATTAAAACTTCTTAAATTATATTCACATCGAAATTTTGATATGTAAAATTGTTGAAAGATTATAAACTAAAAATCGCACACTTATTCGGTTTGTTTGATTTAACTGTATATAGGATTATCATTTGTAAGATACGTTACTTTATGTATATTTCATTCTGATCACAGTTTTTCTTAGACATACATACCTAATGAGATTTTCAATATACCCATAATTTGCTATTTTTTTTGCCCCCTTGCCCACTTTATCCTCGGTTCTATCCATTCCGGGAATCTGTCAAAATTTGGGTATCGTAAGTTGCATCTCAAGCACTTACCACAATGTTGTTGTGGTTTCTCTCAGCAACATCACCAGCAACATCTTCTAGTACAGAAAGTTTCACTGCACGTTGTGGCACATGCTGGTGGTGATGATGACACCAAGATAATGATAATAGTGATGATGATGATTCAGATAATGATAGCCCCAAGTCCATGGCATGACCAGAAGAAACTTTTGCGACTTGGACTTGAGCTCATTAGACGTTAATTGCGTACAGCGCGAGTCGAGTTAACAATCAAATTGAATGACCCAACAGGCTGCCAATTGGCCAGAGTTGCAGATGCATTTGAAGCAGGCGTCATAGATATAGCCAATTACATTTGGCATGTGCATTTTCACTCTTGACATTTTTCTATATATCCACTACATATACTTGTCTGAATTCCAACGAGTTGACATTTGCACACTGTCTGCCACTCAGATGTGCAATCCCTGTATCTCCCTTCCCCACTCTGCAACATGCAGCCCTCGTCTACTGTTTGCTCACCAAAAATGAGAATAAATAAAAGAGCGACCTAAACAGAGATGGAGAGAGAAAGAGAGAATACAGTTGTGTTTACGTCGCTGTCTGTCTTTCTGTCCAGCGTCCGGACTTGTCAGTCATGGCATTTGTGCTTCAGTCTGCCTATCCGTCTGTCTGAATCTCATGCCCATCCATGTTTAGCCTAAATAACTTAGGGTCGACTGTTGCGGCGTGGAAATGGAAAGTTCGCATTTGTCACTAGTAAAACGGATACTGGGAGCCCTGGGTATTCTACCTGTCATTGATGTTATTGTTATTGTTGCCGCTGTTGTTGTCGTTGTTTATGCTTTTCATAAATATAAAAGTACCCAGAATCAAGTGACGAGCCTTAAAAAAGATAACATTCCGCCATCCATATATAATGAGACTCATTTTATAAAGCGAAATTGGAAGCAGTTAACATTGAACTTTGCTTTCAGTTGCCCAATTTAAATGACGAAAAGTTTACAAATTTATGTGTTTGGGTAAAGCAAAAGTAAATATAAAACCCAATAATATACCTTAAAATACTTGTATTACAGAAAAGAGTTAAGTTAATTATATAAATTATGTACGTATTACACTGTTTAATTAATTCTAAAAATTGCAAGAACAAATAAACACAATAAACAGAAATAAATCAATTAGCAATATTCTTCGTTGTTTGGTTGAAATTCGCTTACACAGATCTATGAACAATCTTGAATATGTGTAAATGTTAATTCCCTACATTTCACTCTACCTGTTTAATTTGCCAGATATTGATACTCTGTTGAAGCCTGGTTAGCCGAAATCAGATTGCCAGGGCATTACAATCAATTATGCATTTGGCTGAATCGTCACTTATGTGTGCGGAGTTGCTTCTCTGGTTGACTCGAACCAATCTGTGTCGTTCAACGAGGCATTCAGGCTTGAAGTTATCCTGACTGCCTTTGCCTGTGTCCTGCTCTCAGTTCTCCGTCCTCAGTCACAGGCCCAGACTCTGTTTCTGTCGGGCTGATGTTCATGTGAATTGAATTGATTTTCAAGTGGTCTATGCTATTAGTTGTAATTGATTCTTGAAATAATTTATTTCATGGCTTTCTGTCGCCGTATTTTAGTCTGGCTTTATTCTGGCAGGACGTGTAAGTTTTGCAAATTGCATATAAAAGACCTTCCATTTAATGGCTTAAATTAATTAGAGACACTTTCCCAATTTCCTTGTAACTCAATTTGAAGCTCTGGCAGCTGCCACAATTATTCTGGCTGTCAAATACAAATAATTCACGAATGCACCTTGCTGCCTTTCTAAAAGAGTAAACCGTATTCGTAATCTAGGTGATATTAAAAAGCCCTTGCTGACTGAAAAATAAATATCGAACTGAAGAGCTGACGAACTGGAACTAGAGATGGTAACAGGTTTCACGACGCGAGCCAAAATAACGAAATCATAAACGACTAATAACCAAATTTCTTCGATAAATAGTTTTATCGATTATTGCTTCTTCAATAACTTAATTATTTCCATTTGCATATCTTTTTATTTTTTATAACCTTCGAAATCCTCTTCAAATCCTCCTTGTCGATTAATTTTGCCCATCTCTAAGTGGTACTGTTTTGAGCTGCTCTCGGCATCTGCTGCCACGTTCGCTCATTGCTAATTCCACGAAATCGAAGCATCATAAAACCTTGCTGTAGCATTTTGGTCTCCATCTACATGAACTTTCATCTCTATCCAAACGTCAGTCTCAATATGTTTTTGCTCTATCATCAGTTGCATTTTGTTAGCATATTTTCAAGTTTTTAACGCCACTCGCAACCACTTTGTGGCCTTTTCGGTGGCACAACAGGAGCAGCTGCATCAGCGAATACCAAATGCTCAGTTCCATTTCGTTCCGTTTGGGCTGCAATTTATTTATGAGCCTGTTGTGTTCATGAATATTTCGCACGGATCTGCTGCCTCCTGGTAGTTGGTGGCACCTACACGGGCTTTTGGTTGCCGCGGCGCACTTAAAACTTGTTTGATTTACAAAATGACGGCATCGTCGCCATTGTCACTGCTTAGGCGCTCCTTCAAATTTGCATACTATTCCATGCATGTTCATAGTGCAATTCACTCTCATTGCGTTGTGTAAATTTTATTATTTTTCCTCTCGCACATCTGCAAATTTATTGGCAAGTTGGCAAAATGGTGCTAGCGAGGAGTGTACGTAATTTTGAGGCATTGATGAAGGAGTTATTGGGTGAAAGGTGGGTCGCCTGGATGTGGAAAGTGGAAGATTTAGGACTGTGACACATTGTAGGAAATAGTCAATAAATTAATAAAATCATTGACTCTAGCTGAAAACACAGTCGGAAGCAAAGTGCTTCAAATTTATTTATTTAACATAAAACCAAACATCTTAATAAAGAGGGAAAATGATAAAACATGTCATAGAATTTATGTTCATTATTTCTAAAATTATCTGAGAAGTCAACTGCATTTTCAACATTTTTTATCTTTTCATTTTATCTAAAGATAAGTGCTGCATGATAATAACCTAAGGTTTATTGAGAATTTTGCATACCACAGATCTCTATCTACGTAAAAACCGCAGCTAAGAAGCCATTAAAAAGTGCCAACTTAATTAACAGCTAATCATAAATAAGAAAGTCAAAACGCCCACGAGAAAAGAGAAGACAGAAAGCATAAACATGAGATAATCATATCGGAAATGCCGAAAGGCAATCGCACAAACAGGAAAAGAAGAGGGAGAATTCAAGAAACGAATTAAGTACTAAATATTGGAGGTCTGCCTGGAAACATTAATTTTGCAACAGGATCGGACAGGACAAACCGACAAGTCGAGTGATGCGAATTTAACTCTATTCTGAGCAGGCAAGAAAATTATCTGGCTAAATGCTAAAATATTATGACCATACACTCAGAAATAGAGAACCAGGACAGAAACAGAGCAGGCCAACGTGGCAGGACACGCTCTATGCACGTTTCGCTTGAGCGGCTCACGAAGGACACTCACACACAAAATAACCACAATTAGGATAAGTGAAGTTAAAGTGCCAAAGGCGTTTAGAAGAAAAAAATGAAAATAAGAACGAAAAACAGAACATTTTAGCTGAAAAACAGAAAACAGCTAGCGCTATGCTGCCGCTGCAGGGCAGCCCTGAAAACTGTGCAGCCCACTTTTATGGGCGGGAAGTGAACTTGTACAGTCCCACATGGAAAAGAGACAAAATTAACAGTAAACTACAACACTAAACGTGCAAACGCCATACATTTCACTAGGGATGCACAAACATGACATAAAATTATTTGGTTAATTAAAATGCTAACATACCATCTGCTTGATTTGACAAGCTAAGTAATAATTTTGAACAACATTTACTCAATTTTTGCACACTTAAATTGTTAGCGAAGAGCAGCTTTTTTAGTTTAAAATCTTACCATATTTCTCAACTGATTTAAAAAGTATTTTAAAATTGTGTGCATATAAACTAAGAGGTTGCCATCCCTGGCAGTTCGGTCTGCTAACTGCAACTAACTCAACCAACACATAGACTGACTAACTGTCTCTGGCTCTCTGTCTAGAGCTGTCTCTCTGCTGGTTCTTTTGGGCCTTAATGAGACTTTTGCATGCCTCACTACAACAACTCGCCTGCTTGGCTGCTGACTGCCTCTTGCTAGTATTTCGTTATTTTTTTAAGCTGGCCATTACCTCGGCATTTTTTGCACGTCTTTGCAGTTTTCAATTATTTATGGTTTGTGGACGCCTTTGCATTAAAGCTGCCTAAATATTATCCCATGCCT
Organism: Drosophila quinaria; assembly: GCA_035047525.1. Taxonomy (NCBI): domain Eukaryota; kingdom Metazoa; phylum Arthropoda; class Insecta; order Diptera; family Drosophilidae; genus Drosophila; species Drosophila quinaria. The sequence goes on from JAWNPO010000569.1 coordinate 88,344, forward strand.
GTCAGCCTGCCTAATCAGGCAGACAGCCAAATTGCCGTGCAAAATATGGCAACGAGCAAAGCTGCATTTGACCCAGAATATGAGTCAATCTCCTATATATCTCCTCTCTTTCTTCAAGTCTCCATAATTTCCTCTGCCCGAGCTAGCTACTGTTTATGTAAAACAGCTTAACACCAGCCCAAAATTGCTTTATTTGTCGAACAGCTGAAATCGCTTAAGCGTTAGTTTTGCTTACTTGGTTGTTTGGCCAATGGCCGGCAGCTAAAACGTGAGAACGTTGGGGATTATGTCTAAATTACAATGTAAATATTGGTTAAATGTTGACTAACGGGGCTCACAGTTTTGACCTCAAGCCTATTATGAACGACCCTCTGCTGAGCTGAAATTTATAATTTGGCTCTCAAAATCCAGTATAAAATTAAAATTCTTAGTGAATGACTGGCTTTCAAATAGTTAATTCTGCCGGGTTACAAAAAATTAGTAATGACATTGATATGAACATTTTGTGGTAAGTATTCATTGAAGTGTACCATCCTGTTGCCAATGTGTTCAGCAGCAATGTCTTGTTATAATTATTTAAGTATTTGCAATGTGTTCACATTTTTCTATTGTATATTTGATGTTATTGTTGCGGTTCTTCGATGATTTAAACCAGCTTCAAGTACTGTACATTACAGACGCTTGGGATTGGCCAAGATAGAAATTTGCATATATTAAGATTATGTTTATTATATATACAGCAATTTAAAATTCACAATGTTACGGTTAATAATTTGAATATTGATGTGGAATAATATTTTGCATTTAAGAACGCCATGCAATGGGAAGCTAGATTAAAATTCGGTTTTAAGTATTATATTAAATCTGCATTAAATGTATCTAGTAGATCTATTAAATTAATTTTGTGATTTGTTTTGCTTTATGGTACAATTTTTCTACAATCAATTTTACAATTTGTTTGGAGGAATTCCTGAATTTTTTTTTTTATCAAATTGCGGACCAAATGTAAACTAACAAAATAAAATAGAATATTCAACTGTTGCATTTTGTGCCTCGTATGGTATTGGCGCTATAGAAACCTTTTTGCTTTGTTTTGATTTTGTTTCTTGCGCACTTGTTGTGCTAATGTACTACCCGTACTGGGCGTATGGCGCGTATACGTAATGTGAAATTATTTACATTTTGTTTTGTGTTGCAGTTTGCATAACTTTTAGCTGAGAGTGAGAAGGTTAGAGAAGAAGAAAGAGCGCGATAGCTTAAGAATGGCGAAAAAGCAGGAAGAAAAAGTGCCGAACACTTAATGTGCGTTTTGTCTTTTGTAATCCTTAGCAGCAGCTTTTCGTTTTTATGTGTGCCGACGACTATTCTCTTCTTTTCCTGCTTTTGTTTCCCTCATTTTATTTTTGTTCAAATGTTTTTTTTTTTTGCGTTCTGTGTTTTCGTCTGTTTCTTTTTTAAGCTATGCGCTTTTCAAGCGACGGGATGCCGACTAAAATTAAGTCATGAAAAGTGAAAGTCGAGTCGTAGACAGATTGTAAAAACGAGAGTAGAAAGGGTTAGGTGTTCTAGGTAGGGTGGTTATTTATTTTTTGTTTTTTAATTTTAAATTTTTTACTTTTTGACCCTTGCTGTCATTTTGCTTGTAAGGGTGTTCGAGTTGTAGTTCGTCGGCTGTGCTTGACATTGTTTATATCACAACACGCCGACGAGCTTACATCTTTCTCCTTGCTCTCTTTTCCGTATGCTCGTCACGTTCAGCTTGTTATCCTGTACGCTTATCACAAAATGTCTTACTTTGCCTGCCTGCCTGCCTATCTTGCTTGCTGTGCTTGCTGTCATTACCCGTGTTACTTGATATTTTCTCTCTTACTCTTGTATTTGCTCTCCATCTCTTTTCCGTGCTGGAAAAAAATGGTTAAAAATGATGGCGTCACGTGACATGTGTCATATATGTTACTAATAAGACATGTTGTCGGTCCTTGCGGCTTTTGTTTATTTACTTTAGCTGTTTTTCAATATAAAATAATGGCTCAACGCTGCTTTTCTCAAATGTCGTGGAACAAAAGGTCAGATCTGTCAGCCAGTAGTTACTATCAGCGAAATCAAAGAGAATTTTGTTAATTAATTAAGAAACAAATTTTAAATGCACTTACGAGATAAAAAGGTAATTGGTTTTCACTATAATGAATTGAAACTCAAGAAAGTTACGGATAAAAATACCTTCGAAACAATATTAAGAATAGGAAGATCAATACACAGTATTTTAATAAATCGGTTCTATATATATTATTATAGACATCTTAGTATGAGTTCCAATTATTTTGATTAATAGGTACTCCACTTTGCATCCAATTAAGGTTTCGTAGTTCCCATGCTTAAGTCACGTTACAGGATAAATAGAATAATTTAATCTGGGTAGGTTTCCTAATTACGTTTAGGTATTTTCCGCTATATTATTGTTTGGTACGCTACTAGTATTATATCATTTTTCGGTTTCGTATAGTACTGAATTGTCGGGCTAATTTTCAAATATATGTGTTTGTTTTCTTATTCTGTCTCAATTTTGTTGCGTGTGAAAATGTGTTACTTTTTGAGGGCCCACATTATGGTTGCGTGTTTCTATGCTAAGTGGAATTTATCGTTTCGGTAAATATTTCGCTTGTTTATTTCTTATTCTTCAACTGAAATGGTAATTTTTTCCATTTGTGGACCTGTTTACTTTTGTTAGTGTGCAGTTCACGCCTTGCTATTTGATTATGAACTTGAAATACATTTTAATGGTTGATATTATACGCATTGTTGTTCTGGTTGTTGTTATTACTGCTTGGCATTTTTGTTTTGAGAGCAGACAAAACAATTAATCCGACATTCTCTGTCCAAACTCTGACATTGACAGCTTAACTTAATTGAATTACTTATACATTCATGACCCAGCAACACTTCAACAAAAAATTATGTGTTTAATAAGCAATGATAAATAAAACAATAAATAAATGAAAAAAAAATTTTTTTTTAATTACAAGTGCTGGAAAAGGTATAAAGAAATATTGTAAGCATGCATACATATAATGATGATTACCAAAAAATTATAAAACATTTATCAAAGAGAGCAACAAATTTAAAGAATTGTGATAAATTTGAGTTTCTAAATGGTTGTGGGGTCTAAACATCCTCACTGACGTTTTGTTCATGGTTTCTTTGTATGTGTAGCAAACATCCTGGCAAAGACATAATTTCCATTCCCAGTCACCATTGACTCACCCATACATATAAAGCTTACAAGCCGGCAAGTGCCATGCCACGTGCTTTTGTCTTCGTTTGTTTTTGTTTCGCATATTCCGTTTTGTGCTGCATATTCGTGTTGTTTTGCCGTCGCTTGCTGCGTCAGCTTTCTTCGTCTCTCCGAGTTTTTGGCAATGGTTCAAATAATTCAGTTGGCAATTTTCGGTGCACTTTTGCTTAATGTTGATTCGCTTAGGCCTATTTCGGCTTAGGCATTTTTACCTCATTCCGGCGCAGGCGCCAATTTAGTCCGTCAGTCTATTTGTCTATTTCTATATGATTGTTCATAAGTAATAATTGATCTTAATTATATATATGACCATAATTTATTTATATTTCTTAGCCACGTTTGCTGTTAGCTCTTTGCGGTAGGTTAGTAAGCCAACAAGGATTTCAGTTAACTATATCTCTTTTATTTCCCTCTTTGTTTCTTCTTTTTACTCTCACTCTTTCTCATCCACTGCTTCACGCTCTGCGTCATACCTAATTTTTCTCTTTTTAGCCTTCGCTCTCTTTCTCGCAAACATATGTTTTCACGGCACTTCGTCAACGCGCGCGTTCGTGTTCATTATCTGTTCCAATTCCACATCGTTCCGCAGCCGCTTCGCTTATCCAGCAATTTCATCCTGTCGCCTCAGTTGTGTGGCATTAGTCGCTTTGTAAACATTTTCCCGTTGTTTGCACCACGCGTCGTTCTCCCGTCGCCATCTTTCATTGCCATTTTTCGTAGTCTTAGTGTCGTTCGCGTAACGTTCCATTAACGTTACGTTACCAAAAGACTTTGCATAGTTTGCAGCTGATGATTGTGTTGCCCAATTGGACTTGAATATCCAACAAATATCACGAAATATTCATACATTTTTATTGAGAATTCTATTTATCAAAAATTGAATATTGAAATATCGAAAAGTTAAAAAAAAATTTAACAAAACTTGTATTTCTGCTAAATTAATAAAAATATTTGATAAGGTACAATTTTATTAATACGAAAAGGATTTAGTAAATTAATGGAATTTAAGTTCTCAAGTATCGTTGATTTAATTGCTCAATTCGTATCCAATTTTAGCACCTGATATTATGGTGTACCTATATGTAAATTGTCAACTTGTGGTTTTCAAGCTTGTCTGCCATTTGCGGTCAACGTGGTTAAAAGTCCAAGCCTTTAAGGGTAACATTTTATGAAGACAAGATGTTTAATGGCCTGTTAATAGTGAATTCTATTGCAAATCAATCAAAAATGTTGCGATTTTGATAACATTAAACGAATAAAGACTTTTACTTGAATTCAACACAAGTTTTATTTATATTTGAAAAAAAATATTATTTTTCTTATACTTAAACTATTAGTTATTGATGGCAATTAAATTGAAATTTGTATTGAAATTCCCATGTCAGGTAACAGCTGTTGCCTCATCCAAATATTATTTGCTTGCAACTTATTTTCTTATTGTTTTTCTTACACTTTCGAGCTACTAACTTTCAAGGCATTTATCAATGCAGCCACCTGTTAGACACATTCAACATGCTGCTTATGTTTATGTTTATCGATTCTTCGTAGTTAGCTGCAGCTTAAGCAAAAGCCAAAAGTGCTGAACTTATAAAATTCATATAGTAAATCTGAAAACGGCAAAGACTTGATTACATTTTAAGCTTCGTTTTACGCTCGAGTTGACATTTTTCACAGCAGTTGCAGCAAAACGAATGCTTTTTAAAGTTGTTCAGCTCAGTTTTCTCTCTTGTTCTCTCTGTGTGTCTGTGTAGCTACTACTGATTCTTTTAGCTGTTACAACTGTTATTCCTTCTACTTCGCTGTGTGTGGGTGTGAGTGTGCCCAGCTGTGTAATTGTTGACACCCACTGTTGAGAGTCGAAGGCAGCCGGCTCGCTCCATTTGCCCTTCTGCTTCTGGCGGCTGTTTTACTCTGTTTGCCGCCTCTGGGCATCTTTTGGCCCGCACATTGGGTTCATTAACCCTTATCATTGTGTGTGTACTGGACATGCTTCGTATATATTTCAAAGATATTGTGGGTATATAAAAATATCTACTTATATGTATAAATATTATATTTTTATGAGTGACTGAACTGGAAAGTTCCCCAAAAACTTTCTAAACTTTATGAAGTCACTGCTTAAACTGCAGTTTAATTAGAGTTTTCTTGGACTTAATTTTCTTCATTGATTTCATTCAACTGTTGGCTACATTTTTTGAATGAGCTGAAAAAATCTCTCTAGCTGCGATAATTTTTTTGTTTTTCCTTTTTATTGAATTCAACTTTTGGTAACGTAAGCTAAACTTTGAAAAATTTCACTAATAGTTTTGGCAGTTTTTTTGGGCTTTGTTATTGTTTCTCTGCACAAAAATATAAAATTAAACTTTGCAATTAATTGGCAAGTTAAACAATTCAAAAGAATCAGAGGCCAAGAGGTTGCGACTCAAAGAAAAATGTCGAAGAATACCACTTAATAATTTATATATTTGAGGTTTAACTCTTTATTTAGCGAGCAAAAAGGGTAAACTGTGTATTCTTGTGGCTTAATCTAATTCAAAAGTTATAAAAACTTTCGAAACTTTTAGAAAACACTCACATAAAATCCCTTAGAAGATTTAGAGCTGTTGTTGTTTCTGCAGCAACTATGGTTGCCTATACTACTAGATTAGATTTTGAATTTATGACCTGCAGCAGAGATAGAGAAAGAAAGAGGGAAAGAAGAACACACAAAGAAGAACTGGTTGAACGTCTCTCTCTTTCTGACCACGTTTGTCCTGGTTAGAGTTGCCAGAGACATTGGCTGCCCGCCTTTTTGTTTGCTTCTCTTCACAAGTTTTGTTTTTTGCCCTTTTTATTTATCTCACTTTCGCTTTTTTGCATTCACAACGAGGCCAAAACACACTCACATATTTGCACACACTTATGCAAATAATCTCATATACATTTAGTGGAAACAGGACAACATCTGACAAGTGCAGTCGTCCCCACAGCAAACAAAAAGATGGAAAAAGTGGAAAGAGAGAGAAGAGAAGGCGACGCAGAGAAACTTACTCGTAAATAGATGCACACATAAATTGCGTTCTATATATTTATGCACTGGCATCTATGCAAATGCCTCCTTGACACATCACAGCCAGAGGGGCAGCTTACTGCCAGACGAGGGAAGCTTCTTTGCAATTTGTTCATTATAGTTGTTGTTTTCTTCGCTTTTCACCAGTGCATTGTTGTCACTAGCATTATAAATGGAAATTACACAATATACAAGCAATTTTGATTGCCAACCATTTCCTTTGTGCATTTATTGATTCTACGAATTTCTAATAATTTGAGCTTGAGATCTAGCCAAGCTAGAGTTAAGGTCAGTATTTCAAAAAAATTAGGCAAGAAATTTAAGCTAAAAGCTTAATTAAATTTTTATAATTGTGATTGGATTTTGAGTCTGACATTGTGTGAAATCAAATTTCAATTTTATTAAGTCTAATCTTAAGCAGATTAAGCAATCATAAAATTCATTTTAAGTGCTCCAATTTCATATTGATTGCGAACGTGAAGAGCAAGACACTTTTTGCTTGCAATTCTAGCTGAAAACTTTCAAAATGTAATGTCAAATGCAGTGACTAACCAGAAAAGTATTTGTCATGCTTTGCCGAGCTGGCCTTCACAATAATCCTTACACTTTATTTCACAGACCAACGCCCACGCCCACTTCATGACTCGTTGTACGCCTCACTGCGCTTCTCTTTTTACCACGCCTACGACTGAGGCCTCCCTCGGAGTGAACCTAACCTACCTGACCTAGGCCCCGGTACAGAATAAGATAAGGAAAAGGGAATGGGTTTCGTTTGTTTTATAATTTTTTACAGACTTTGCCTCACATGTGGCCGTTATTTATGTATATTTTCACAAGCATTTATTTTATTTATTCGTAGAGCTGCAGAGAACTACAGAGACACACTTGGCAACAAGATGTTGTGAATTTAATATCGAGCCAAAGCCTTAGAGATCTTCAGCTTCTCCCCATGTGTGGCACATATTCACACAAAAAACAAAAAGATAAAAAAAATAATAAATATGTGTAAGTTATTGTTTTATTGATTAAACCGTTTCCCACATTTGCACAGTTTTAATATTCCTTAAAGAGACGTTATATTGAATGCAGGGTCTAAAAACAAGAAGCAAACACTATAATAAAATAAAAAACTCATAAAAAAGCATACATTTTGAGTTGCCGACGATGAATCCACAAAATAAACAAGATAAGAAAGCGAACATTTCTGAAGCGTTTAAACTGTTTACCTTTGACCGATGGTGCGTATGAGCAATATGCTGAATGTTCGCTTGTTTATTTTTGAATATAAGTGAGATTGCAAGGATAAGTTAAAAATTATTGTGCACAAATGTAAGTGCGCTTATGATATGGTTATTTCATTACGATACATGTAGTATTGTATTGGAAATTTAATATTGAATTCCGATTTAAGAGGAACACTAAGCTTAAACATTTTTGCTGACTTACAATACAATTGAAATTCTGTCGAGCTTTCAATCAATTTAATATTATTTATTATTTGTTAACTTTCATATTGTTTTCGGTATTAAGTAAATCTTAAGCACGTTTATAAGTGCTATGGATTGAAATTAAATTCTATCAAAATAAGCATTGTATCAAAGGACTGAAAGTGACTTTATCTTTAAAGTTACTACACTCACATTTTTCCCATTGGGTAAGCATCTTTTGGCTCCAGTCAAGTCTCATCACCATCATCATCATCAATCTGCAAATTGTGAAGCTCACTCCCGACGTTTCCATCTGTCTCTCTCAAATTTTCGCCCTTAGCTGACTTTTTGTTTTGTTGCCTCTTCATATAAGCCTGTCACTCGGGAACACATATAAATACAACTACAAATAAAGTATATAAGCAGAACAATTTTTATGTACATAGGAGTAGAGCAGCCGAAACTCTGAGCTTTGTGGCTCTGTCTGTTCGTTTGCTTTGTGTTGTGTTTTTGGTTTCAGTCAGTGTTACTCCAGCTATTGACAGCAACTTTTCTTCATCTCACTTTTTGTCGCAATTTCACTTTCAACAAAGATTTCAGGAAGAGGGAAAATTTAAAAATTTTTTGCTGCTGCGTGTTTAAGGCTCATAAATTTCAGGCGTTTCTCGTGGCGTATACGTGTTCTTTTTTTAATGGAAATTAATGTCCTTACTGCTGCTAATTGATACATGTTGTTGCTGTTGTTTTATTTCGATTCTTCGTTATATAAAAATAAATTGTTTTTGTTGCATATTTGATATCATCATATCCATATTGATTATTTCTTTTTTTATAAATATAAATTACATATGTGTTTTGCTTACAGGGAAAAAATCAACATATTTTATTTAATAAAATAGTAAAAACACATGCTTAATAAGCTTTAAAAGAATAAGATTTGATTAAAAAATAAGCATTTTCTTAAAACGCTCAAATGTCCAAATAATATCAGGAATGTAGTATTGTAAACCAATGTTATGTTTACTTTGCGATTGATGTTTTAAATAGCTATATTGAAATGAATTTATGTGAATTAATTCGGTTGTGTAATGATATTGTTTCGGAAAATGAACTATGTATGACCCATGTTGGGAGTCATTAAGAAATCATTGATTATTGGTTTTAATAATAGATTATGTACTTACTTGGAAACAGTGAATAAGTCTCTTGAGTCTCAAAACTCTTTCTAGTTATTAGCAGCAGTCTGCAGGCTGAAGAAGAAACACTTTTAATGTAGCTTCTATTTAACTCACGTAGCTGGCGGCAAAAAGGTGGCGTCTAACCATTACCTCTCCTCTTTCCTCTTCTTTTATCTTATCTGCCGTCATCGTTTCCGTTTCGTCTGCTGAAGCCCAAAGAACTCAACCACAAATGTCACATGCGAATTCAGTTTTCCTTGTAACGGAAATGCAAGCAAAAAAGTAGCAGCAACAGCAGAAACTTTTTATTTTGCTCATTGTTGGTACTATGAGGCGGAAAAGAATAAAATACGCCCCGTAGGCAATGAGCCTGTAATGTCATCAGTTTGTGTGTGTGTGTGTACTTACATTTATGCTATTTTATTTCATTTTCATTTGCAATTTTCTTTTGCGTGTGCACATTTCCGGTGCGACGCAGTCGTGACTTTTGCCTCTGCTTCTGCAAGCTGACTGAGTGGGTTGACTGAGGGTTGACTGGTCTCACTTGGTCTACTCTTTACATTTCTAATTACATGCTCATTTTCAGCTAGAAACGTAGCGTCAAACGGAAGTCGCTCTGAAAATGATGCTGCTGAGAGTGACAGACAAGCGCACATTCCTGCCAACTCTTAGTCATCATATTCTGTGTTGTAAACATAGTCGCTTATATCATTTTGTTTTATGAGTTCCACGAGTGATGGCAGATTGGAGGAAAGAGCCACTCTACGGAGGACTTTATGGTCAGTTTTATGCGAACCACTTAATTCCTACTCTCTTCTTCCACTTCTAGTAATGCGTGTGTATGCTTTATTTTGATAAGTAAAACTTGCAAATTATTTTGTATGTTTTCTGCCTTGCATTTGTTATACTTTTTTCTTGTAATATCCCGTTCCGGAAATTTTTATTATTGTTGTGTCCGTATTTAATTCAGAAAATTATACAGGGTGTTTAGATGAATAGTTGTGTAGAAATTGACATTACAACAAACTGAAATTATAATGTATTTTAAACCTTTGGGAGCGAATCACAAAGCCACTAATTAATTTTGTAATAACAATAATGGATTATATATTATAATACTAGAATTAAGTCGTAAACCCTGCACAATCTCTAACTACTGTGCTAATATTCAATATTATTCGCAAGAAAAGTTTGCTGTTCACTACTTACATTTTTCTATATAGTACATTAAGTTACTCTTTAATTTGAATTCAAAATAAATTTAATATTTTGTTAAATAATTTGTTTAAAGTTTTGTGTTATTTTTGTATATCCTTCCTGAGGGCAAAAGCAATTAGATCAATGCATCCGCTGCACACTTTTGCTATCTACTGTGCCTGCACTATACTTCAATTCGCGACGAAGGTTTTCTTGCAATTTAAACGGGTTCAAGGAAGGTGAAATGGGATTTTCTGACTCTACGTTTTAATTTCCATATTACGTGCGGCCATAGAGTTTATCATCGGGGTTAAAGCACAAACACATGTAGACATTTTTGCCATGCAAAGTTAAACTAAATAAATTGCATAATCCACAAAACAAATTGGAAAACGCAAACCAAAACAGGAAGCAAGACCCCCAACATCAAACCAAAACCAACACAAACAACACTGGTCATTATTATTGCTACCAATGGATTTACAGTTGTTGTAATAATTGTTGTTGTTGATTTTGTGTGTCGTTGCTGTTCACAAATATTTATGCCAAATAACTCAACTTGGGCTAATTGCATATTTGGTGTTCATTAGGGTCCTCTTACAGGCCAAGGTGGATGTGTTTGTATGTGCATACATCTAATATACCATATAATTCATGAATTGTGTTTGTAATTCATGAAAATGCAAATGCAGAAACAAATCGTATTGTGTATACACACATTTAATGAAAGATAAATACATAAAAAAAATTATATTTTTCCTTTACTGCTTGTATATTCAATATTTCTTCTTTTGTCTGGTAAACGGAGGTTCAATATTAAACGAATATATGTGCTTCTAATAACAGACAAAAAACATTCGCTTGGTTTTTATTCCAGAACTCATTTTTAAAAGCTCGACAAACATGGCAGTCCAGTTAATTTACCCGATAAAAAGTTAAAAATACTCTTACTCAATTGAAAACAAAAACATAAAAAAGAGGGAGTACACAAGACCAACAACAATCACTTTTAAATACTTGCCACTGACGTGGGGTGCACATTGAATATTCGTTACATTGATCTCCTGGGGGGCTTAAAAACAATAACAAATTGCTTTTTTAATGCATGCTGAATACAGACAGCAGTGTATTTGTATTTGACAAAAGATTTTGCTTGTTGCGGGCTGGGAAAACATTTTTCCATTTTAAACCAGCGGGTCTGCAGATGCAGATTTACCTGCTGAAAATCGATTAATCTGTTTGGGTGTAACTGATTGTTTGTTGGTTGTGCGAGTCAAATTTGGAATGGAGGCTGGCTTGGGCTGTTGATTGAAAGGTTGGTAAATTGGGAGAATGAAGCACATACTTATACTCCACTCAAGGGAAAAGGCAACTGTAGCTGTAGTAGATGCCATGGCTTTAACGTGCAGACATTAACCAACATGTTTATGTTTATCGTCTGGGGAACTCTGTCTGCCTGACTATAACATCGCCAATGCCATGTACCATCCTCCGTTTTAGCTCTAACTTCATCCCTATCGCTGGTTTTCTTTTAGCAATAACAACTTATCCCCACCATTATATGGCACTTGCCATTCGTTTGTATTTTTTCCACAATCACATTCGGAAAAGCATTCAAAGTTCTGTTTAGCATTTTTAAGGACGCTCTGCTTTTATGAGCTACAAACAGACACATAGATAAGCAGACACACAGATACACATACACACAGATGAACGCACATACACAACAAACATTATCTTTGAGTCAGATAAAGTATTCTCAGAAAATTTGATTCATCTCTCATCTATAAGTTATTCAATATTTTGGCCGTGTATAAAATTACTAAAAGCGTTTCTCTATATCTTTCCTTGTTATTCTTCTTTCAAATTTTGTCTACAGTATCACTCTACAAGATAAAACAACAATTACGGTGATAGCTAACGGCACAAAGGAGAGAATCAATAAATAACACAAAAACACCGCTGAGTCAATTTCATTGATCTGGAGTGTAAGTCGGGTTAATCGGTTAAATGTTAATGCTATAAATAAACTTCTTTCATACACTAAAATTTTACTGAACTTAAAATGAAGTGAATTATGCGACATGTTGGGAATCATATAAAACAACTCGAAAAACAAAAAATATTTCAGAGTGTAATATCCAAATTTCATAGTTTTATGTGTATGGTTTATTATAAGTATTGTTTGACTCACCCGAATATCTGTGATAAATATTGAATTATTCACTGTGAACTTTGAGGGTTATTAAGTCTGTTGAAATCATGTTGTGAATACAGTTATAAGTGCATTCAAATCGTCTAAGGATTTATAGGCTCCAACAAAAGCTGAGTTCACAAGGCTGCACATTGACTCGTAGGTGCTTTCAGAGAACGCAAATTCATGAATATTCCCCACTCAGTTTACGAAACTTGTGGTCATTTATGTTACCTGCTTTCTCATATGATTCATATATTCGAGAGCATAGGTTTTCTAAGTCATTTATTCAGAGGGTTCATCTAAGATGTTCATTGCCAAGTAGCTCATACTTATGTCACTGTATGTAACTGTTTCCCATCTTTTCAATTCGTTACGCTTTTATTTATATGTCTTTTATCTCTTTGAATATTCTACGACAATTGTAAGATTTATGAGCATTTTGATTGCCCCTAACATATAATATATTGGCTCACGTCACAATATAAACAAGTTTGCCGGGTGCCTGCTCAAAGTATGGATGATAAACAAAAGATGCGAAACGTTGCGCATACGTCATGTATGGCCGATGTATGCTATGTATGCACTGAGCAGCCAACATCGCATTCGTGTTTATCGCTTAAATTGCTCAAACATCTTAAAGATATACAAGCGTTGTGTTGTACGTGGGTAATACAAACAAAATCAATAGAGTGTGTTTAATAAGCTGAAACTGTGCTTAGATAACACGTCTAGGCGACATTTTTATTGTTATCGACAAAGCAGGGAAGAAAGGAAAAAATAGAGACTGCATACAAAACAATTGCCTTTTGTATCGGGTAACACGTGTCATGAATTTTAAAATGATTAAATCTTTGGCGCTTGATCGGCTTTTGCCTTTACCTTTTATAGGTGCTCGTGTCTGATTTGAGTATCGCTTTAGTCGTCACTTCTGATAGTTGTCGTTGGTCACTAACCCAAACAACATTGCCCCGAGCGAGAACAGACTGAGAACGAGTCTCTTGACTTGGTCTCTATTAGTGGCCTGTCCTTCTTGTCTTTGTTGCTGTAATATGTATGGCCTGCTCCTCTTTTTTTCTTTCTTTCTTTAATATATTTTATTTTTTACGTTTGTGGTTGTAAGAGCGTTTGTGAGTTTATGTTTGTGGCGTTGACCTTCCATTGTTACTTGACATTTTGTGGGCACTTCTGAAGTATTCGCTGTGCTAAGCCTGACTACAAATTGAAGGCCATTAAGGCATTGAATTCATTGAAAATTTATGAATGCGTATAAAAAAGGCTAACCTCTAACAAATACATTGACAAATGAAAAATGTTTGTCTAAAGAATTTATTTTGATTTTGCTATAATTTGTTAACGTTATATCTCATGGCTTTAAATGAAAGAACTTGAGTTGATCTGAGCCTCTTCTTCTGTCAAAATTTAATTTCTTTTAAATATTCCAAAATTAATAGCTTTATCATCTACCAAATTGAATAATATTTTCTTTCCATATATTTCATACTTCTACCCACATAATCGCTATTAACACTCATCATTCCTGTAATTGCATTAAAGCAATTTGTGGTGCACAAACACACACACACGCACTTTCCCAACACCCACAGCACGAAATGTTCATCATTCTTAAAAACGAAAATATTTATATAAAAATGTTTATACCCGACGACGAGTTTTTTGCGAGCTGTGCCTGAATTTATGCGATTTCTACATTCTTTTATATTGTTGTTGTAGTCGTTGGTGTTGTGTGTGTGAGCAATTTGTGTGCTCTGTGCCAATATTTGTAGCCCAGCTTGGCGACCAAATCAAGATCATAATCTTTATGGCTATTCCCGAACCCAGCCAAAAGTGTAACCGACCAAACCAACGAATGGACGTGCGAACGGAGCGAAAACAACTCGAGCGACAAACAAGCAATTAAATCAAATAAGCTAAGGATACGAATAACAACAACAACAACAACAACTACAGCCACAAAAAAGCAATAACAACAACAAATTGTGTGTGTCACATAAATTATGTGCTGCTGAATTGGCAATTATTTGTTGTAATTTATTGTGTGATAAATTGTGTATATATAGATGAGTCTAAAAGTGTGGATGAGAAATTATGTGAGAGTGCACAGTATTTTTATTTAATTTAAAAGTAATTAATATGCCAGAAAAGCGATGCTTAGGATTTATAAAACAATGAAAAACTAAACTCCCATACTGCATATACTTGCAGTGGCCACACACTCATATACAAATGCACACTTGGATAAATAGATACATACATATGGAAATGCTTGCATTATGTACAGCTGCTGCTGTTGTCACAACATTTTCATGCAATATATAATGGCTTAAGTCAACGATGTCAATCATTGTTGTCATTTTCATTTAATCAATATATACACACTGAGTGTATTCCTGTCTGCTGGAGTGCGTGTGTGTGTGTGTGTCTGTCGGACGGACATTCACTTTACTGCTGGCTGCAGCAGATGTTGCCACAGTTTCTGCTGCTGATGATGATGTTGACAGGACTCAACTCCTCTCAATCCGAGTCAATGCATTCGAGTTCCTCCCCTCCATCATAAAGTCAACTGCCTTTGAACTGACTTTCTCTTCATTTAAAGTCACTCAGTGACTTAGTTTAACTATGCATTTAATTTAAAGCAGGCTTTTAAAAAATGAAGTAGGAAAAAAATGTTAATACAATAACTTAGTTGCAATTCAACACGCCTCCTTTTCTTGATTTTCGTACCTTTTCAAAATTTTCTTAATTTAGACTCATTCTATAACTTTCTCTACACATTATAAATATTATGTGCATTGAATAGTTGTTTCAGTGCTGGGATCACTTCAATAAGTGCAAAGACGTGATACGTATTAAAAGCTCAATGGATTAAAAATACATGCCGCCAGCAGCAAAAACTCACACTTATTCCCACTCACATTGCTCATTAAGTGCACATACCATACATATACTCACAGACTTGCAGAAAGCAGCTCAATAAGTTAACACTTTGAGAAAGTGCGCTAAAGAGTATGCAACACAGTGCGAAAGTCCTTTAAGCTTTGAACTCAATTTCACCCACTTGCACCCACTGCATGTTAACATATTAAGGACGTTGACTTCCACATTTGATTAAGAGTGTGTGCCAATTTTTCAATTGCTTGCATAATTAAAATATTGCGCATACGCAGCATGCAACTACATTTATTGGTGCTGCACCGAGAGCAGTGAAAGACATAAATCTTGTTGTCCTTGCAGACGGAGACTCAGGCACAATGGCGAGTCAGTTTTCGATTGCCTTGGCTTTCATTTACGATCTCTGAACCTCTCTGGCTGTAGGTTGTCACTGGGTTCATTGTAATGGTTTTAATAGCATTTACTATGCTGTTGCTGCGCTTATGAAATATGGGCGCAAATTGATGTCATATTGGTGCTTGCATTTCTGTAATGGTTTATGATTTTGTGAGTGTGGTTCATTAATTGATTTGCTTATCTACCGCCAAAGCCTTTGCGTAAATTAATTCATCTTCATGCATATCGTAATTTATCGTATATCTCATTTGCTTTGCTTATATTATGCCCAATTTAATTTGAACATTTTCAATTGAATTTTATTTTTGAGGTTTAGCTCGCTGTAAGCTCCACTTCAAATTATTCCCTACTGCTTTAGCTAAACATTTATTTTGCCAAATAATATTTGTATACGGCTAATTAAATTAAAAAGTAAATTATTGCTTTTATACAAATTTATAGTTCATTTTAATGCTGAGAGTTTGCTGAAACTTATGTGGCTTTATATAAAATCATGTGAACTTATGGCTAAAAGAAATGCATTCATAGTTAAATGGCTTTAAAGAGAGAGAAATTGTTGTGAAAGGCAAGAGTTTTGGTTCATTTTTCCAATATTTAGTTAAGTGGCTAGTGAACAAACTAAGAAAAACTTTTAAAACGCCTTCTTAGCCAATGCCATACTCAAGGAGTCATTTTATACTTATTAAATATAATATTATAATTATAATATTTTTATATTTAATAATTTTGAAAACCCACATCTGCCTCGAAAAATTTGATTTTTTTATTTGCGATTCTTCTATTTTTTCTTCTTCTATTCTCATATTCTTTTCAAATTTAAAAACTATTAAGCAAACTACGCAATCGGGCAACCAAATTAAAGCTACGCGCACCGCAAACGGCCTGGCATTTTGACCAAATTGTGTCTGACCAACAACCAACTCAATACCATCAGTTGAAAAAAGAAATTAAAAAAAAAATTCTGCAAATTCTACTATTGTTGTTGTTGGCGTTACCAATTTAAGCGCAAATGCAATTGGAATTTGCAATAAATATTTAAACAAACATACACATACACTAAAAGAAACAGTTCAGGAGAAAAACATGTAGTAAAAGATTAACAGAAGTGTTGAGCAAAGTGCATGCGCAATTCGATACAAATGTCGGACGTTGACTGTGTTGGTAATACCAACTGGTATGTGTCGGATAATGTCCGTCATGTTTCTGTTTTCACTACAAGTGGTATGTACTCATTGCACATTAGCCAGCAAAATGAGCGTAAAAATTGTAAGCAAATTACACCACCCTGCGGCAAGCAGGTCCAGTTAAAATATAGTTAATTGTGCAATGAATGAGACAACAGCGGCAGCTGCAACTGCAATAGAAAACAAAGTCAAGCGGCACAAGTTTGCACTTAAATCAAAGCCCTAATGCCTGGAGTGCAGTTTATGCCCGATAAGACCTGTCTACAACAGGGGCATAACTCATACGAAGGGTGTGACAGCAGCTGCCTGAGGACAGATTGGATTAGACTAGCTGTGAATCGGTCGACTGAGTCTAAGAACAGGTGATATTTAAAATTTCTATCCGTACTTTGAATGTTACCATTATATAAAACTTGTTCAAAATCTAGTGCAGCGTGATGATAACGAAATAATATACATGGAAGTATTACATATGCATATAAAGTCAGGCAGAAAACGTGCTATGAAATTATCAAACATAAGAGATTTAAGATACAACAAACGACACATTAAAGAGAGCAAGTCGAAAGACGTAAAATTTAACCAAATCGTGATTAAATTAGGTAAATTCATTCAAAAGATGAATATATATCATCAAGGGCGTCGGCAGACGGGGGCAGGCAAGTGGCTTGCCCTTGCCACCTTTCTTCTGCCGAGTTCGTCAATCTTTTCACTCACATACTGGTTTCTTTCACTCTGATTTATGCACGAACAAACTGCCAAAACGTCTTTTGCCTGTCCCCGACTACAACGATTTCAATTTGCGTTAACCAGTCGGCCTGGTTCATAGACTCAACTGCCTGTCGCCTGCTTCCTTGCCCCATTCATTACTTTTGCTTGGTTTCTCCATCTCTTCCTACTCCCACTCCAACTGGTTTTGGGCAAACCCTTTCGCTGTCGTTGGCGACAAGCGGAAGGAGCTCGCATTGTCACGGCCTTCCACTGGGGCACGCCATTCTGTTGATTTGATTTTGCTCGCCTTGTTTGTGGGCGTGCCCCTTGCCCATTTTCGCATGTGAAATTTCTCTGGCTGACATGTTGGCCGCTTCCATTGTTGTATTTATTTTTCGGCGAGTTTGTTGAGTAATTTTTTAATGCATTTAAACGGCTGACAAGCGGCCCACAGTTTGTTTTGTTGCCTATTTTTGTGTGAGACCCACTGACGAGCTCTTGAAATATGCAAAAGCCGCTGGCACTTACGACCGCCAAGCACACATACGACCTGCCAGTCTGTCAGTCGGTCTGTATAAAATTTAGACATTTTCAGTTTTAGGTTCTGCAGTCAAAAGCAAAAAATGCCAACGCATTCCTAAAAAAAAATGTTAGTAGCTGTGGACTTTATATTACATGCTTTTAGGCCGTGTTTAGAAATGAAGAACTAACAGATTAATAAACATTTTATGAAAACAATAGTTGTTCCCTAGAAATGGATTTTTTGAGTTTTAAATTACAGTGATTAAATCTAAGCTACTTACTCAAGATTAAAATCTCTTTTGTTTTCTGATAAACCAAAACTTTACTAACTCAAAAGGGTATATGAATTGCGACTTTCTGATCTGTTGTTTGGTTACATGTTGTGTTTGCACTTTAGTGCGATACTCGTTCTCAGAGCGCATGAAAAATTTAAATAGAATTCAAACATGTTGGCAACTTTCCGCTCAACAACATCAGCAGCAACAACTACACTCCCCACTGCCCGACCGTTTGTCTTTCTGCCTGTTAACTGGATGGTTTTGGCCTGCCTAGAGCAGCTAACAAGTTTTAACTGATTACGTTTGCTGTTAATAATGTTGAGTGACATTTGGTTTGCGTATTAACTTAAGTGAGCGACAGTTCCTCCCTTGTACCTCCCCTTTCTTGTGTATCTTGCAGCATGTGTGCAGGAACAACTGTGACTAAATCTCCCCCATATTCACTCTTAGTTAAGGGGGCACTTCGAGTTAGGGAGGCATTTGCGTGCACACTGATTGCCAAGGGGCTTGCGTTTCAATTAAAAGGATTTTTTAATGTGTGCTCGCATTTCTGGGCTTAGGGGACGAAAGAGAAAGTTATGTGGTAAGAGCATTGCAGCATTTTCTGAAGTGTATGAAATTAATTTTGTAATGTAGCTATTCTAATGTGCAGTAATTTTTATATTGCTCTCTTACAGGTGAGTGAGTATAAAATAAATTAATTAATGCTATAGTATTAGTTAAACTGATGTTTGTTCTATGTGTAACTAACATGTATTAGGTTTAATTTGACCAAGGATTTGGTGATTGATAATCAGTCTTTCAACGTTTGTCATATGAAACAATTAAAAATCGCCTTAAACAAGTTTAAATAGTGTCCAGAGTTGCAAATATTTCATTTGTTTCAAGTTCTGAAATTGAAGATTAGGTTAAACAAAATGACGTTCGTTTTATCTATCACAATTAGATTACTAGCTACTTAGTCATATGCAAAGGTGCACCTAACTCTGTCATTACAAGAATTTGCATGTCCAACATGCTCGGACAACTCAACAATTGGACTTCAAATAAAAGAAAAAGCTTAACAGTTGTCAAATTCATGTAACTGAGCCAAAAGTGAATCTGCCCACAAATGTGCCCTTAACCTTAGCCAGTTTAGCTGGCAGTTGGCCTGCTGTTAAAATGCATACATCTTTTAAGCCCTTTGCCAAGCCAATAAACCAGCACTTAACCACAATTACCCCCTTTCCAAACAGGAACGAGTTCACCCGGCCAGCAGCAGCCCTTGCATGGTTTTTTATGCCTCAGCCTCAGACACTGTCTATGTCTATGGGTGTGTGTGTGTGTGACTGTGAGTGTGTACTTGTGTCGACAAAATCATGTGCACAGCAATCAGTCTTCATTTAGACTTTGCACCTGCGGTTCTCTCTTGCTGCCAGCAGCACGAACATGGAGAGCAGTTAGCAAGGGGTGAGAGGTTATGGGTAAGGGGAGAGGGGCTCTGTAGTATTGGGCCAACAACTCTGAGCCTGCATGCAAGCCGAGTCGAAGCACAGGCTACCAAAACGCTGAGTTAAGTGCAAGTTGCAAACACACAAACAAACAAATATTTTATAACAGGAATGGGGTTGGATGATGGGGAATGTAAGGGTCTTGTGAAAGTGAAACAAGCTGATTTTTATTATAACTATGTGCACAACAATTGTTGCTGCTGCTACCGCAACTGTTGTTCAAAAGTTGCACTTTCATGTAACGCTAACGAGAAACAACAATAATAACAGCAACATTTAATAATAGGGGTAGTCGTATTTCCGTTGTTCACCGCTCGCCAGTTTCCATGTTCGGTTTTTAGCTATTGTATTAACTTGACTTTTATTTCACCATTACAATACTCGGGGTTGTTTGCTGCTCTGTTGCATTGTTATTGTTAAAATTCCGCATAGTCGAGCTTCGTACTTTGCAGATGGTAAGGGGTAGTATCCCTTCTAAAAGGACCCTACCTTGACTCCTTACTTTTGTTTTTAAATGATATTGTGTGGCAGGCTGTCTACTTGTCCCTTCTTCACTTTCCTCTCGCTCCATCTCTCCGTTGGTGTTTATTAAAATGGAACATTTTGCAGGTGGGTAAAATTTCAATAGTCCTTTGGGTTTAACCTTGATTTGTTCTATGTTACGTACACGCCATGATATTGTCGCTTGCGGGTTCAGTTTCTTTTTTTGTTTGCTGTTTTCCATTTGCATTGTTATTGAGAGTCAAATATTTTTTCTAGTTAAATTTACGAGTTCTACCAGTATTGTAAGAGTGTGAATTACTTTTGTTGTATGAAATGAAATTCTAAACACAATTTTGCAAAATAAGATATACTATTCTTAAAGGGTATACGAGCATCAGATACTCTTAAAAAGCGAATTGCTTTTTGTTACATATGTTGCCTGTCAATGTTGTTGTAACAATGCTCTTGACAATACACAGAAAGCCAAACATTTGTGGTGACTCACATGGAATGAGTGTATTCGCTTTGAATGAGGCAGTGACTCAACTGTGACTCAACTGTGTTATGAGCAATGAAGTCGAAATTCTCAAACTTTCCCAAGTGTGTTAACGAAACCAGGAAAATAGTTTAGGGCATAAATTGTGCAATTAATATAAAATGTATTAAATTCTATAAATTTACTAAAGAGCTGTGGATACTATGCATTAAAGATTTCTTAACTGTTATTAAATTATTTTTTAAATTCTATGTAAACAAGTAAGTGTAAAGTATACTGACAGTTCCATTTAGACACTTAACGTTCCTTGGACAGCATGCTTATCATTAAACATTTAACTGACTGTCTCTGAGCTTCACATTTTGATTTCTAATTTCCGCCACATGCAAACTGATGACAAGAGTTGACTCTGGCAGACCTGGACTGGTCAGCTAGTCAACCAAACAGTTCCACCAAAGCTGATCAAAGACACCCACAAATTGAGATAGAGAGTCAGAGACAGAGCCACAAGAAAACCTTTGTTCTGTCATTACAATAAGCCCTGACATAGACATGAGAACTCTGCCACTCTGAACTAAACTCGGCATTTGCACTGTGTCTGGTCTGGTCTGATTCTATACTATTGCTCGAGGCATGTCAACAATATTTGGCATTTGCAAACCTTCTCGACCAAACTGGGCAGCCGCAAATAAGTTTCGGCTCTTTGTGCACCGACTTTGTTGTAGGTGTATTGCAACGTGAATTTCCATCTCGGTATGCTTTTGTCTATATATATTCGGGGATGTCTGTGTGAGTGTGTAGACTATTTGTCTGCTTATAATTTGGAGCACAAATGGCCGACAGGTTGATTAGTTGCCACTGCTATTGTTGGCTTGGCCAAAAGCAAATTGCAGCTTTATGAATTAATGATTGCGGTCTGAACAGGTAATTTTAGTTCAATTTTCACTATGTTTTGTTTGTCTTTGTGTCCATGTCTAGATACCCTTACTTTGGGTACTATAAATTGACTATAATATTTGTAGACATTTAACTTTCACATCATGTTTATTTATTATAGATTTCAACTTTTTCCCAAAGTGACTAAAATTATGCACTTTAATTTAAGTGTATTTTATTTTTACAATGCAGACAGGGTTTATGATTATGAATAGTTATTTTTTATTGGTTTGATTTTATTTAAAAGAACACATAATTTGGAGAGAGTAACATGGCATTATTTAACATATATTTCAAAGCCCATTTCTTTTTTAGGGGACTCTGAAAGTCCTTTAGATTGAATGTACGTTGCTGATTCGCCACGTGGATTAACAGTCCAAAGGATGACTGTGGATGATTGTCTGTGCTGCTCAGACGTTTTGCTCATTATAGTGGTTTGATTAAAAGCCATTGTGCTTGCTTTTGCGGCTAACCAAGTTGCTAAAGTGTGCAGTCATTTACTCGAGATGAATAAAGTGAAAGACTAAGACTCTTTATGGTAATTATTTGTGAAGCATACACTTTTTAGAGCCACTTTAACGATATTTGTTCATGCATGTATACTGAAAATACATTAAAATGAATTGCAAATTTTGTGAATTCCATTGACATTGTATTTGCATTCATAGTTTTGTATAGTCGTAATCCACTGCCCAATAATGTTAACTGCATTTTCATGCTCAATTTTACGCACATTGCGAAAATGCACTGATAGAATTGTAAATACTGGTTAATACACTGTCTCCTTTTTTATTGTCATAATTGGAACAATTTGGAATTTATTTATCTAGCCCAAAGCGAGCTAACAATAATCTAAAATTCAATGTTATCGAGTAACTGACACACACAAAAAATGCTCAAAGGCATTCTTGGAATTGGAAGCTGTTGGTATAAAGATCAAGAGCGAAAGGGCAACACAATGAGCCTCAGGCGTGGTAAATTCTGAGCACGAGTTGGACTGAAACTTGCAGACGACTTATTCTTAATGTAAATGTTTTGCGACATAAGCATCTCTTATTCTGTGTGTCTTAAGTCTTGAACTAAATAGTGCTGGAAATAAAGTTGAATGTATTAGTTAACAATTGTTTTCATAATTTACAAATAATTCCTTTGTTAAAATATTTTAGACGTATTAATGAGTATAATTGCTCAAACTATTTTTAAGTAACAAAATGAAGCTTTTTTTGCTATGAGGCTTAAAGCGTAGGTATTAGAAAACAAAGTTTTTAACTAAATTGTCGAGTTTCTCCATTAATCAAGCTACCATTTAACGCCTATCAGACAGATGCAAGTTTATTTACCGGGAAAAACTTTAAAATTGGCTTCAGACTTGGCTATGTCCGGCGCCATTTCAGTTAAGCCACTGAAACGCGACTCTCCGGAAAAATTTACGGCTTTGGCTAGCCCGGATTAAGCGTCTGAGTAACGTGTGGAAATAATAGAGGCGCACACAGAGAGAGTTTGTCGTAGAATCTGGCTGTCTGTCTGTTTTTGAGCCGGTTTAAGATAGTCAGTGGGACTAGTCATTGTCATTCTTTTAGATGTAACATTTATTTGAATGTTATTAGCACATTTTTTAATGGCGTTTGCTGACACGAAATCCGAGAGCCTTGTTCCCATTGTTTAGTTGACTTTCATTGGGAGGCACATGTCGATGTCTCCGGTATTTTCATTTCCTATCTTCTAAGTTCACGCCAATTGTCGCCAATTGACAATGAGATTTTTGGCACCAATTCAACACTAAATTGATTTTGAACATCATCCATTGCTATCTTTGGCAATTTATCTCGCCATGGTTTTCAACTATTCCGTCGAGCAACGTTTTAGACGCTTTTCTATATGCCAAACGGATTTTTTATGAAACGAAGTTTGCATGCACATGA
The DNA here is from genome assembly GCA_035047525.1 of Drosophila quinaria. Lineage (NCBI taxonomy): Eukaryota > Metazoa > Arthropoda > Insecta > Diptera > Drosophilidae > Drosophila > Drosophila quinaria. Next base: position 112,012 of record JAWNPO010000569.1, read on the forward strand.
CAAACTTATCAATTTGATTGTGATAGTATAGCAAGTCATTTTAAAGCATTATTTTATTATCTGATAAAATATACACAGATTGAACTTATGCATAGTTGATAGAAAAATATGAATATATTCACATAATGTCTTTCATAGCTATTTTTAAGTATATTTGCAGACAACTGTTCTGAAATGAGTATTTTTGTATAGACTAATCAAAGTTATTCATACAGCCAATATACCCTGAACACTCGAATAGCAACAAGAACCGTCTTATTCAATTAAAGTTGCAAATAAAAGCCGTCAAATTCAATTTGAAAGCTTGCTCGCCTCTAAAATGACAATGCCATGCAAATTTATTTGTGCCGAGGCCGTTAATTGTCCCTTTGCTGCTGGGTCTGAAATCCATACCGAACGGGACCGGGTGCTATCATAATTTTTCCGCTCCTTGCACACTCAAAGCCATTTTTAGTTTGTGCTGCTTGCGCTGTCGACATCGCAGTTGCCGACGCCGCCGACGTAATCAATAGTTGGGACTTCCTTTAATGGTTTTCCGGTGATTCAGCACTTCCGCATGCCCGTGCGGTATCGTTTCATCGGTTGAACTTTATTACTATTATTTTTATTGGCACATTTCGCCCCCTTTGCCACTTGTTGGACTTGCTTTTCTGGGAGTGAATGCACTTTAATTTTAGGACACTTCCCATGAAATATATGATCCCAAAGCATGACAACAAATACAGTAAAGAAGTAATAATATATGATTAATGTGCAAATTATGTGCAGGTTTTGTGTAAAAGAAGGCTTATTTATGTCATCTGTGATGCAACTTTTATGACCTTTCAAAAAGTTATTATTATTTTTCGCAAAATAAGACAAATTTATTTTGCGGTTGCTATCTATTAACACACATGGAACACTGTTATGTCAGCTGTGAGCTGCAGTGCAAAAAAGAACAAACTGAATTAATGAACAAAAATGAAAATGCAAGAAAATTTAAAAATTGACATCAGCATAGGGATCATAAGTTTTTATAACATTTTTTCACGCGCCGTAAATTTTTTTTCAATTTAGGGGGAGTTTTTTTCTTTTTTCTTTGCATGTATCTACTGTATATGTTGGATTATTTAGATTACATGTGTGAGCCAATGGGGACTTTTGTGTTTTATAGGTGCACTATGAAAGTTGGTTAGTTAGTAGTACTGATAACTTATAACCTAAAACATTTTATTATTTTACTACAAAATATTATTATACAGTATATAATAAATCAATTTTTATCTTTTATTATACATTTGTATAATAGACAGAAATGGCTAATTATTTTTAGCAAAGTTCAACAAATATGTTTTAACGAAAAGCAGTCCATAAACTTAGCCATTCTAAAAAATTTATCATTCTTTAAAATGGATCTGCTACAGAGTACTCAATTGTCGACTACAATGACAATTATATTTCAACTCTTTTTCAACATTTTTATGTTTGCATTTTATGCGCACCTTATTATTTTTAAAATTTTTGGTTTTCCATAGCTATAACTAAAACACATGTTACATGTTGTGTTGGTTGGTTTACCAAAAAATACGAGCAAAAATTTGACCATTATCATATGTCGAAGCCGACCATCATAAAATCCGCCATAGGCACATCGCTTAGTTATGGTTGTGGCTTCATGTGGCTTAACATTAAATTTTTTAGTCCACACGGCCATTAATCAGTGTAGATGCTAGAATAAAGTTTCTTTTTTATACATATATATTTTTATTATTAATTATTGTTGCGGTTTTATAATTCTTCTGGAACAATGGCAGTTCGTTAAGACTGAAGCTATTCTAAATTTCAGATTTAACAGATTAGACTTTTTTGTTCTGCGTTCAACTTTTATGTTAACACTTGGGGTCACATGTTGTGGTCTGCTCGCCTTCTGCCCAACTTAATGCATTTTAATTAAGAGTCGGGTGGTTCCTGCTGCTTGTGGGGCAAATTGTAACTGCAGAGCGCCAAACTTTATGCTTTTGAATTTTTGCATAATTTCCCGCTGCGCACCCAAAAAGTTACCTTGGTTCCATCTCTTCCTCTTCGCCGTTGCCACAAACGTGCATCGGGTGATAAAATGAACAAGCAATATCAGATTGCATTCATCGTGACAAATATTTAATACCCTACACATTGTAATCTAATGTAAATTTAATATAGTTGAGTCACTTAGCTGAGCCCAATTAAAATTCTTGGATATCAATGGGTTTTTCTGGGTTTTCCCCAATCCTAGCAACAAATGTTGGGCCAATCATTTTCTTTTTCATTTTAGATTCCCCAGAGAATAAAAGAATTTTAGAATTTTATAATCTTAATTTTAAACTTCATTTTAATTTATTTTGTAATTTAAATATATATATTATATAATTTTGATGTATTATTTGCTGTGTCGGCTGCTTTTAGCCAGACAATAAATAAATAAATAAATAGCCGTGATGTTAATGTGCTTGTATAAGTTTGAGTGTGCCAATGACTTTTGAGTATATAAGGGGTATCTCATAGTTGAATATGCGCGAAAAGCATTTTTACTGGTTTTTAATCTGATGAAAACGCGACGGTCGCATTGGACAACACCTTCAGCAAGTTGGAGTTGTTCAGTCTGTGGTTCGTGGCCAGGCGTTACCACGAATTCATTAAGGAATTCAATTTAAATGCGCATTTTACATTTTGTGCGGACATCGCGGCGTATGAGCAGTGTGGCGTTGACTCTGTCACTTGGATGTCATTTTGATGCTTTGCATTTAACATACACACACACTTACACAAATATTTTAAAATCTGCTGTTATTAATATTCATGAAAGTTGAAAAGTTTTTTGGTTATTTATTTAACGCGCAACCCTCGAAAGCCGAATCTGAACCAGAATCCATATCCTTGCAGTTGGAAGGTGTCTCTGGGCAAGTCAGAGTGCATACATTTTTATCGTCACGTGCGAGTTTTTATAAATAAAACAGCAGGGCAAGAAATATAAGGATATTTTCAGAGCCTGTCAAGAGAACACACAAAAAAGTTTTAATCGAATTTAATTTAAACTTTAAATCCAATTTTTTAATGTTGTTTTTAATGGCTCTCTTAGCACATGCCATCATTCAAAAGCATCTCAAAAATCTCTATCACATTAAATTGCAATTTGTGGGCTTTATTCATGCATTGCTATTTTCTTGTTCTCTCTCTCTCTCCTCTTTTTCTCGGGGCGTGGGCATAAAAGACAGCGGCTTTTGAAAAAATGATTGCATTTGGCATTTCTGTCTCCGCTTTTTGTTATTCTCAACGCGATTAATGCGAACTGTGCCTATGAATAACAAATGGTCTTTAGTTGGTATTGCGTCTTTTCTCGAATTCATCGGTATGTTTTTTCTGTGTACTTCACTTTGAATTTATTCTGGATATATTTAGTTATCAACTTAAGTTCTTAACGTTTTTAATTTATAAGCAGGCTTCGCAAAAGCTGCTTGAAATTTAGAAAATATATAATAATTGTGCAATATTATCGATGCATCATCGGTAAATGAAAATCATGAAGATTATCAACTTCCGTTTTGACATTTGCATGAGCTTTGTTCTACTCCTTTGCCTGGCGCTGATTGTGCTTTTAATTTCCGCTAGTGATAATGAAAATCAGCCCATAGATCTTGTGACCAGACAGACCTCAACTCTGAGAAGCAGGCATGTTCCTCAGATCAGCAGGAACACCTCCTACGTACAACGAGTATTGATCAATCCCACAAATCGTCCACTGCAAGTGCATAAAGAGCGCGAAGGAACAACTTGGCAAGAAATCTTGAATGAAACTCCTCTGTTAATGGGATCCAGCTACAGTCAGGGACGCACAGGTGTCCCATATGTGTTGGGTGTGCCCACGGTGCATCGCCCTGGTGAGAATTATCTGCTGGAGTCACTGACACAATTAATTGAGAATATGAGTGACTTCCATCGCCGCAATTGCCTCATTGTGGTTTATATAGGTGAAACAAACTCGTCAGTTGTGCAGCAGATTTGGCAGGGGATAAGCCAGACTTTTTGGAGAGGAGTTAGATGATGGCTTGATTGATGTCATCACACCGCCAATAAATTACTATCCTGACTTTGACAAGCTCCATATTACCCTGAACGATGAACCAGCACGTGTTCGTTGGCGCTCTAAACAGACCCTGGATTATATGTACCTAATGACATATGCCCAGAGCCGAGGCACTTATTATTTACAACTGGAGGATGATATTGTACCGAGAGAGGGATATTTTGACTATGTAATCAACTTGGCAGCATTGCATTCGAATTTCCGTCTGGGTCATCATCGCAACTGGATTGTGATGAGCTTCTGTGATCTTGGGTTTATTGGCAAATTGTTTCACACAAAAGAGCTTAAGCCATTTCTATCCTATGTGCAGATCTTCTTCAATGATCAGCCCATAGACTGGCTCCTGCAATCCTTTGTGAAACTGAGATGCTGTCGCTGGGACAGCTTCGACATGCCCGACTGTGCTCGGGACTACTTGCTGTACTTCATACGTGCGGGTCAGTCTCAATTCCAGCACAATGGCTTGACGTCCTCACTGCCCAACAAGGAGCAACAGTTGCAGGATAACCGCTTTGATATGGATTCGGGACGTCAACGCCTGATTCATCTGCGCCAACCGCTTAATTTGATTATCTCGCACAAGATCACAACCTTGACTGAGAAACTGCATCTGAGGCAAGGGGAAACCTTCATTTGGGGTTACATGCCACAGGATTTATCTCTCATGCGCTTTTTGCGGAAACGTCAATTCGATGCTACACATTTTAAGATTCGCAACGGACCGCATAATTCGGATAACTTTTCCGAACTCATGATCGATGTGGTACCAGAGGTGCCAACATTTTCCCCAAATAGCATAGAGTCGAAACGTTGTGGGTTCATCATGAGCTACACCTCGGGGGGCAGACTCGATCCACCATCTCTGACGTACTTCTATGTGAAGGAGAACGATACGGGCGGCAACGACATAAGCTGGTTTAGGCGCTTCATTTGGAGTAACTGGTTTAAATCGTAATTTCGAAGATTCGGTTACAAAGTATTTATTATAAAGTGGCAATATGTGAATGATTGGAGACATGGTAAAATGACTCTCTGCTATATTTAGAGCATAATTTTGTTACGTCTTTTGATAAAAAATTTAAAACTGAATGTTTTAATATCTGGCCGACATGTTTATAACGAAAACCACCTGGTTAATAGTTTTAATATATTGTTTCATGTAAATTGTCTGTATTAGGATATTCAGAGCAATGCATTGCAATGTGCTTATACTTCTCTTCTATTTTAATTTTGATTTCATGACATTTTTCTGAGCTGAAATTTCCATACAGCAAACAAAAATGGCAAATATCTTGAATGCTTTTGGAAAGTCTGATTTGTCTGTCAGAGATATTGCATACAATCAATATTAAAAAAACAAAGCAAATCAAATGCCAAAGAAGAGCTAAGCTTATTTTGGAGGGTTGAAAACAAATACAGAATTTTTGCTTCCAAGTCAACTGATGGCATTGCGGCGACTGTTATTGAAGTGCAGACGGTTAAAGAATAAAAATAAAAAAAAAAAACCTTAAGATTTCCATCAACTCAACCAGCTAAGCATAAAAAATCGATGAAGCATGACAACAACGCGAAACCAGAAAAGAGATGAAATGAAAAGCAAAGAAAAACTCAGTCAATAGCTTAGCAAAAGCCAAAGCAGAACACAAGCCAGCATTGAATAAGAAATCATTTTCACTAATGATGATGGCTGACAGAATAAGAAAGACAAGAAGACGTCATTGAGATTTCAGTAAAGATGAATTTCTGGTAGATGGTTGAAGGATGCTGTTGGTGATATGATGAGCCTGAGCTTTAAACGTTACATATTTTCAGCCGCTTTTATCAATTTCCTGGTTGTTACAATGATGTACATATTCAGAGGACAAGCCCATGAAAAGGCAGACCATTTTTGTTGCTGCTGCCTTCGGCCTTAAGTGTTTGATAGGCATGGACGAAATAAACTTGTTACAGGAGACAATGCAATCAATCAAAACAACTAACATACAGGACGAAAAAAAATATTGCTCAGCTCGAGCTGCACTTTGCTGTCTCTGAGAGAGAGCAAAAAAAATTTACAGAAACACAGAAAAAGAAATGTAACAGCAAAAAGCTGGAAACGTTTCGCTCTGCAAAACAAACAGCTGATGGATGGCCCCAACAATATCCGACTAGTGCCAAGGATATATGGGTTGCACTTTTGTATTTG
>JAWNPO010000570.1:0-109760 GCA_035047525.1 Drosophila quinaria
AAGTGCAACCCAAATATCCTTGGCACTAGTCGGATATTGTTGGGGCCATCCATCAGCTGTTTGTTTTGCAGAGCGAAACGTTTCCAGCTTTTTGCTGTTACATTTCTTTTTCTGTGTTTCTGTAAATTTTTTTGCTCTCTCTCAGAGACAGCAAAGTGCAGCTCGAGCTGAGCAATATTTTTTTTCGTCCTGTATGTTAGTTGTTTTGATTGATTGCATTGTCTCCTGTAACAAGTTTATTTCGTCCATGCCTATCAAACACTTAAGGCCGAAGGCGCAGCAACAAAAATGGTCTGCCTTTTCATGGGCTTGTCCTCTGGGTATGTACATCATTGTAACAACCAGGAAATTGATAAAAGCGGCTGAAAATATGTAACGTTTAAAGCTCAGGCTCATCTTATCACCAACTGCATCCTTCAACCATCTACCAAAAATTCATCTTTACTGAAATCTCAATGACGTCTTCTTGTCTTTCTTATTCTGTCAGCCATCATCATTAGTGAAAATGATTTCTTATTCAATGCTGGCTTGTGTTCTGCTTTGGCTTTTGCTAAGCTATTGACTGAGTTTTTCTTTGCTTTTCATTTCATCTCTTTTCTGGTTTCGCGTTGTTGTCATGCTTCATCGATTTTTTATGCTTAGCTGGTTGAGTTGATGGAAATCTTAGATTTTTTTTTTTATTTTTATTCTTTAACCGTCTGCACTTCAATAACAGTCGCCGCAATGCCATCAGTTGACTTGGAAGCAAAAATTCTGTATTTGTTTTCAACCCTCCAAAATAAGCTTAGCTCTTCTTTGGCATTTGATTTGCTTTGTTTTTTTAATATTGATTGTATGCAATATCTCTGACAGACAAATCAGACTTTCCAAAAGCATTCAAGATATTTGCCATTTTTGTTTGCTGTATGGAAATTTCAGCTCAGAAAAATGTCATGAAATCAAAATTAAAATAGAAGAGAAGTATAAGCACATTGCAATGCATTGCTCTGAATATCCTAATACAGACAATTTACATTAAACAATATATTTAAACTATTAACCAGGTGGTTTTCGTTATAAACATGTCGGCCAGATATTAAAACATTCAGTTTTAAATTTTTTTATCAAAAGACATAACAAAATTATGCTCTAAATATAGCAGAGAGTCATTTTACCATGCCTCCAATCTTTCACATATTGCCACTTTATAATAAATACTTTGTAACCGAATCTTCGAAATTACGATTTAAACCAGTTACTCCAAATGAAGCGTCTAAACCAGCTTAATTCGTTGCCGCCCGTATCGTTTTCCTTCACATAGAAGTACGCCAGAGATGGTGGATCGAGTCTGCCCCCCGAGGTGTAGCTCATGATGAACCCACAACGTTTCGACTCTATGCTATTTGGGGAAAATGTTGGCACCTCTGGTACCACATCGATCATGAGTTCGGAAAAGTTATCCGAATTATGCGGTCCGTTGCGAATCTTAAAATGTGTAGCATCGAATTGACGTTTCCGCAAAAAGCGCATGAGAGATAAATCCTGTGGCATGTAACCCCAAATGAAGGTTTCCCCTTGCCTCAGATGCAGTTTCTCAGTCAAGGTTGTGATCTTGTGCGAGATAATCAAATTAAGCGGTTGGCGCAGATGAATCATGCGTTGACGTCCCGAATCCATATCAAAGCGGTTATCCCGCAACTGTTGCTCCTTGTTGGGCAGTGAGGACGTCAAGCCATTGTGCTGGAATTGAGACTGACCCGCACGTATGAAGTACAGCAAGTAGTCCCGAGCACAGTCGGGCATGTCGAAGCTGTCCCAGCGACAGCATCTCAGTTTCACAAAGGATTGCAGGAGCCAGTCTATGGGCTGATCATTGAAGAAGATCTGCACATAGGATAGAAATGGCTTAAGCTCTTTTGTGTGAAACAATTTGCCAATAAACCCAAGATCACAGAAGCTCATCACAATCCAGTTGCGATGATGACCCAGACGGAAATTCGAATGCAATGCTGCCAAGTTGATTACATAGTCAAAATATCCCTCTCTCGGTACAATATCATCCTCCAGTTGTAAATAATAAGTGCCTCGGCTCTGGGCATATGTCATTAGGTACATATAATCCAGGGTCTGTTTAGAGCGCCAACGAACACGTGCTGGTTCATCGTTCAGGGTAATATGGAGCTTGTCAAAGTCAGGATAGTAATTTATTGGCGGTGTGATGACATCAATCAAGCCATCATCTAACTCCTCTCCAAAAGTCTGGCTTATCCCCTGCCAAATCTGCTGCACAACTGACGATTATTCTCAATTAATTGTGTCAGTGACTCCAGCAGATAATTCTCACCAGGGCGATGCACCGTGGGCACACCCAATACATATTGGACACCTGTGCGTCCCTGACTGTAGCTGGATCCCATTAACAGAGAAGTTTCATTCAAGATTTCTTGCCAAGTTGTTCCTTCGCGCTCTTTATGCACTTGCAGTGGACGATTTGTGGGATTGATCAATACTCGTTGTACGTAGGAGGTTTTCCTGCTGATCTGAGGAACGTGCCTGCTTCTCAGAGTTGAGGTCTGTCTGGTCACAAGATCTATGGGCTGATTTTCATTATCATTAGCGGAAATTAAAAGCACAATCAGCGCCAGGCAAAGGACTAGAACAAAGCGCATGCAAATGTCAAAACGGAAGTTGATAATCTTCATGATTTTCATTTACCGATGATGCATCGATAATATTGCACAATTATTATATATTTTCTAAATTTCAAGCAGCTTTTGCGAAGCCTGCTTATAAATTAAAAACGTTAAGAACTTAAGTTGATAACTAAATATATCCAGAATAAATTCAAAGTGAAGTACACAGAAAAAACATACCGATGAATTCGAGAAAAGACGCAATACCAACTAAAGACCATTTGTTATTCATAGGCACAGTTCACATTAATCGCGTTGAGAATAACAAAAAGCGGAGACAGAAATGCCAAATGCAATCATTTTTTCAAAAGCCGCTGTCTTTTATGCCCACGCCCCGAGAAAAAGAGGAGAGAGAGAGAGAACAAGAAAATAGCAATGCATGAATAAAGCCCACAAATTGCAACTTAATGTGATAGAGATTTTTGAGATGCTTTTGAATGATGGCATGTGCTAAGAGAGCCATTAAAAACAACATCAAAAAATTGGATTTAAAGTTTAAATTAAATTCGATTAAAACTTTTTTGTGTGTTCTCTTGACAGGCTCTGAAAATATCCTTATATTTCTTGCCCTGCTGTTTTATTTATAAAAACTCGCACGTGACGATAAAAATGTATGCACTCTGACTTGCCCAGAGACACCTTCCAACTGCAAGGATATGGATTCTGGTTCAGATTCGGCTTTCGAGGGTTGCGCGTTAAATAAATAACCAAAAAACTTTTCAACTTTCATGAATATTAATAACAGCAGATTTTAAAATATTTGTGTAAGTGTGTGTGTATGTTAAATGCAAAGCATCAAAATGACATCCAAGTGACAGAGTCAACGCCACACTGCTCATACGCCGCGATGTCCGCACAAAATGTAAAATGCGCATTTAAATTGAATTCCTTAATGAATTCGTGGTAACGCCTGGCCACGAACCACAGACTGAACAACTCCAACTTGCTGAAGGTGTTGTCCAATGCGACCGTCGCGTTTTCATCAGATTAAAAACCAGTAAAAATGCTTTTCGCGCATATTCAACTATGAGATACCCCTTATATACTCAAAAGTCATTGGCACACTCAAACTTATACAAGCACATTAACATCACGGCTATTTATTTATTTATTTATTGTCTGGCTAAAAGCAGCCGACACAGCAAATAATACATCAAAATTATATAATATATATATTTAAATTACAAAATAAATTAAAATGAAGTTTAAAATTAAGATTATAAAATTCTAAAATTCTTTTATTCTCTGGGGAATCTAAAATGAAAAAGAAAATGATTGGCCCAACATTTGTTGCTAGGATTGGGGAAACCCCAGAAAAACCCATTGATATCCAAGAATTTTAATTGGGCTCAGTTAAGTGACTCAACTATATTAAATTTACATTAGATTACAATGTGTAGGGTATTAAATATTTATCACGATGAATGCAATCTGATATTGCTTGTTCATTTTATCACCCGATGCACGTTTGTGGCAACGGCGAAGAGGAAGAGATGGAACCAAGGTAACTTTTTGGGTGCGCAGCGGGAAATTATGCAAAAATTCAAAAGCATAAAGTTTGGCGCTCTGCAGTTACAATTTGCCCCACAAGCAGCAGGAACCACCCGACTCTTAATTAAAATGCATTAAGTTGGGCAGAAGGCGAGCAGACCACAACATGTGACCCCAAGTGTTAACATAAAAGTTGAACGCAGAACAAAAAAGTCTAATCTGTTAAATCTGAAATTTAGAATAGCTTCAGTCTTAACGAACTGCCATTGTTCCAGAAGAATTATAAAACCGCAACAATAATTAATAATAAAAATATATATGTATAAAAAAGAAACTTTATTCTAGCATCTACACTGATTAATGGCCGTGTGGACTAAAAAATTTAATGTTAAGCCACATGAAGCCACAACCATAACTAAGCGATGTGCCTATGGCGGATTTTATGATGGTCGGCTTCGACATATGATAATGGTCAAATTTTTGCTCGTATTTTTTGGTAAACCAACCAACACAACATGTAACATGTGTTTTAGTTATAGCTATGGAAAACCAAAAAATTTTAAAAATAATAAGGTGCGCATAAAATGCAAACATAAAAATGTTGAAAAAGAGTTGAAATATAATTGTCATTGTAGTCGACAATTGAGTACTCTGTAGCAGATCCATTTTAAAGAATGATAAATTTTTTAGAATGGCTAAGTTTATGGACTGCTTTTCGTTAAAACATATTTGTTGAACTTTGCTAAAAATAATTAGCCATTTCTGTCTATTATACAAATGTATAATAAAAGATAAAAATTGATTTATTATATACTGTATAATAATATTTTGTAGTAAAATAATAAAATGTTTTAGGTTATAAGTTATCAGTACTACTAACTAACCAACTTTCATAGTGCACCTATAAAACACAAAAGTCCCCATTGGCTCACACATGTAATCTAAGTAATCCAACATATACAGTAGATGCATGCAAAGAAAAAAAGAAAAAACTCCCCCTAAATTGACAAAAAATTTACGGCGCGTGAAAAAATGTTATAAAAACTTATGATCCCTATGCTGATGTCAATTTTTAAATTTTCTTGCATTTTCATTTTTGTTCATTAATTCAGTTTGTTCTTTTTTGCACTGCAGCTCACAGCTGACATAACAGTGTTCCATGTGTGAATAGATAGCAACCGCAAAATAAATTTGTCTTATTTTGCGAAAAATAATAATAACTTTTTGAAAGGTCATAAAAGTTGCATCACAGATGACATAAATAAGCCTTCTTTTACACAAAACCTGCACATAATTTGCACATTAATCATATATTATTACTTCTTTACTGTATTTGTTGTCATGCTTTGGGATCATATATTTCATGGGAAGTGTCCTAAAATTAAAGTGCATTCACTCCCAGAAAAGCAAGTCCAACAAGTGGCAAAGGGGGCGAAATGTGCCAATAAAAATAATAGTAATAAAGTTCAACCGATGAAACGATACCGCACGGGCATGCGGCACAAACTAAAAATGGCTTTGAGTGTGCAAGGAGCGGAAAAATTATGATAGCACCCGGTCCCGTTCGGTATGGATTTCAGACCCAGCAGCAAAGGGACAATTAACGGCCTCGGCACAAATAAATTTGCATGGCATTGTCATTTTAGAGGCGGGCAAGCTTTCAAATTGAATTTGACGGCTTTTATTTGCAACTTTAATTGAATAAGACGGTTCTTGTTGCTATTCGAGTGTTCAGGGTATATTGGCTGTATGAATAACTTTGATTAGTCGATACAAAAATACTCATTTCAGAACAGTTGTCTGCAAATATACTTAAAAATAGCTATGAAAGACATTATGTGAATATATTCATATTTTTCTATCAACTATGCATAAGTTTAATCTGTGTATATTTTATCAGATAATAAAATAATGCTTTAAAATGACTTGCTATACTATCACAATCAAATTGATAAGTTTGTCATGTGCATGCAAACTTCGTTTCATAAAAAATCCGTTTGGCATATAGAAAAGCGTCTAAAACGTTGCTCGACGGAATAGTTGAAAACCATGGCGAGATAAATTGCCAAAGATAGCAATGGATGATGTTCAAAATCAATTTAGTGTTGAATTGGTGCCAAAAATCTCATTGTCAATTGGCGACAATTGGCGTGAACTTAGAAGATAGGAAATGAAAATACCGCCCAATGAAAACCAACTAAACAATGGGAACAAGGCTCTCGGATTGCGTGTCAGCAAACGCCATTAAAAAATGTGCTAATAACATTCAAATAAATGTTAAATTTAAAATAATGACAATGGCTAGTCCCACTGACTATATTAAACCGGCTCAAAAACAGACAGACAGCCAGATTCTACGACAAACTCTCTCTGTGTGCGCCTCTATTTCCACACGTTACTCAGACGCTTAATCCGGGCCAGCCAAAGCCTTAAATTTTTTCGGAGAGCACTATGGTAAAAAAATCCGATATTTTGGCATAAACTCAAATTGTATTTTGTTCAGTATCTTAAAAATTTTTTTATTTTCCAAATCTAAAAAGTCCAAAGCAACCAAAAATAATTTTTTTAGATTTTTCGGGACTACCCTTAGTGTTTTATGCGTGCTCAAAGTCAGCTGATTGAGCGTTGCCACATAAACTGAAAAAGCGCGGGAAAAATAATTGCAACTTTGAGAGCCAATTGTGTTTGTTTCGGAAGCATATTACAAATTGCAAAATATGGATAAAGTTGATAAAGGTATTTAAAAAACGAAAGTAGTAGTGATTTTTAGTATTTGTGTTTTATTGTGCAACTGTCCAATGTGTTGTTTATGTGTATTTTTAGCTAAAAACTAACAAATGTGTTCCTGTTCCGTTAAGCTCTACATTAGTACATCACAAAACAGTACGAGAGTTTTGAGTAAAGGTTATTAACTAAACCATCTAGAATCAGATGTTAATAATCCCGTTTGTTCGATTTTGTTCCTTTTCGTGAAAAATGACATGTTGTAGTTGTGAATTTTGGCTGAAAATTCGTATTTTTCTTAGATTCATATGGGGAGCGAGGTGAAAACGTTGTCAAATTAAAAAACAAACAAAATTGTAAATTCTACTTTAGTCTAATAAGCAAACATTCAAAGTTTAAAATAAATTGCTTTATATTTAAGTTTAAAAAATTTTTTTTTAGTTTTTTTCTTAGGCGGGGAGGAAGGGAGGATGAAGACAAGGTCCAATTGAATAACAACTAAAATTATATATTTTTGAATAATACAAGTAAGCTTCGTGTTAAATTTCAAGCCTCTAGCTATATATTTAGATATTTTATCAATTTGATTTCACTTTTTCGCATAGTCGTATGGGGAGAGGGAGGTGAAGGCGTGGTCCAAGTTAAAAAAAAAAAAATCCAAAATTCTAAATTAGTTTAACTAAAGTACATGCAAAATTTCAAGTGTCTATCTTTATATTTAGAGTTTATGCCAAAATATCGAGTTTTTTTACCATAGTGGAGAGTCGCGTTTCAGTGGCTTAACTGAAATGGCGCCGGAGTTGGCTATGTCTGAAGCCAATTTTAAAGTTTTTCCCGGTAAATAAACTTGCATCTGTCTGATAGGCGTTAAATGGTAGCTTGATTAATGGAGAAACTCGACAATTTAGTTAAAAACTTTGTTTTCTAATACCTACGCTTTAAGCCTCATAGCAAAAAAAGCTTCATTTTGTTACTTAAAAATAGTTTGAGCAATTATACTCATTAATACGTCTAAAATATTTTAACAAAGGAATTATTTGTAAATTATGAAAACAATTGTTAACTAATACATTCAACTTTATTTCCAACACTATTTAGTTCAAGACTTAAGACACACAGAATATGAGATACTTATATCGCAAAACATTTACATTAAGAATAATTCGTCTGCAAGTTTTAGTCCAACTCGTGCTCAGAATTTACCACGCTTGAGGCTCATTGTGTTGCCCTTTCGCTCTTGATCTTTATACCAACAGCTTCCAATTCCAATAATGCCTTTGAGCATTTTTTGTGTGTGTCAGTTACTCGATAACATTGAATTTTAGATTATTGTTAGCTCGCTTTGGGCTAGATAAATAAATTCCAAATTGTTCCAATTATGACAATAAAAAAGGAGACTGTGTATTAACCAGTATTTACAATTCTATTAGTGCATTTTCGCTGAATGAAATTTTGCAAATTAATTTCAAAATGTGCGTAAAATTGAGCATGAAAATGCAGTTAACATTATTGGGCAGTGGATTACGACTACACAAAACTATGAATGCAAATACAATGTCAATGCAATTCACAAAATTTGCAATTAATTTTAATGTATTTTCAGTATACATGCATGAACAAATATCGTTAAAGTGGCTCTAAAAAGTGTATGCTTCACAAATAATTACCATAAGGAGTCTTAGTCTTTCACTTGAAACATGTCGAGTAAATGACTGCACACTTTAGCAACTTGGTTAGCCGCAAAAGCAAGCACAATGGCTTTTAATCAAACCACTATAATGAGCAAAACGTCTGAGCAGCACAGACAATCATCCACAGTCATCCTTTGGACTGTTAATTCACGTGGCGAATCAGCAACGTACATTCAATCTAAAGGACATTCAGAGTCCCCTAAAAAGGAAATGGGCTTTGAAATATATGTTAAATAATGCCATGTTACTCTCTTCAAATTATGTATTCTTTGAAATAAAATCAAACCAATAAAAAATAACTATTCATAATCATAAACCCTGTCTGCATTGTACAAATAAAATACACTTAAATTAAAGTGGATAATTTTAGTCACTTTGGGAAAAAGTTGAAATTTATAATAAATAAACATGATGTGAAAGTTAAATGTCTACAAATATTATAGTCAATTTATAGTACCCAAAGTAAGGGTATCTAGACATGGACACAAAGACAAACAAAACATAGTGAAAATTTAACTAAAATTACCTGTTCAGACCGCAATCATTAATTCATAAAGCTGCAATTTGCTTTTGGCCAAGCCAACAATAGCAGTGGCAACTAATCAACCTGTCGGCCATTTGTGCTCCAAATTATAAGCAGTCAAATAGTCTACACACTCACACAGAAATCCCCGAATACTTATAGACAAAAGCATACCGAGATGGAAATTCACGTTGCAATACACCTAAAACAAAGTCGGTGCACAAAGAGACGAAACTTATTTGCGGTTGCTCATTTTGGTCAAGAAGGTTTGCAAATGCCAAATATTGTTGACATGCCTCGAGCAATAGTATAGAATCAGACCAGTCACAGTGCAAAAGCCGAGCTTAGTTCAGAGTGGAAGTTCTCATGTCTATGTCAGGGCTTATTGTAATGACAGAACAAAGGTTTTCTTGTGGCTCTGTCTCTGACTCTCCATCTCAATTTGTGGGTGTCTTTGATCAGCTTTGGTGGAACTGTTTGGTTGACTAGCTGACCAGCCCAGGTCTGCCAGAGTCAACTCTTGTCATCAGTTTGCATGTGGCGGAAATTAGAAATCAAAATGTGAAGCTCAGAGACAGTCAGTTCAAATGTTGCTTATCATTAAACATTTGAACTGACTGTCTCTGCTGTCCAAGGAACGTTAAGTGTCTAAATGGTACTGACAGTTCCACCTACTAAAAAAAAATTTAATAACATTTAAGAAATCTTTAATCCAAAGTATCCATAGCTCTTTAGTACATTTATAGAATTTGATACATTTTATATTAATTGCACAATCTATGGCCTTAAACTATTTTCCTGGTTTCGTTAACACACTTGGGAAAGTTTGAGAATTTCGACTTCATTGTTCATAGCACAGTTGAGTCACTGAGTCAACCCTCATTCACAGCGAATACACTCATTCCATGTGAGTCACCACAAATGTTTGGCTTTCTGTGTATTGTCAAGAGCATTGTTACAACAACATTGACAGGCAACATATGTAACAAAAAGCAATTCGCTTTTTAAGAATATCTGATGCTCTTATCCCCTTTAAGAATATTTTGTGAAATTGTGTTTAGAATTTCATTTTGTCAATGTGAACACACACATCTATAAAGTATAGCAAAAGGTGATGTTGACTGGTTTTTGTTAATTATTATACAACAAAAGTAAGCTATTCAGGGATGCCACAGAAATCGCTTTCGCTTGAATTTCACATCAATTTCATTTCGCGGTGCCACAGGTCAATTCGCACAATAATTTTGTGCGGAAAGAACTAGCGCTAAGTCGGTTTTCGTCCGATGCTGCCACCAAGTCCGATTTAGATTTTCGAAGTCAGGGTCAGCGATGCCACATTTTTTTAGTCAAAATTCGAAGTAAGATATTTAAAAAATATATATGGAACCACTTCAGTTTTCTTTAAATTAAACAGTAAAAAAATAGCTCTTTTGAGGTAAATCAAGTTTTATCGAAAAAAACCTTAAGCTTATTGTGCAATTTGTGAAAACATTTTTCACGAAGAGTTGCCAGACTAATGGCAGACAATTGCTAGAGCTGTCGAGTAACTTTTATTTTTTCGCGCCAATTACTTTTTAAATTTTTTTCAGCTAAACAAAATCAATTATTACATAAATAAATTAAATTTTATTAATTAAACAAGGAAAAAATTAAAAGTTTAGTGTTCTGCAATGATAAACTTGAAAAAGTTGCTAATCAAACCTTTGGGTAATTTAATCTGAAAAGGTGTCAACCCTTAGCAGCCTAGTTCGAAAAGGTTGGTGAAAATGCTAAACAAAATTAAATCTCTCGAAATTCTGTGGCACCTCGGAATTTTCCGTGCGGTATTGCTTTCTGCAAAATTCTATATCGCTTGCGATTTCTGTGTCACCCCTGATTTAATTTTCTTTTTTTGTAATTCACACTCTTGCAATACTGGTAGAACTCGTAAATTTAACTAGAAGAGATTTGACTTTCAATAACAATGCAAATGGAAAACAGCAACCAAAAAATAAACTGAACCCGCAAGCGACAATATCATGGCGTGTACGTAACATAGAACAAATCAAGGTTAAACCCAAAGGACTATTGAAATTTTACCCACCTGCAAAATGTTCCATTTTAATAAACACCAACGGAGAGATGGAGCAAGAGGAAAGTGAATAAGGGACAAGTAGACAGCTTGCCACACAATATCATTTAAAAACAAAAGTAAGGAGTCAATGTAGGGTCCTTTTAGAAGGGATACTACCCCTTACCATCTGCAAAGTACGAAGCTCGACTATGCGGAATTTTAACAATAACAATGCAACAGAGCAGCAAACAACCACGAGTATTGTAATGGTGAAATAAAAGTCAAGTTAATACAATAGCTAAAAACCGAACATGGAAACTGGCGAGCGGTGAACAACGGAAATACGACTACCCCTATTATTAAATGTTGCTGTTGCTGTTATTATTGTTGCTTCTCGTTAGCGTTACATGAAAGTGCAACTTTTGAACAACAGTTGCGGCAGCAGCAGCAACAAAAATTGTTGTACACATAGTTATAATAAAAATCAGCTTGTTTCACTTTCAGAAGACCCTTACATTCCCCATCATCCAACCCCATTCATGTTCTAAAATGTTTGTTTGTTTGTGTGTTTGCAACTTGCACTTAACTCAGCGTTTTGGTAGCCTGTGCTTCGACTCGGCTTGCATGCAGGCTCAGAGTTGTTGGCCCAATACTACAGAGCCCCTCTCCCCTTACCCATAACCTCTCACCCCTTGCTAACTGCTCTCCATGTTCGTGCTGCTGGCAGCAAGAGAGCGCCGCAGGTGCAAAGTCTAAATGAAGACTGATTGCTGTGCACATGATTTTGTCGACACAAGCGCACACTCACACACACACACACACACACCACCCATAGACATAGACAGTGTCTGAGGCTGAGGCATAAAAAACCATGCAAGGGCTGCTGCTGGCCGGGTGAACTCGTTCCTGTTTGGAAAGGGGGTAATTGTGGTTAAGTGCTGGTTTATTGGCTTGGCAAAGGGCTTAAAAGATGTATGCATTTTAACAGCAGGCCAACTGCCAGCTAAACTGGCTAAGGTTAAGGGCACATTTGTGGGCAGATTCACTTTTGGCTCAGTTACATGAATTTGACAGCTGTTAAGCTTTTTCTTTAATTTGAAGTCCAATTGTTGAGTTGTCCGAGCATGTTGGACATGCAAATTCTTGTAATGACTGAGTTAGTTGCACCTTTGCATATGATTAAGTAGCTAGTAATCTAATTGTGATAGATAAAACGAACGTCATTTTGTTTAACCTAATCTTCAATTTCAGAACTTGAAACAAATGAAATATTTGCAACTCTGGACACTATTTAAACTTGTTTAAGGCGATTTTTAATTGTTTCATATGACAATCGTTTAAATACTGATTATCAATCACCAAATCTTTGGTCAAATTAAACCTAATACATGTTAGTTACACATAGAACAAACATCAGTTTAACTTGCGCTATAGCATTAATTAATTTATTTTATACTCACTCACCTGTAAGAGAGCAATATAAAAATTACTGCACATTAGAATAGCTACATTACCAAATTAATTTCATACACTTCAGAAAATGCTGCAATGCTCTTACCACATAACTTTCTTTTCGTCCCCTAAGCCCAGAAATGCGAGCACACATTAAAAAATCCTTTTAATTGAAACACAAGCCCCTTGGCAATCAGTGTGCACGCAAATGCCTCCCTAACTCGAAGTGCCCCCTTAACTAAGAGTGAATATGGGGGAGATTTAGTCACAGTTGTTCCTGCACACATGCTGCAAGGTACACTAGAAAGGGGAGGTACAAGGGAGGAACTGTCGCTCACTTAAGTTAATACGCAAACCAAATGTCACTCAACATTATTAACAGCAAACGTAATCAGTTAAAACTTGTTAGCTGCTCTAGGCAGGCCAAAACCATCCAGTTAACAGGCAGAAAGACAAACGGTCGGGCAGTGGGGAGTGTAGTTGTTGCTGCTGATGTTGTTGAGCGGAAAGTTGCCAACATGTTTGAATTCTATTTAAATTTTTCATGCGCTCTGAGAACGAGTATCGCACTAAAGTGCAAACACAACATGTAACCAAACAACAGATCAGAAAGTCGCAATTCATATACTCTTTTGAGTTAGTAAAGTTTTGGTTTATCAGAAAACAAAAGAGATTTAAATCTTGAATAAGTAGCTTATATTTAATTACTGTAATTTAAAACTAAAAATTCCATTTCTAGGGATAAATTATTGTTTTCATAAAATGATTATTAATCTGTTTAGTTCTTCATTTCTAAACACGGCCTAAAAGCATGTAATATAAAGTCCACAGCTACTAACATTTTTTTTTAGGAATGCGTTTTCATTTTTTGCTTTTGACTGCAGAACCTAAAACTGAAAATGTCTAAATTTTATACAGACCGACTGACAGACTGGCAGGTCGTATGTGTGCTTGGCGGTCGTAAGTGCCAGCGGCTTTTGCATATTTCAAGAGCTCGTCAGTGGGCCTCACACAAAAATAGGCAACAAAACAAACTGTGGGCCGCTTGTCAGCCGTTTAAATGCATTAAAAAATTACTCAACAAACTCGCCGAAAAATAAATACAACAATGGAAGCGGACGTCATGTCAGCCAGAGAAATTTCACATGCGAAATTGGGCAAGGGGCACGCCCACAAACAAGGCGAGCAAAATCAAATCAACAGAATGGCGTGCCCCAGTGGAAGGCCGTGACAATGCGAGCTCCATATCGCTTGTCGCCAACGACAGCGAAAGGGTTTGCCCAAAACCAGTTGGAGTGGGAGTAGGAAGAGATGGAGAAATCAAGCAAAAGTAATGAATGGGGCAAGGAAGCAGGCGGCAGGCAGTTGAGTCTATGAACCAGGCCGACTGGTTAACGCAAATTGAAATCGTTGTAGTCGGGGACAGGCAAAAGACGTTTTGGCAGTTTGTTCGTGCATAAATCAAAGTGAAAGAACCCAGTATGTGAGTGAAAAGATTGACGAACTCGGCAGAAGAAAGGTGGCAAGGGCAAGCCACTGGCCAGCTGAGAGCTGTAAAGCCATTTGACATTTAACAATGGCAATTAAAAAGGCTTTGGCCCTGAAATAATAATTTTACTGCTATGTCTACTTTTTTTGGTTGAAGTTCACTCAGCATGATCTAAAAAATTTGTAGTTTTCTCACATATAAATTACAAATACTTTTGCATACGACATCTATTCATCTTTTGAATGAATTTACCTAATTTAATCACGATTTGGTTAAATTTTACGTCTTTCAACTTGCTCTCTTCAATGTGTCATTTGTTGTATCTTAAATCTCTTATGTTTGATATTTTCATAGCACGTTTTCTGCCTGACTTCATATGCATATGTAATACTTCCATGTATATTGTTTCATTATCATCTCGCTTCACTAGATTTTGAAAAAGTTTTATATTATGGTAACATTCAAAGTACGGATAGAAGTTTTAGATATCACCTGTTCTCAGTCTCAGTCGACCGATTCACAGCTAGTCTAATCCAATCTGTCCTCAGGCAGCTGCTGTCACACCCTTCGTATGAGTTATGCCCCTGTTGTAGATGTAGCTAACTTTTTCGGTCTTATCGGGCATAAACTGCACTCCAGGCATGAGGGCTTTGATTTAACCCATTAATGGCTGCCTATAGATCGGCTGGTACGATTTTGACGAAATTTTGAAACGTGTGCCTAGAAGACCATAGAAGTTGAAAGAAACAAAAAAAAAATTTTTATCTTCAAATTTTATTTTTCCGATTTCTACATTTTTCAGCTTTTTTCGACAACATTTTCTATGGAAAAAAAACCTAGATATTCACCTGTAAAAAACTACAGGTATACCGAGGATAACTAAACTGTTCAATTTTTATACTTATATATTCTTTATTTCTCTTTACTATGAAATTAATTTTTCCCCGATATCTCTCACATTCCCCGTGCTAGAATTTTTTTAATGTCAACACATTTTTGGGTATTTAAATACCCATTAGCCTGAAATGGGTTAAGTGCAAACTTGTGCCGCTTGATTTTGTTTTCTTTTGCAGTTGCAGCTGCCGCTGTTGTCTCTTTCATTTCTGCTGCAGCTTTTACTTAACGCCAGGAACTTGCACAATTAACTATATTTTAACTGGACCTGCTTGCCGCAGGGTGGTGTAATTTGCTTACAATTTTTACGCTCATTTTGCTGGCTAATGTGCAATGAGTACATACCACATGTAGTGAAAACAGAAACATGACGGACATTATCCGACACATACCAGTTGGTATTACCAACACAGTCAACGTCCGACATTTGTATCGAATTGCGCATGCACTTTGCTCAACACTTCTGTTAATCTTTTACTACCTGTTTTTCTCCTGACCTGTTTCTTTTGGTGTATGTGTATGTTTGTTTAAATATTTATTGCAAATTCCAATTGCATTTGCGCTTAAATTGGTAACGCCAACAACAACAATAGTAGAATTTGCAGCTGCATCTGAACGAATTCGTTTGTTTTTTTAATTTCTTTTTTCAACTGATGGTATTGAGTTGGTTGTTGGTCAGACTCAATTTGGTCAAAATGCCAGGCCGTTTGCGGTGCGCGTAGCTTTAATTTGGTTGCCCGATTGCATAGTTTGCTTAAAAGTTTTTAAATTTAAAAAAAATATATAAGAATAGAAGTAGAAAAAATAGAAGAATCGCAAATAAAGAAATCAATTTTTTCGAGGCAGATGTGGGTTTTCAAAAATATTAAATATAAAAATATTATACAGTCGAACTTCCCTAACTCGAATCACCATTATCCAAAGAAAAGGTTCGAGTTAGGGAGATATTCGAGTTATAGAGTTCTTTTTCCTAAGATTATTAATTTTACTGCCACTCACTTAGTTCGAGTTACAGAGAAATTCGAGTTAGAGAAGTTCGAGTTAGGGAAGTTCAACTGTAATTACAATATTATATATAATAAGTATAAAATGACTCCTTGAGTATAGTATTGGCCAAGAAGGCGTTTAAAAAGTTTTTCTTAGTTTGTTGACTAATCACTTAACTAAAAATATAGGAAAAATGAACCATAACTCTTGCCTTTCACAAAAATTTCTCTCTTTAAAACCATTTAACTATGAATGCATTTCTTTTAGAAAAAATGATTTAGTTCACATGATTTTATATAAAGCCACATGAATTTCAGCAAATTCTCAGCATTAAAATGAACTATAAATATGTATAAAAGCAATAATTTCCATTTTAATTTAATTAGTGGTATACAAATATTATTTGGCAAAATAAATGCTTAGCTAAAGCAGAAGGGAATAATTTGAAGTGGAGCGTACAGCGAGCTAAACCTCAAAAATAAAATTCAATTGAAAATGTTCAAATTAAATTGGGCATAATATATGCAAAGCAAATGAGATATACGATAAATTACGATATGCATGAAGATGAATTAATTTACGCAAAGGCTTTGGCGGTAGATAAGCAAATCAATTAATGAACCACACTCACAAAATCAGAAACCATTACAGAAATGCAAGCACCAATATGACATCAATTTGCGCCCATATTTCATAAGCGCAGCAACAGCATAGTAAATGCTATTAAAACCATTACGATGAACCCAGTGACAACCTACAGCCAGAGAGGTTCAGAGATCGTAAATTACAGCCAAGGCAATCGAAAACGGCTTCTGACTCGCCATTGTGCCTGAGTCTCCGTCTGCAAGGACAACAAGATTTATGTCTTTCACTGCTGCAGCAGCAGCAGCACAGCACCAATAAATGTAGTTGCATGCTGCGTATGCGCAATATTTTAATTATGCAAGCAATTGAAAAATTGGCACACACTCTTAATCAAATGTGCAAGTCAACGTCCTTAATATGTTAACATGCAGTGGGTGCAAGTGGGTGAAATTGAGTTCAAAGCTTAAAGGACTTTCGCACTGTGTTGCATACTCTTTAGCGCACTTTCTCATAGTGTTAACTTATTGAGCTGCTTTCTGCAAGTCTGTGGGTGATTATATATGTATGGTATGTGCACTTAATGAGCAATGTGAGTGGGCATAAGTATGAGTTCTTGCTGCTGGCGGCATGTATTTTTAATCCATTGAGCTTTTAATACGTATCACGTCTTTGCACTTATTGAAGTGATCCCAGCACTGAAACAACTATTCAATGCACATAATATTTATAATGTATAGAGAAAATTATAGAATGAGTCTAAATTAAGAAAATTTGAAAAAGGTACGAAAATCAAGAAAAGGAGGCTTGTTGATTAGATCAGAATTTCAACTAAGTTATTGTATTAACATTTTGTTCCAACTTTTTATTTTTTAAAAGCCTGCTTTAAATTAAATGCATAGTTAAACTAAGTCACTGAGCGACTTTGAATGAAGAGAAAGTCAGTTCAAAGGCAATTGACTTTATGATGGAGGGGAGGAACTCGAATGCATTGACTCGGATTGAGAGGAGTTGAGTCCTGTCAACATCATCATCAGCAGCAGAAACTGTGGCAACATCTGCTGCAGCCAGCAGTAAAGTGAATGTCCGTCCGACAGACACACACACACACACGCACTCCAGCACACAGGAATACACTCATTGTGTATATATTGATTAAATGAAGATGACAACAATGATTGACATCGTTGACTTAAGCCATTACATATTGCATGAAAATGTTGTGACAGCAGCAGCAGCTGTACATAATGCAAGCATTTCCATATGTATGTATGTATTTATCCAAGTGTGCATTTGTATATGAGTGTGTGGCTACTGCAAGTATATGCAGTATGGGAGTTTAGTTTTTCATTGTTTTATAAATCCTAAGCATCGCTTTGCTGGCATATTAATTACTTTTAAATTAAATAAAAATACTGTGCACTCTCACATAATTTCTCATCCACACTTTTAGACTCATCTATATATACACAATTTATCACACAATAAATTACAACAAATAATTGCCAATTCAGCAGCAAATAATTTATGTGACACACACAATTTGTTGTTGTTATTGCTTTTTTGTGGCTGTAGTTGTTGTTGTTGTTGTTATTCGTATCCTTAGCTTATTTGATTTCATTGCTTGTTTGTCGCTCGAGTTGTTTTCGCTCCGTTCTCACGTCCATTCGTTGGTTTGGTCGGTTACACTTTTGGCTTGGTTCGGGAATAGCCATAAAGATTATGATCTTGATATGGTCGCCAAGCTGGGCTACAAATATTGGCACAGAGCACACAAATTGCTCACACACACAACACCAACGACTACAACAACAATATAAAAGAATGTAGAAATCGCATAAATTCAGGCGCAGCTCGCAAAAAACTCGTCGTCGGGTATAAACATTTTTATATAAATATTTTCGTTTTTAAGAATGATGAAAGAGCATTTCGTGCTGTGGGTGTTGGGAAAGTGTGCGTGTGTGTGTGTGTATGTGCACCACAAATTGCTTTAATGCAATTACAGGAATGATGGGTGTTGATAGCGATTATGTGGGTAGAAGTATGAAATATATGGAAAGAAAATATTATTCAATTTGGTAGATGATAAAGCTATTTATTTATTTTTATTTATATATTGTACCTAGATTATTCTATTACTTGGTAGCCAGAGCAGCGGAGGCCTTCAGGCTGAATATAAAGCTATTAATTTTGGAATATTTAAAAAAAATTAAGTTTTTGACAGAAGAAGAGGCTCAGATCAACTCAAGTTCTTTCATTTAAAACCATGAGATATAACGTTAACAAATTATAGCAAAATAAAAATAAATTCTTTAGACAAACATTTTTCACTTGTCAATGTATTTGTTAGAGGTTAGCCCTTTTTATACGCATTCATAAATTTTCAATGAATTCAATGCCTTAATGGCCTTCAATTTGTAGTCAGGCTTAGCACAGCGAATACTTCAGAAGTGCCCACAAAATGTCAAGTAACAATGGAAGGTCAACGCCACAAACATAAACTCACGAACGCTCGTAGAACCACAAAAGTAAAAAATAAAATATAATAAAGAAAGAAAGAAAAAAAGAGGAGCAGGCCATACATATTACAGCAACAAAGACAAGAATGACAGGCCACTAATAGAGACCAAGTCTACGTCCGAGAGACTCGTTCTCAGTCTGTTCTCGCTCGGGGCAATGTTGTCTGGGTTAGTGACCAACAACAACGTCAAAAGCAAAAATAAACGGAGAAGCGAAATTTCGTTGAGTCAATAAAGGTGTATCAAAAAAAGGTTAAATAAAAAAAAATAAATATACTAGCGTATAATATTGGAGTACCTTTGACAGATTTGAGGAATTTGCTTTATACTATCAGAAGTGACGACTAAAGCGATACTCAAATTAGATACGAGCACCTATAAAAGGTAAAGGCAAAATCCGATGAAGCGCCAAAGACTTAATCATTTTAAAATTCATGACACGTGTTACCCGATACAAAAGGCAATTGTTTTGTATGTAGTCTCTATTTTTTCCTTTCTTCCCTGCTTTGTCGATAACAATAAAAATGTCGCCTAGACGTGTTATCTAAGCACAGTTTCAGCTTATTAAACACACTCTATTGATTTTGTTTGTATTACCCACGTACAACACAACGCTTGTGTATCTTTAAGATGTTTGAGCAATTTAAGCGATAAACACGAATGCGATGTTGGCTGCTCAGAGCATACATCGGCCATACATGACGTATGCGCAACGTTTCGCATCTTTTGTTTATCACCCATACTTTGAGCAGGCGCCCTGCAAACTTGTTTATATTGTGACGTGAGCCAATATATTATATGCTAGGGGCAATCAAAATGCTCATAAATCTTACAATTGTCGTAGAATATTCAAAGAGATAAAAGACATATAAATAAAAGCGTAACGAATTGAAGAGATGGGAAACAGTTACAAACAGTGACATAAGTATGAGCTAGCTGGCAATGAACATCTTAGATGAACCCTTTGAATAAATGACTTAGAAAACCTATGCTCTCGAATATAAGCATCATATGAGAAAGCAGGTAACATAAATGACCACAAGTTTCGTAAACTGAGTGGGGAATATTCATGAATTTGCGTTCTCTGAATGTACCTTATAGCTTATAAATCATTAGACGATTTGTTTTTGTTTTTCGAGTTGTTTTATATCATTCCGAACATGTCGCATAATTCACTTCATTTTAAGTTCAGTAAAATTTTAGTGTATGAAATCTTATAAAAAAAACCTCTTTACGAGGTGAAAGTTTTACATAAGTTTTACATATAAATTATTTTAAAAAAAATTTTGCATTCGGCACATTGCGCTAAAATGTCTCAATTCTTTATATCAAATAACACTCACTGTTTTGCGCAGTGCCGAATGCAAAATTTTTTTTAAAATAATTTATATGTAAAACTTATTATTATTCGTCTCAAAATTGGATATCAGAAATTTTGGGGCATAAAACTGTTTTCGTCACTAGACTTTCACCTTGTAAAGAGGTTTTTTTTATAAGATATCAGTAATTTTTGAATAAGACATCAGAAATTTTTAAATCGCAATAAATTTTTAGAGTATAACCTTGTTAAAAGGTGCTTCTTGTTTGTACAAGCTAGAACGAACTGTCTGACAACACAGGTTCCCTTTACAAACACACATGCTGCTATCACACTTTGCTGCTGCTGTCCTATTCCAATTCTAAGTAACATGTATACATTCAGTTAAGAAGTAATATCGACTAATATTCGACTAAATCATGAATAGTAACCCTAAATATATACCGATATTACTCTAATCGCAATTATAATATGGTTTTTCTGCCGCAAAAAGAATTCACCACTTGCAAGCAGTATATTTCCGCATGACGCTGCAAGCAGTGTACATACTGCATATGTACATGCAGAAGTGTAAAGGTAAAAGGTATATTCAGTTGATGGGTAATATCTTGCCCAAACGAATTTTGAGAGATATGTTTTATATGTCAAAAAACGCGGAATTGAATTGTCTACAACATATAATATATTAAAAAGTGATTTAAAGCACAGATTTTTCCTAAATCGAAAAAAAGTGTAAAAAAAAACCTTATTTCACCTGTAGCTTTTTACCTGTGTTCTTTAGCAAAAAAGCTTACAGCTATGCTTTAGCGGTTTTTAGCGATTTCCCGCTAAACTAGCGTTTTTTAGAAAAAGTCGTAGAACAAACGTTTCTAGATTTTTGATCGGGAACAAGTCCTCATTCAAACTTTTAAGCTAAATCAACGATTTGATCCAAACAAACAAACAAACAAACAGACAGACTGACTTTTCATCTCGTTTTGAGAAGGGCACCAAAAATTTCAAAATTAATTATCTTTTTAACCAGTGGTCGGATTTTGATGATCAAGGTGTCATTCGTCACGCGTATTTTTGATAAAAACAGTAAAAAATTAAAATAAATTTCAAAAAGGCTCCAATGGCTCCAGTTGCTCCAATAACTTAAATTTTTCCCCTTCCACTAACACCTGTGTATCTCACGAACCAGGTGAGTTTCCAAAAGTCTTAGTATGCAAATTTGTAAGTTTAATTGATACCTTTCGATCGGTATATAACTCGACCTGATCGGACAGTCATAGCAAATTTTCCATTCTTCCTGTGTATATATGCTAGTCGCCTTCGCACCCTTCGTGCTGCTTTCGTCACTAGCGCGGACTGCCGTCCGCAGTGATAAGTTTATTTATAGCATTAACATTTAACCGATTAACCCGAGTTACACTCCAGATCAATGAAATTGACTCAGCGGTGTTTTTGTGTTCTTTCTTGATTCTCTCCTTCATGCCGTTAGCTATCACCGTAATTGTTGTTTTATCTTGTAGGGTGATACTGTAGACAAAATTTGAAAGAAGAATAAGAAGGAAAGATATAGAGAAACGCTTTTAGTAATTTTATACACGGCCAAAATATTGAATAACTTTTAGATGAGAGATGAATCAAATTTTCTGAGAATACTTTATCTGACTCAAAGATAATGTTTGTTGTGTATGTGCGTTCATCTGTGTGTATGTGTATCTGTGTGTCTGCTTATCTATGTGTCTGTTGGTAGCTCATAAAAGCAGAGCGTCCTTAAAAATGCTAAACAGAACTTAGAATGCTTTTCCGAATGTGATTGTGGAAAAAATACAAACGAATGGCAAGTGCCATATAATGTTGGGGATAAGTTGTTATTGCTAAAAGAAAACCAGCGATAGGGATGAAGTTAGAGCTAAAAGCGGAGGATGGTACATGGCATTGGCGATGTTATAGTCAGGCTGAGAGAGTTCCCCAGACGATAAACATAAACATGTTGGTTAATGTCTGCACGTTAAAGCCACGGTGTCTACTGCAGCCACAGTTGCCTTTTCCCTTGAGTGGAATATAAGTATGTGCTTCATTCTCCCAATTTACCAACCTTTCAATCAACAGCCCAAGCCAGCCTCCATTCCAAATTTGACTCGCACAACCAACAAACAATCAGTTACACCCAAACAGATTAATCGATTTTCAGCAGGTAAATCTGCATCTGCAGACCCGCTGGTTTAAAATGGAAAAATGTTTTCCCAGCCCGCAACAAGCAAAATCTTTTGTCAAATACAAACACACTGCTGACTGTATTCAGCATGCATTAAAAAAAGCAATTTGTTATTGTTTTTAAGCCCCCGAGGATATCAATGTAACGAATTTTCAATGTGCACCCCACGTCAGTGGCAAGTATTTAAAAGTGATTGTTGTTGGTCTTCAGTACTCCCTCTTTTTTATGTTTTTATTTTCAATTGAGTAAGAGTATTTTTAACTTTTTATGGGGTATATTAACTGGACTGCCATGTTTGTCGAGCTTTTAAAAATAAGTTCTGGAATGAAAACCAAGCGAATGCTTTTTTGTCTGTTATTAGAAGCACATATATTCGTTTAATATTGAACCTCCGTTTACAAGACAAATGAAGAAATAATGAATATACAAGCAGTAAAGGAAAAATATAATTTTTTTTATGTATTTATCTTTCATTAAATGTGTGTATACACAATACGATTTGTTTCTGCATTTGCATTTTCATGAATTACAAACACAATTCATGAATTATATGGTATATTAGGTGTATGCACATACAAACACATCCACCTTGGCCTGTAGGAGGACCCTAATGAACACCAAATATGCAATTAGCCCAAGTTGAGTTATTTGGCATAAATATTTGTGAACAGCAACGACACACAAAATCAACAACAACAATTATTACAACAACTGTAAATCCATTGGTAGCAATAATAATGACCAGTGTTGTTTGTGTTGGTTTTGGTTTGATGTTGGGGGTCTTGCTTCCTGTTTTGGTTTGCGTTTTCCAATTTGTTTTGTGGATTATGCAATTTATTTAGTTTAGCTTTGCATGGCAAAAATGTCTACATGTGTTTGCGCTTTAACCCCGATGATAAACTCTATGGCCGCACGTAATATGGAAATTAAAACGTAGAGTCAGAAAATCCCATTTCACCTTCCTTGAACCCGTTTAAATTGCAAGAAAACCTTCGTCGCGAATTGAAGTATAGTGCAGGCACAGTAGATAGCAAAAGTGAGCAGCGGATACATTGATCTAATTGCTTTTGCCCTCAGGAAGGATATACAAAAATAACACAAAACTTTAAACAAATTATTTAACAAAATATTAAATTTATTTTTAATTCAAATTAAAGAGTAACTTAATGTACTATATAGGAAAATGTAAGTAGTGAACAGCAAACTTTTCTTGCGAATAATATTGAATATTAGCACAGTAGTTAGAGATTGTGCAGGGTTTACGACTTAATTCTAGTATTATAATATATAATCCATTATTGTTATTACAAAATTAATTAGTGGCTTTGTGATTCGCTCCCAAAGGTTTAAAATACATTATAATTTCAGTTTGTTGTAATGTCAATTTCTACACAACTATTCATCTAAACACCCTGTATAATTTTCTGAATTAAATACGGACACAACAATAATAAAAATTTCCGGAACGGGATATTACAAGAAAGAAGTATAACAAATGCAAGGCAGAAAACATACAAAATAATTTGCAAGTTTTACTTATCAAAATAAAGCATACACACGCATTACTAGAAGTGGAAGAAGAGAGTAGGAATTAAGTGGTACGCATAAAACTGACCATAAAGTCCTCCGTAGAGTGGCTCTTTCCTCCAATCTGCCATCACTCGTGGAACTCATAAAACAAAATGATATAAGCGACTATGTTTACAACACAGAATATGATGACTAAGAGTTGGCAGGAATGTGCGCTTGTCTGTCACTCTCAGCAGCATCATTTTCAGAGCGACTTCCGTTTGACGCTACGTTTCTAGCTGAAAATGAGCATGTAATTAGAAATGTAAAGAGTAGACCAAGTGAGACCAGTCAACCCTCAGTCAACCCTCTCAGTCAGCTTGCAGAAGCAGAGGCAAAAGTCACGACTGCGTCGCACCGGAAATGTGCACACGCAAAAGAAAATTGCAAATGAAAATGAAATAAAATAGCGTAAATGTAAATACACACACACACACAAACTGATGACATTACAGGCTCATTGCCTACGGGGCGTATTTTATTCTTTTCCGTCTCATAGTACCAACAATGAGCAACATAAAAAGTTATGCACAAAAATCTTTTGCTGCTGTTGATGCAACTTTTTTGCTTGCATTTCCGTTACAAGGAAAACTGAATTTGCATGTGACATTTGTGGTTGAGTTCTTTGGCCTTCAGCAGACGAAACGGAAATGGTGGCGGCAGATGAGATAAAAGAAGAGGAAAGAG
Source organism: Drosophila quinaria (assembly GCA_035047525.1). NCBI lineage: Eukaryota > Metazoa > Arthropoda > Insecta > Diptera > Drosophilidae > Drosophila > Drosophila quinaria. Next base: position 24,858 of record JAWNPO010000570.1, read on the forward strand.
GAGAGGTAATGGTTAGACGCCACCTTTTTGCCGCCAGCTACGTGAGTTAAATAGAAGCTACATTGAAAGTGTTTCTTCTTCAGCCTGCAGACTGCTGCTAATAACTAGAAAGAGTTTTGAGACTCAAGAGACTTATTCACTGTTTCCAAGTAAGTACATAATCTATTATTGAAACCAATAATCAATGATTTCTTAATGACTCCCAACATGGGTCATACATAGTTCATTTTCCGAAACAATATCATTACACAACCGAATTAATTCACATAAATTCATTTCAATATAGCTATTTAAAACATCAATCGTAAAGTAAGCATAACATTGGTTTACAATACTTCAATCCTGATATTATTTGGACATTTGAACGTTTTAAGAAAATGCTTATTTTTGAATCAAATCTTTTTTTTTAAAGCTGGTTAAGCATGTGTTTTTACTATTTTATTAAATAAAATATGTTGATTTTTTCCCTGTAAGCAAAACACATATGTAATTTATATTTATAAAAAAAGAAATAATCAATATGGATATGATGATATCAAATATGCAACAAAAACAATTAATTTTTATATAACGAAGAAGCGAAATAAAACAACAGCAACAACATGTACTCAATTAGCAGCAGTAAGGACATTAATTTCCATTAAAAACAGAACACGTATACGCCACGAGAAACGCCTGAAATTTATGAACCTTAAACACGCAGCAGCAAAAAATTTTTAAATTTTCCCTCTTCCTGAAATCTTTGTTGAAAGTGAAATTGCGACAAAAAGTGAGATGAAGAAAAGTTGCTGTCAATAGCTGGAGTAACACTGACTGAAACCAAAAACACAACACAAAGCAAACGAACAGAAAGAGCCACAAAGCTCAGAGTTTCGGCTGCTCTACTCCTATGTATATAAAAATTGTTCTGCTTATATACTTTATTTGTAGTTGTATTTATATGTGTTCCCGAGTGACAGGCTTATATGAAGAGAAAGATGGAAACGTCGGGAGTGAGCTTCACAATTTGCAGATTGATGATGATGATGGTGATGAGACTTGACTGGAGCAAAAAGATGCTTACCCAATGGGAAAAATGTGAGTGTAGTAACTTTAAAGATAAAGTCACTTTCAGTCCTTTGATACAATGTTTATTTTGATAGAATTTAATTTCAATCCATAGCACTTATAAACGTGCTTAAGATTTACTTAATACTGAAAAAATGAAAGTTAACAAATAATAAATAATATTAAATTCATTGAAATTTTTTTAGCTTAGTGTTCCTCTTAAATCGGAATTCAATATTAAATTTCCAATACAATACTACAGGTATTGTAATGAAATAACCATATCATAAACGCACTTAAATTTATGTACAATAATTTTTAACTTATCCCTGCAATCACACGTATATTCAGAAATAAACAAGCGAACATTCAGCATATTGCTCATACGCACCATCGGTCAAAGCTAAACAGTTTAAACGCTTCAGAAATGTTCGTTTTCTTATCTTGTTTATTCTGTGGATTCATCGTCGGCAACTCAAAATGTATGCTTTTTTATGAGTTTTTTATTTTATTATAGTGCTTGTTTCTTGTTTTTAGACCCTGCATTCAATATAACGTCTCTTTAAGGAATATTAAAACTGTGCAAATGTGTGAAACGGTTTAATCAATAAAACAATAACTTACACATATTTATTATTTTTTTTATCTTTTTGTTGTTTGTGTGAATATGTGCCATACATGGGGAGAAGCTGAAGATCTCTAAGGCTTTGGCTCGATATTAAATTCACAGCATCTTGTTGCCAAGTGTGTCTCTGTAGTTCTCTGCAGCTCTACGAATAAATAAAATAAATGCTTGTGAAAATATACATAAATAACGGCCACATGTGAAGCAAAGTCTGTAAAAAATTATAAAACAAACGAAACCTATTCCCTTTTCCTTATCTTATTCTGTACTGGGGCCTAGGTCAGGTATATTAAACTTGAGGGTTGGTTCACTCCGAGGGAGGCCTCAGTCGTAGGCGTGGTAAAAAGAGAAGCGCAGTGAGGCGTACAACGAGTCATGAAGTGGGCGTGGGCGTTGGTCTGTGAAATAAAGTGTAAGGATTATTGTGAAGGCCAGCTCGGCAAAGCATGACAAATACTTTTCTGGTTAGTCACTGCATTTGACATTACATTTTGAAAGTTTTCAGCTAGAATTGCAAGCAAAAAGTGTCTTGCTCTTCACGTTCGCAATCAATATGAAATTGGAGCACTTAAAATGAATTTTATGATTGCTTAATCTGCTTAAGATTAGACTTAATAAAATTGAAATTTGATTTCACACAATGTCAGACTCAAAATCCAATCACAATTATAAAAATTAAATTAAGCTTTTAGCTTAAATTTCTTGCCTAATTTTTTGAAATACTGACCTTAACTCTAGCTTGGCTAGATATCAAGCTCAAATTATTAGAAATTCGTAGAATCAATAAATGCACAAAGGAAATGGTTGGCAATCAAAATTGCTTGTATATGGTGTAATTTCCTTTTATAATGCTAGTGACAACAATGCACTGGTGAAAAGCGATGAAAACAAACAACTATAATGAACAAATTACAAAGAAGCTTCGTACATGTTCCCATCCCTCGTCTGGCAGTAAGCTGCCCCTCTGGCTGTGATGTGTCAAGGAGGCATTTGCATAGATGCCAGTGCATAAATATATAGAACGCAACTTATGTGTGCATCTATTTACGAGTAAGTTTCTCTGCGTCGCCTTCTCTTCTCTCTCTTTCCACTTTTTCCATCTTTTTGTTTGCTGTGGGGACGACTGCACTTGTCAGATGTTGTCCTGTTTCCACTAAATGTATGTGAGATTATTTGCATAAGTGTGTGCAAATGTGTGAGTGTGTTTTGGCCTCGTTGTGAATGCAAAAAAGCGCAAGTGAGATAAATAAAAAGGGCAAAAAACAAAACTTGTGAAGAGAAGCAAACAAAAAGGCGGGCAGCCAATGTCTCTGGCAGCTCTAACCAGGACAAACGTGGTCAGAAAGAGAGAGACGTTCAACCAGGCAGTTTTTTTCCTTTTCTTTTCTAAAATGTGTTCTTCTTTCCCTCTTTCTTTCTCTATCTCTGCTGCAGGTCATAAATTCAAAATCTAATCTAGTAGTGCCTATAGGCAACCATAGTTGCTGCAGAAACAACAACAGCTCCAAATCTTCTAAGGGATTTTATATGAGTGTTTTCTAAAAGTTTCGAAAGTTTTTATAACTTTTGAATTAGATTAAGCCACAAGAATACACAGTTTACCCTTTTTGCTCGCTAAATAAAGAGTTAAACCTCAAATATATAAATTATTAAGTGGTATTCTTCGACATTTTTCTTTGAGTCGCAACCTCTTGGCTTCTGATTCTTTTGAATTGTTCAACTTGCCAATTAATTGCAAAGTTTTATTTTATATTTTTGTGCAGAGAAACAATAACAAAGCCCAAAAAACTGCCAAAACTATTAGTGAAAGTCAAAGTTTTGCTTTCGTATTAATTAGCTTACGTTCCCAAAAGTTGAATTCAATAAAAAGGAAAAATGAAAATATTATCGCAGCTAGAGAGATTTTTTAAGCTCATTCAAAAAATGTAGCCAACATTTGAACGAAATCAATGAAGAAAATCAAGTCCAAGAAAACTCTAATTAAACTGCAGTTTAAGCAGTGACTTCATAAAGTTTAGAAAGTTTTTGCGAACTTTCCAGTTCAGTGACTCATAAAAATATAATATTTATACATATAAGTAGATATTTTTATATACCCACAATATCTTTGAAATATATACAAAGCATGTCCAGTACACACACAATCATAAGGGTTAATGAACCCAATGTGCGGGCCAAAAGATGCCCAGAGGCGGCAAACAGAGTAAAACAGCCGCCAGCAGCAGAAGGGCAAATGGAGCGAGCCGGCTGCCTTCGACTCTCAACAGTGGGTGTCAACAATTGCACAGCTGGGCACACTCACACCCACACAGAGCGAAGTAGAAGAAATAACAGTTGTAACAGCTAAAAGAATCAGTAGTAGCTACACAGACACACAGAGAGAACAAGAGAGAAAACGGCGCTGAACAACTTTAAAAAGCATTCGTTTTGCTGCAACTGCTGTGAAAAATGTCAACTCGAGCGTAAAACGAAGCTTAAAATGTAATCAAGTCTTTGCCGTTTTCAGATTTACTATATGAATTTTTTAAGTTCAGCACTTTTGGCTTTTGCTTAAGCTGCAGCTAACTACGAAAAATCGATAAACATAAACATAAGCAGCATGTTGAATGTGTCTAACAGGTGGCTGCATTGATAAATGCCTTGAAAGTTAGTAGCTCGAAAGTGTAAGAAAAACAATAAGAAAAATTTGGATGAGGCAACAGCTGTTACCTGACATGGGAATTTCAATACAAATTTCAATTTAATTGCCATCAATAACTAATAGTTTAAGTATAAGAAAAATAATAATCTTTTTCAAATATAAATAAAACTTGTGTTGAATTCAAGTAAAAGTCTTTATTCGTTTAATTTTATCAAAATCGCAACATTTTTGAATGATTTGCAATAGAATTCACTATTAACAGGCCATTAAACATCTTGTCTTCATAAAATGTTACCCTTAAAGGCTTGGACTTTTAACCACGTTGACCGCAAATGGCAGACAAGCTTGAAAACCACAAGTTGACAATTTACATATAGGTACACCATAATATCAGGTGCTAAAATTGGATACGAATTGAGCAATTAAATCAACGATACTTGAGAACTTAAATTCCATTAATTTACTAAATCCTTTTCGTATTAATAAAATTGTACCTTATCAAATATTTTTATTAATTTAGTAGAAATACAAGTTTTGTTAAATTTTTTTTTAACTTTTCGATATTTCAAAATTCAATTTTTGATAAATAGAATTCTCAATAAAAATGTATGAATATTTCGTGATATTTGTTGGATATTCAAGTCCAATTGGGCAACACAATCATCAGCTGCAAACTATGCAAAGTCTTTTGGTAACGTAACGTTAACGAAACGTTACGCGAACGACACTAAGACTACGAAAAATGGCAATGAAAGATGGCGACGGGAGAACGACGCGTGGTGCAAACAACGGGAAAATGTTTACAAAGCGACTAATGCCACACAACTGAGGCGACAGGATGCAATTGCTGGCTAAGCGAAGCGGCTGCGGAACGATGTGGAAATGGAACAGACAACGGACACGAACGCGCGCGTTGACGAAGTGCCGTGAAAACATATGTTTGCGAGAAAGGGAGCGAAGGCTAAAAAGAGAGAAATTAGGTATGACGCAGAGCGTGAAGCAGTGGATGAGAAAGAGTGAAAGAGAGTGAGAGTAAAAAGAAGAAACAGAGAGGGAAAGAAAAGAGATATAGTTAACTGAAATCCTTGTGGGCTTACTAACCTACCGCAAAGAGCTAACAGCAAACGTGGCTAAGGAATATAAATAAATTATGGTCATATATATAATTAAGATCAATTATTACTTATGAACAAACATATAGAAATAGACAAATAGACTGACGGACTAAATTGGCGCCTGCGCCGCAATGAGGTAAAAATGCTTAAGCCGAAATAGGCCTAGGCGAATCAACATTAAGCAAAAGTGCAACGAAAATTGCCAACTGAATTATTTGAACCATTGCCAAAAACTCGGAGAGACGAAGAAAGCTGACGCAGCAAGCGACGGCAAAACAACACGAATATGGCGCACAAAACGGAATATGCGAAACAAAAACAAACGAAGGCAAAAGCACGTGGCATGGCACTTGCCGGCTTGTAAGCTTTGTATGTATAGGTGAGTCAATGGTGACTGGGAATGGAAATTATGACTTTGCCAGGATGTTTGCTACACATACAAAGAAACCTTGAACAAAACGTCAGTGAGGGATGTTTAGACCCCACAACCATTTAGAAACTCAAGTTTATCACAATTCTTTAAATTTGTTGCTCTCTTTGATAAATGTTTTATAATTTTTTGGTAATCATCATTATATGTATGTATGCTTACAATATTTCTTTATTCCTTTTCCAGCTCTTGTAATTAAAAAAATTTTTTTTATCAATTATTTATTGTTTTATTTATCATAGCTTATTAAAAACATAATTTTTTGTTGATGTGTTGCTGGGTCATAAATGTATAAGTAATTCAATTAAGTTAAGCTGTCAATGTCAGAGTTTGGACAGAGAATGTCGGATTAATTGTTTTGTCTGCTCTCAAAACAAAAATGCCAAGCAGTAATAACAACAACCATAACAACAATGCGTATAATATCAACCATTAAAATGTATTTCAAGTTCATAATCAAATAGCAAGGCGTGAACTGCACACTAACAAAAGTAAACAGGGCCACAAATGGAAAAAATTACCATTTCAGTTGAAGAATAAGAAATAAACAAGCGAAATATTTACCGAAACGATAAATTCCACTTAGCATAGAAACACGCAACCACAATGTGGGCCCTCATCCAAAAGTAACACATTTTCACACGCAACAAAATTGAGACAGAAAAAGAAAACAAACACATACATATATTTGAAAATTAGACCGACAATTCAGTACTATACGAAACCGAAAAATGATTTAATACTAGTAGCGTACCAAACAATAATATAGCGGAAAATACCTTAACGTAATTAGGAAACTTACCCAGATTAATTTATTCCATTTGTCCTGTAACGAGACTTAAGCATGGGAACTATGAAACCTTAATTGGACGCAAAGTAGAGTACCTATTAATCAAAATAATTGGTATTCATACTGAGATGTCTATAATAATATATATAGAACCGATTTATTAAATTAAATACTGTGTTATGATCTTCCTGTTCTTAATATTGTTTCGAAGGTATTTTTATCCGTAACTTTCTTGAGTTTCAATTCATTATAGTGAAAACCAATTACCTTTTTATCTCGTAAGTGCATTTAAAATTTGTTTCTTAATTAATTAACAAAATTCTCTTTGATTTCGCTGATAGTAACTACTGGCTGACAGATCTGACCTTTTGTTCCACGACATTTAAGAAAAGCAGCGTTGAGCCATTATTTTATATTGAAAAACAGCTAAAGTAAATAAACAAAAGCCGCAAGGACCGACAACATGTCTTATTAGTAACATATATGACACATGTCACGTGACGCCATCATTTTTAACCATTTTTTTCCAGCACGGAAAAGAGATGGAGAGCAAATACAAGAGTAAGAGAGAAAATATCAAGTAACACGGGTAATGACAGCAAGCACAGCAAGCAAGATAGGCAGGCAGGCAGGCAAAGTAAGACATTTTGGGATATCAAGCTGAACGTGACGAGCATACGGAAAAGAGAGCAAGGAGAAAGATGTAAGCTCGTCGGCGTGTTGTGATATAAACAATGTCAAGCACAGCCGACGAACTACAACTCGAACACCCTTACAAGCAAAATGACAGCAAGGGTCAAAAAGTAAAACATTTAAAATTAAAAAACAAAAAATAAATAACCACCCTACCCAGAACACCTAACCCTTTCTACTCTCGTTTTTACAATCTGTCTACGACTCGACTTTCACTTTTCATGACTTAATTTTAGTCGGCATCCCGTCGCTTGAAAAGCGCATAGCTTAAAAAAGAAACAGACGAAAACACAGAACGCAAAAAAAAAACATTTGAACAAAAATAAAATGAGGGAAACAAAAGCAGGAAAAGAAGAGAATGGTCGTCGGCACACATAAAAACGAAAAGCTGCTGCAAAGGATTACAAAAGACAAAACGCACATTAAGTGTTCGGCACTTTTTCTTCCTGCTTTTTCGCCATTCTTAAGCTATCGCGCTCTTTCTTCTTCTCTAACCTTCTCACTCTCAGCTAAAAGTTATGCAAACTGCAACACAAAACAAAATGTAAATAATTTCACATTACGTATACGCGCCATACGCCCAGTACGGGTAGTACATTAGCACAACAAGTGCGCAAGAAACAAAATCAAAACAAAGCAAAAAGGTTTCTATAGCGCCAATACCACACGAGGCACAAAATGCAACAGCTGAATATTCTATTTTATTTTGTTATCCGCAATTTGATAAAAAAAATTCAGGAATTCCTCCAAACAAATTGTAAAATTGATTGTAGAAAAATTGTACCCTAAAGCAAAACAAATCACAAAATTAATTTAATAGATCTACTAGATACATTTAATGCAGATTTAATATAATACTTAAAACCGAATTTTAATCTAGTCTCATTCTTTAGTCCCAGTCTTTAGTCCCATTGCATGGCGTTCTTAAATGCAAAATATTATTCCACATCAATATTCAAATTATTAACCGTAACATTGTGAATTTTAAATTGCTGTATATATAATAAACATAATCTTAATATATGCAAATTTCTATCTTGGCCAATCCCAAGCGTCTGTAATGTACAGTACTTGAAGCTGGTTTAAATCATCGAAGAACCGCAACAATAACATCAAATATACAATAGAAAAATGTGAACACATTGCAAATACTTAAATAATTATAACAAGACATTGCTGCTGAACACATTGGCAACAGGATGGTACACTTCAATGAATACCACAAAATGTTCATATCAATGTCATTACTAATTTTTTGTAACCCGGCAGAATTAACTATTTGAAAGCCAGTCATTCACTAAGAATTTTAATTTTATACTGGATTTTGAGAGCCAAATTATAAATTTCAGCTCAGCAGAGGGTCGTTCATAATAGGCTTGAGGTCAAAACTGTGAGCCCCGTTAGTCAACATTTAACCAATATTTACATTGTAATTTAGACATAATCCCCAACGTTCTCACGTTTTAGCTGCCGGCCATTGGCCAAACAACCAAGTAAGCAAAACTAACGCTTAAGCGATTTCAGCTGTTCGACAAATAAAGCAATTTTGGGCTGCGTGTTAAGCTGTTTTACATAAACAGTAGCTAGTTCGGGCAGAGGAAATTATGGAGACTTGAAGAAAGAGAGCAGATATATAGGAGATTGACTCATATGCTGGGTCAAATGCAGCTTTGCTCGTTGCCATATTTTGCACGGCAATTTGGCTGTCTGCCTGATTAGGCAGGCTGACAGGCATGGGATAATATTTAGGCAGCTTTAATGCAAAGGCGTCCACAAACCATAAATAATTGAGAACTGCAAAGACGTGCAAAAAATGCCGAGGTAATGGCCAGCTTAAAAAAATAACGAAATACTAGCAAGAGGCAGTCAGCAGCCAAGCAGGCGAGTTGTTGTAGTAAGGCATGCAAAAGTCCCATTAAGGCTAATAGGCCCAAAAGGACCAGCAGAGAGACAGCTCTAGACAGAGAGCCAGAGACAGTTAGTCAGTCTATGTGTTGGTTGAGTTAGTTGCAGTTAGCAGACCAAACTGCCAGGGATGGCAACCTCTTAGTTTATATGCAAACAATTTTTAAATACTTTTTAAATCAGTTGAGAAATATGGTAAGATTTTGGACTAAAAAATCTGCTCTTCGCTAACAATTTAAGTGTGCAAAAATTGAGTAAATGTTGTTCAAAATTATTACTTAGCTTGTCAAATCAAGCAGATGGTATGCTAACATTTTAATTAACCAAATAATTTTATGTCATGTTTGTGCATCCCTAGTCCACAAAATTGATGGCGTTTGCACGTTTAGTGTTGTAGCTTACTGTTAATTTTGTCTCTTTTCCATGTGGGACTGTGCAAGTTCACTTCCCGCCCATAAAAGTAGGCTGCACAGTTTTCTGGGCTGCCCTGCAGCGGCAGCATAGCGCTAGCTGTTTTCTGTTTTTCAGCTAAAATGTTATTTTTTTCGTTCTTATTTTCATTTTTTTTCTTCTAAACGCCTTTGGCACTTTAAACTCGCTTATCCTAATTGTGGTTATTTTGTGTGTGAGCCGCTCAAGCGAAACGTGCGTAGAGCGCGTCCTGCCACGTTGGCCTGCTCTGTTTCTGTCCTGGTTCTCTATTTCTGAGTGTATGGTCATAATTTTTTAGCATTTAGCCAGATAATTTTCTTGCCTGCTCAGAATAGAGTTAAATTCGCATCAAATCGACTTGTCGGTTTGTCCTGTCCGATCCTGTTGCAAAATTAATGTTTCCAGGCAGACCTTTAATATTACGTACTTAATTCGTTTCTTAAATTCTCCCTCTTCTTTTCCTGTTTGTGCGATTGCCTTTCGGCATTTCCGTTATGATTATCTCATGTTTATGCTTTCTGTCTTCTCTTTTCTCGTGGGCGTTTTGACTTTCTTATTTATGATTAGCTGTTAATTAAGTTGGCACTTTTTAATGGCTTCTTAGCTGCGGTTTTTACGTAGATAGAGATCTGTGGTATGCAAAATTCTCAATAAACCTTAGGTTATTATCACGCAGCACTTATCTTTAGATAAAATGAAAAGATAAAAAATGTTGAAAATGCAGTTGACTTCTCAGATAATTTTAGAAATAATGAACATAAATTCTACGACATGTTTTATCATTTTCCCTCTTTATTAAGATGTTTGGTTTTATGTTAAATAAATAAATTTGAAGCACTTTGCTTCCGACTGTGTTTTCAGCTAGTCAATGATTTTATTAATTTATTGACTATTTCCTACAATGTGTCACAGTCCTAAATCTTCCACTTTCCACATCCAGGCGACCCACCTTTCACCCAATAACTCCTTCATCAATGCCTCAAAATTACGTACACTCCTCGCTAGCACCATTTTGCCAACTTACTAATAAATTTGCAGATGTGCGAGAGGAAAAATAATAAAATTTACACAACGCAATGAGAGTGAATTGCACTATGAACATGCATGGAATAGTATGAAAATTTGAAGGAGCGCCTAAGCAGTGACAATGGCGACGATGCCGTCATTTTGTAAATCAAACAAGTTTTAAGTGCACCGCGGCAACCAAAAGCCCGTGTAGGTGCCACCAACTACCAGGAGGCAGCAGATTCGTGCGAAATATTCATGAACACAACAGGCTCATAAATAAATTGCAGCCCAAACGGAACGAAATGGAACTGAGTGTTTGTTATTCGCTGATGCAGCTGCTCCTGTTGTGCCACCGAAAAGGCCACAAAGTGGTTGCGAGTGGCGTGAAAAACTTGAAAATATGCTAACAAAATGCAACCGAATGATAGAGCGAAAGTAGATCGAGATTGATGGTTGGATAGAGATGAAAGTTCATGTAGATGGAGGCCAAAATGCTACAGCAAGGTTTTATGATGCTTCGATTTCGTGGAATTAGCAATGAGCGAACGTGGCAGCAGAAGCCGAGAGCAGCTCAAAACAGTACCACTTAGAGATGGGCAAAAGTCTCGTAATGAATCGACAAGGAGGATTTAAAGAGGATTTCGAAGGTTATAAATAATAAAAAGATATGGAAATGGAAATAATTAAGTTATTGAAGAAGCAATAATCGATAAAACTATTTATCGAAGAAATTTGGTAATTAGTCGTTTATGATTTCGTTATTTTGGCTCGTGTCGTGAAACCTCTTACCATCGCTAGTTCCAGTTCGTCAGCTCTTCAGTTCGATATTTATTTTTCAGTCAGCAAGGGCTTTTTAATATCACCTGGAAAGATATAGTGTGGGGGTGGCAATAAGTGAGATTACGAATACGGTTTACTCTTTTAGAAAGGCAGCAAGGTGCATTCGTGAATTATTTGTATTTGACAGCCAGAATAATTGTGGCAGCTGTCAGAGCTTCAAATTGAGTCACAAGGAAATTGGGAAAGTGTCTCTAATTAATTTAAGCCATTAAATGGAAGGTCTTTTATATGCAATTTGCAAAACTTACACGTCCTGCCAGAATAAAGCCAGACTAAAATACGGCGACAAAAAGCCATGAAATAAATTATTTCAAGAATCAATTACAACTAATAGCATAGACCACTTGAAAATCAATTCAATTCACATGAACATCAGCCTGACAGAAACAGAGTCTGGGCCTGTGACCGAGGACGGAGAACTGAGAGCAGGACACAGGCGAAGGCAGTCAGGATAACTTCAAGCCTGAATGCCTCGTTGTACGACACAGATTGGTTCGAGTCAACCAGAGAAGCAACTCCGCACACATAAGTGACGATTCAGCCAAATGCATAATTGATTGTAATGCCCTGGCAATCTGATTTCGGCTAACCAGGCTTCAACAGAGTATCAATATCTGGCAAATTAAACAGGTAGAGTGAAATGTAGGGAATTAACATTTACACATATTCAAGATTGTTCATAGATCTGTGTAAGCGAATTTCAACCAAACAACGAAGAATATTGCTAATTGATTTATTTCTGTTTATTGTGTTTATTTGTTCTTGCAATTTTTAGAATTAATTAAACAGTGTAATACGTACATAATTTATATAATTAACTTAACTCTTTTCTGTAATACAAGTATTTTAAGGTATATTATTGGGTTTTATATTTACTTTTGCTTTACCCAAACACATAAATTTGTAAACTTTTCGTCATTTAAATTGGGCAACTGAAAGCAAAGTTCAATGTTAACTGCTTCCAATTTCGCTTTATAAAATGAGTCTCATTATATATGGATGGCGGAATGTTATCTTTTTTAAGGCTCGTCACTTGATTCTGGGCACTTTTATATTTATGAAAAGCATAAACAACGACAACAACAGTGGCAACAATAACAATAACATCAATGACGGGTAAAATACCCAGGGAACAGTCCCCAGTATCCGTTTTACTAGTGACAAATGCGAACTTTTCATTTCCACGCCGCAACAGTCGTCGCTGAGTTATTTAGACTAAACATGGATGGGCATCAGATTCAGACAGACGGATAGGCAGACTGAAGCACAAATGCCATGACTGACAAGTCCGGACGCTGGACAGAAAGACAGACAGCGACGTAAACAAAACTGTATTCTCTCTTTCTCTCTCCATCTCTGTTTAGGTCGCTCTTTTATTTATTCTCATTTTTGGCGAGCAAACAATAGACGAGGGCTGCATGTTGCAGAGTGGGGAAGGGAGATACAGGGATTGCACATCTGAGTGGCAGACAGTGTGCAAATGTCAACTCGTTGGAATTCAGACAAGTATATGTAGTGGATATATAGAAAAATGTCAAGAGTGGAAATGCACATGCCAAATGTCCTTGGCTATATCTATGACGCCTGCTCCAAATGCATCTGCAACTTTGGCCAATTGGCAGCCTGTTGGGCCATTTAGTTTGTTTATTAACTCGACTCGCGCTGTCAGCGCAATTAACGCCTAATGAGCTCAAGTCCAAGTCGCAAAAGTTTCATCTGGTCATGCCATGGACTTGGGGCTATCATTATCTGAATCATCATCATCACTATTATCATTATCTTGGTGTCATCATCACCACCAGCATGTGCCACAACGTGCAGTGAAACTTTCTGGACTAGAAGATGTTGCTGGTGATGTTGCTGAGAGAAACCACAACAACATTGTGGTAAGTGCTTGAGATGCAACTTACGATACCAAAAATTGTACAGATTCCCGGAATGGATAGAACCGAGGATAGAGTGGGCAAGGGCGCAAAAAAATAGCAAATTATGGGTATATTGAAAATCTCATTAGGTATGTATGTCTAAGAAAAACTGTGATCAGAATGAAATATACATAAAGTAACGTATCTTACAAATGATAATCCTAAATACAGTTAAATCAAACAAACCGAATAAGTGTGCGATTTTTAGTTTATAATCTTTCAACAATTTTACATATCAAAATTTCGATGTGAATATAATTTAAGAAGTTTTAATTGAGTGGAATCTGATATATCTTATGTGGAATTCAGTTTCATACACAGAAAAAAAAAGGTAAAAAAATGTTGCCTATTTTGTGAGGGGTAAGATTTTTTTGGGGGGGGAGGGGCGAAAAAAAAAAGGGAAAAGAAAAAAAAAAAAAAAAAAAAAAAAAAAAAAAAAAAAAAAAAAAAAAAAAAAAAAAAAAAAAAAAAAAAAAAAAAAAAAAAAAAAAAAAAAAAAAAAAAAAAAAAAAAAAAAAAAAAATATTAGTTTCTAGGGTAAATTTTAGTGAACATACACCATTTGGGTGACGGAAATGCAAACGCATAACTTGTGTCTGTAGTTGAGACAAATATGGTAGCACCACCCCCTGCCCCACATCTAGAAAATGTCCAGATGCATAGTCGCAGCTCTGTTGTTGACCAAGCCCAGTTACCAACCGCAAAATATGCTCAACGCAACACAAATTCTTGGCTTAGTTTACTGCAAGTCGTCCTTTACCCAACTTAATGTGTTTTCGACGCCAGCTGCGAAATTACAAATTAGTATTCATGCCCACAGTGTCATTTCCGCGAATGCGCGAGCAGTTTGCAAAACTTTTTCCAACAAGCCTTTGTCTGTTCACCACTGAGAAGAGATTGATATGCGTGATACAAGAAACTGTAGTATGTAGTATGGCTGATTATGAAGTGCTCCACAGTACACAGTCTCTCTCTGTCTCTCACTCTTCCTTCTCTCTCTTGTTCACACACACTCACAAGTTCAAACTTGCCAGAGTTCAAGTTGCAAGTGCTTAGAGTGTGTTATGGTGCAACTTTTTCATATAAATCCTTAATTATGACATTATTTTGCATATTTCAAGCTGCCTGCTTCAAAAGTCGCAAGAGTGCTCTGAAAATCAATTTCACCTTAAAATTTTTTTTTAATTTATTAGGATTTTTATTATAAATAAAAGTCTCTGTCAGAAATTCAATACAGATTTATATTTTTTTAAATTTCCGCTAATCTTTATTTAATTAAATGGAAAACTTTTTTACAAATAAAAACAATAGGGAAACTATGAATTTGTAATTGTTATAACAACACTTTTATGTCATGTAATAAAGCGAACCAGAAATCAGGATGAAATCATTTCCAGAATATTTGAAATTCATACTTTTGTATGTATCATTAAATCTGGCGGCGGTTAAAGGCAAAAATCTATAGTATAACTTAGCGGAAAACAATTGCAACTGAGTCTATTCCAATGCCAACGTCGCAGTCGAAGTCGAAGTCGAAGTCGAAGTCGACGTCACTGACGCCACAACGAATTGCACTTACGACAAATTTTTGCGCCGAGTGTCAACCAAACAGAAATAAGCCTCAAATTGTGCCCAAGCTCAGAACTCGGAGCAGGACGAGGACGACAGTCAGGGGGCAGTTGGAATATTTTGTACTTTATGCCAGCAAATTCCGTTGGCCAAGTGCCAAGTTTTACGCCGATGCAGCCACACAGCATCGGCAATGGAGCATCAGCAGCCTCCGTTGTGTTCCTGTTCACGTTGTTCACTCTGGATGGAGTAAATGCCACTGGAGGAGGCGATTAAAGGAGGGAATGTTATGTGGGCGTAGACCACACCCGTGGGCCAGTAGGTTGCATGTCGAATTTAGGCTTAACGGGCAACGAGTTCAACTACTTCTCACACGCCTCCATAGTCCCGGGTCTGGCTGTGACCTAAGCGGCCTGGCATTAAAACAAATGCAAATATGCCGTACAGAACAACAACAGCAGTCGATCGTCGCCTTACACTTCTTTGTTGGTGTCCAGTAATGTAGGCGTGGCAGCCAAAATATTTTTGTGGCTCAACGCCCCTTCACGCCCCGGCAAAGAGAGAGGCGAGTAGTTCATGTGTCGTTTACAGGAGCCCAACGAATCGAACAATATGAACAAGGGAAGAAATAAAATTCACAACTCTACGCGCGTTGCACCGAACAATTTTCAATTAGCAGCTCCACTGGAGAAAGTCTTAATGCGGTTTGCTTATTGAACGATATTTTCATTTACAGACACATGAATTCATGCGGCAAATTAACAACAGCCAAATGAATAATTAAACATAAAAGTGAAGCGAACAAAGGAAAAAGTGGCATCTGAGAAGCTTTTTATGTAAGAGCATGTGATCAAATATGAATTTATTTATATCATGGCTGCATTTTGTTAAATTTATCACCTTAGTTTAACAATTAAATACGTAAATAATATCTACAACAAGATTATCTCAAAATATTTTGAATTATTTGTACAAAAAAATTTAATTTTCTAAATTATAAAAAGGGTTTGCAGAACATGTGCATTAATATACAATAATTAAATATAAGACATTGATAATTTAACACATAATCCAATACCCAATGTGCTCAACATGATGACGTGTAACACGTGAGTTTGGTTGAGAGTGTGTGCGTGAGTGTATGTATGTGTGAGTCCGATCAACACCCGCATGGGACAGCAGTTGCTTCTCCGACAACATGTTTGTCTCGGGTTCTGTTGTGTGTGTGCCAGACATATTTGTATAGCTGCTTAGACTTAAGAGTTGAACCAAAGTTTTGACCTTGAAAGCCATACACACACACGCACACACACACACACACACATACAAAGAGTCAGATTTGTCGAGTGAAAGAGAAGGATGCAAAATGGCTACTATTGGTTTGTGTTGCCTACTTTATGGTCAGGCAACTTGTTTTTTTGGCTATACTTCTTGCTGCTTAGTTTGAATTTAGCAGCTTCGACTTTTCGACATAAAACAAAAATTGCCCCACACACAAATACACACATCAAGGGAGAACAAGGAGAAAAGTAAACAATACTTGAAATTTGAAATTGTAAATGCTTGCACAGTTACAGGAGACCGAATCACAGAACCACCGCCAACTAGGCAACCACGCCGGGCATGACGCACACACACACATCCAGCACCCCTCCACTTCTCCCTATTGATGTTGTCGCAGTTGAAAAGCCGAGGGCGTTGCCGCTATGTTTAACTAAAGTTTCGTGCACTTGTGCAAATAGGAAAAGGATTTGAACGTCGTCGCCGTCAGCTTCTCCTTGGTTGTGGTCCGTGCAGAAGCGGATTACAATCATAAGCGAAAATTAATGAATTATTTACCAGCAGCTTAGTTAAGCGCAAATGTCCCATTCTTCTCCCATCCAACCCGCAATGGCACCAAGGTGCGACCCCGTCTCACCCGCAGCTTCTCCACAATGTCAAAAGTTGTGCTTAAGTTAAATGCCTAGGCCCTTTTCAGAGACAGAGGACAGACCTTCAGCTGTTCAGCTGCTACCTGGTAATTAATTAGCCCAAGGCATTTGTCAATATTACCTTGAACTCTTGTAATGACACTAAATTTTGCAATACATTCGGACATTACTTAAGGCGCTGAAAGTGGAAACATTTGAAAAATATCAAACTGTCAGCTAAAATGATTTGTTTGTTTCTACTCTGGAGCAAATTACTTGTTGTATAATTGACCGATAGTCTTCTCTGAAAACGTTGCTGGTTATGCTTTCGGATTAATTTATATACACAATTAATTTATATGCACTAGCAGGTTAAAAGTTTTGTGTGTACATATTTCAACAGTGGAAGATAAATTGTTGTTGATATAAAATAATAGATATTTTTAAATAACCATTAAAGCAAAATTAAACTGTTAAATAAAGGCATTGAAATCTAACATTTCGTATAATAGTCAATAAATGCGCATTGGCGACAATTGCAGTAGTTTGTGTGTATAAAAGTTGAATGTTCTTTCAACTTTCTGTGTCACATTTCATTAGATTTATGCATTTTAAATCAGTTTGTTTGTTTGCCGTTCCGGCTGTCCCATTGGGATTTGCCCAAATCAGATGCGTTGTTGAAAATTGGTTTCTTCTTTTGTTTTGTGTGTAGTTTTTAATCAATTAAAGATGTCTAAATATCAATTATTGTAATTCAATAGAAATAATTTGCTGAAGGAGACAATTTAAATGCTTTTGAATAATGCTCTTGGTCAAAACTTCTGCAGGGTGAACATTTTTAGCCCTAAATTAAATTAGACGTTATAATGCCCTTTAAAAGAAACGTCTGTTGATTACACAACGAAACGAGAGAAAGAGATGGAGGGAGAGAGAGTCTAATGAATAGTATAAAGTCTGTGGCAAGTTGCAATACCCACGGAAAGGTCGAAAGGAAGGAATGCTAGAAAAGTTTGTTCTTTATTATGCAAAGCACGAAGGCCTATGAAATATCAGTCCTGGCCCGCTGAATATTCCTCTTAGGAGTGCAAGCAAAGACAAACACAGAAAATTCCATTATAAACGCACGTTTGCACTCACAAAGGCAGCTGAGAAGAAGTGAGACTCTAAATAGAATAAAGAGTAGTAAAGTAGTATTTTCCTTGCATCCTGCTTTTTTGAAGGATATACCTCATGAGTTCGGGTATTTAAAAGTGAGTACAGGTCATTAAATGATAAAGATACGTAGCACACGCATAATAAACACTAGGATGTGAGAATTGCGAGGCGGCTGCTTCATTAAAATGATAAACACGCACGCGATGCCAATGTCCTGGCCGCATGTCCTTGCTGCAAGCTGCTTGCAATTGCAGCCAATCCAACAATACCAACAACAACAGCAACTTTCATCAGCAACAAAACGGAGCAACAGCAGTAACAGCAGTAACAACAAGAGCAAGAAAAGCTCCTGGCGCACTTCCAACAATAAGCAACAATTTTAGCAGCCGCCAAAGCTATTATCCTGCGCCAGGACATCGTTGCCGCTTTTTGCTATGCCTCGCAGGCAACCGGCCAAACAACCAAACCATCCGAACAAGCCAAGGAGGCAGTCAGGCAGGCACAAATTGTTTTTTACACATGTGCGCGCAACATATTAAATTGTAAACATGCATAAATATTGTTTATTGGGCAGCTTTGAAACCAAACAAGACAAAAAGAAAACAAGAAAGAATAAACAAAAGAATGCAACAGAGCTGAATGGCTAAAAAATACCCTTCATTTTTTTAATATGAATATGCACATAATTAATAGACAAGAGTATAAAAAGGGAATACACATAATAAAATATTATTAAATCAACCCCACACCTATAACACCCTTTTTGTCCTTCGAAAATAGAGGATAAAAAAGGGCAAATAATGTGTGGAAGTAAGAGCTGCACTCGAGTCGACTTGAATTCGACTACTTGGCAGACATTTGAGAGAAGAGAACAAGAAACGACTATGGAGCGTGTGCCAAAAACAATTTAATGTTGTTTGATGACGTTTCGAGCGTGCTGTGTGCTCCTTGAGGCTTAGCGAAAGTGTATCCTGTCAAAGGATATTATGCAACAAAATTATTGTAGTTGGCACCAAACAAAAAACTTCGTTGCAAATAAACAGAGGCTCTTCTCCAACTGCGGCAAGTAAGTAAGCTGCCAAAAGTCCTGCTGAGACCTGCCCCAAGTGGCATGTGTGAAATGACGCTGTGAATGCCATGATGGGAATGTGGGGCAGAGTCATAGAGGCGACAAATGAGCGCCGCATTAGAGTCACCAAAAGAGCGGCTGCCATTTAAATGCCCAACAGCCTCAACCAAAAAACCGTTGTAATTATTTTGTGTACATTTTGTCAAGAATTACCCAAAATTTCGGACAGGACAAATGCATGCCTAGGAGAAGAGGCAGCTGAAGGCTCAACATGCAATTTGAAGGCCCTAGAACGCAAAACAAAGAAAACTACAATAAAAATTTTATGTCTATTCAATTGAGCAATGAGCAATATAAGCTACTTAAAATTTATCATAGGTAAGCCTGAATGATGAAGAATGCTTTCAAAAGGGAAAAACTGATTGAAGGAGGAGAGCACTGATATAAAATGTAGAAAAGGTATTTTTTTCTTTTTTTAATTTTAGGATACTTTTTTAAATTTTAAAATTCAGTCAGCAAGGTTGGAGAAGCTTTGGGAATCATAAGCAAATAATAAAGTAAGAAGAATATATTTTTTTAAACATACTAAATTTGATTACCAGCTAAGGGAAAATTTCGAAAAGTATAACAAATTGCTAGCTAGGCAAATGCAATGACTTTATTTGTTGGCACAGCTGTGGCAGATGCATCAGTGGAAGCATCAGCAGCTGTTGCTGCCACGAAGACTTAGAACGTCCCTTGGCATAAATCCCACCCAGCAGTTTCTTCCCATGGCTCTGGCCTACACCTAAGCACATTTGTATTAAATCGAACGTGTTCCCTTCGCAAAGCTTGAGCCAACACTTGTGTGCTACTTGCAACTGCTGCTGCCAGAACCACACAGAACTGTTTTATTTATTGACTGCACGTAGCGTATATCCTTATAATTCTTGTAATCTTTCTACATGTGAATGTGTAAGTCTCAGTGTAAAGGCCGCTCAGTCGTTAAGTCTGTCGGACCGTCTGTCGACTCTCCCTCCCTTCCTCTTTTGCCCTCGAGTGCACGTCCAAATATCTACAACAATTCTTCGTCAATGGCATTGAAGGTAGCAAGTTAGTTGCTCCTCTCTTTGCAATGCAATCAACTGAAATTGAAACCTGCAATAAATGGCCATGTTTGACTCTTTGCTGCGGCCGTACGAATCACCCCGTTCTCAAAGGCAAAGTCCCATTCCACCAATGTGTATATTTGTATATTTTAACGGCTCTTGAGCAAATAAACGATTTTTGCATTTTTGATTTTTAAGTGGCCGTAAACCTATGTACTACCAATAAGTTCAACATTTAGGAAAATTACATATTGATTAAGCAGATCCTTGGCAAAAATAAATGTAACTACTTTGTCTATGTGTTATTGGGGGCCTTGCATCTTTGTGTATACTATATTTTAATTTAAATATATGGTATATATAAGTATACTTAGAATCGCTTCTCATTTAACTATTCATTTCCAGCTTGCGATTGCTTTTGCGAACTAAGTGCTGCTCTCGAAATGCAGCAGCTATGATTTTGATGCTTAATTTGTATCACCTAATTCGCCCATTTTGGCTCTAGCTACTATTTACATATAAGTAATAAATTGATTTAAATTTATATTGTAAAAGTTCTCAAAATTTCCACGCCAAACCCTTTTTCCCTCTAATTAACAAAAATTAAGTCGTTTCCTTATATATTACATTTCTTACTTTTTCATGTCTTGATTTTTGTCGCATCATTCAGATACAACTTCATGGATTTTCTGTCATCGATGAGTCCCGGTGAAAACACTTATCGATTGTCCATCGATCGTCCGATAAGCTGCAATATGTTCTCCTCGAACACGGTCGTAATGAGTTCCAGACCACACAGAGCATTTCAATAGCGACATTAACAAAATTGCACGATATTTTTGTTAGCGCATTACGTCTGAAAGTATTTTGCCAATATGCACACGTACATGCAGCAAATTTTGAAGAAAACTACTTCACTACGATTTTAATATTTACTCAAGTTGTACGACTATGTGTAAGTATAAATGTTACCATCATAAAAAGTCAGCTTTCTAATTGTCTGTTTCCTCTATATCTGCCCGCCCCATAATGCCTCAGTTTTATATTTGTATATAATAAATAATTTATTAAATAAATAGTTTACCTTTAAAGATTTCTCCTTAACTTATAGAGAATGGCTTATAAGCTAACCTTAGGTCATATTAAGTATGCATAAATACGTAAGCGACAACTTTCCAAGAGGCCGGACAAATAACTCAACCAGGTACTTTGGCCTTTCATTAATAAAATGTTTTAAGGCTACCTTTATAATGCAGGCGTGCACGTGTTCTTATTGTCAACTTCCTCGAGGGCAACGTCGAGTCGGTTAGGTTGGCCGCACAAAAGGATAATTTCATATTCGCGTCGCAGAACTTACGTAAATTGTTGAATCATACAATAAATAAAATGCAATGAATGTGCGAAAAGTGCAGAGCGCGCATTGATTGCGGTTTTATAATAGGATTTCTATGACAAGGGTGAATGGGAAGTAAAAGGGTACGGGGAAGAGCAACTGCCATTTGGCAAGCGTTGCAGTTAATAAATTAACGTCACTCCCAAAAAGTCAACGGCTTTGTTATTACGTATATAAGTAAGTAAGTACATGTTGTATATGCAATGCACGCATTTTTATGGTTGTGCTTTTCTTAATAATGAATCAATATTAAAAACATACACAGACAACAATAATAATTAATAATTGAAATGCAAATGACGAAAGTTTAAGTCTGTGTATAAGGTCCGCCAAAGTAAAGCAACGCCACAGCGAATTCAAAGACAACTGCATTATCCAAAGGTGGGATTTAATTTATTTTAATGTCTGTCATGCTTCCAGGAAAGAATTGGTAAAACACGATAGACTACGAGGCACCCTATGTACGAATAAAAGACTTTTGCTTTAACTATAATACCCTTTTCTGAACATTTCGCATTGGCACAGGGAATGGAAATAACTCCCACTTGGTAAGGTCTTGTTGCGTGCCGACGACAAATATTGGCGCTGCTGGAGGCGCTGCTATAAATTGACTTAAAATTAAGCTGAATTCGTTAAATGTCGTGTGACAATTGCACAGCATGTAAAGAATTGTTCATTTATTGTTTTCTTCTCTTTATTCAAAATAGTATTTATTCCTGAGATTACAGCGAACTTTCATATTTACAAACTTACAAAAGTGTTGCCAACATTTTCAATGGCTTCACTTTTATTAATTACTAATAAGCTATGTCTTTATGCCTATATTTTCAAATCGCATTCACATGAGTATTTAACATTTAATTGATGTATGAAATAACTAGAGTCAATGAACAATCAACAACACTAGCGAGAATGCCGAGTTTTTAAAGTAAATCTGTGCATTTTGAAAACTAATTTACGGAAATCCTTTTAAAAATTCCCTTGCCGAATATCATTTCTTCTTTATTACCCCTCATACTTTTTCTAATTTTGTTAAAAATCTTTATTATGTTTGAAAAAGATTTTTCATTCTACTAATTTAGTTAACCCATTTCAGGCTAATGGGTATTTAAATACCCAAAAAAGTGTTGACACCTAAAAAATTCTAGCACGGGGAATGTGAGAGATATCGGGGAAAAATTTATTTCATAGTAAAGAGAAATAACAAATATATAAGTATACAATTTGAACCGTTTAGTTATCCCCGGTATACCCGTCGTTTTTTACAGGTGAATATCTAGGTTTTTATTTCCATAGAAAATGTTGACGAAAAAAGCTGAAAAATGCATGGAAATCGGAAAAATAAAATTTAAGAATATATTTTTTTTTTTGTTTCTTTCAACTTCTATGGTCTTCTAGGCACACGATTCAAAATTTCGTCAAAATCGTACCAGCCGATCTATAGGCAGCCTTTAAAGGGTTTAGTTCACATATCTTGACACAAATTTCATCATAAATCAAATTCATTCTGTAAACTGATTGCCTGACCTGACCTGATTATAGTTTTTGAACATTTTCAAAAATGCAATAAATTTGGTTTACACAAAATCATTTGCATACTTTCAAGGGTCACAAACAATGATTTTAGTCTTTTGCCTACTATGACTTTTGTGGCTAGTCTATAAATTCCATTGCCAAATTCTAAATGGCTACAGTTAAGTTTATTACCAAAAACTCACTGCATACTTTAAGCTCACCTTTTGCTAAAGGCAATGCAAAGTTGCTGCCATCTGAACAATGCGAATTGAAATGCTGACTTCCAACTGCTGCTGGCTGCTATTTTTCAACTCAAGAAACTCACACACACACACTCACACCTAGGCACTCACGCACACACACAGGAGTGTCGTGGTGGAGTTAGAGGGGAACATTAAGTTTGGCATTAAATTCAAAATACGTGGAAAATGCGTATGGGAAATGCAACAGCTGCATGTTGTTTGATAAATAAATAGGAGGAGCACATACGTATGTGTGCGTATATGTATGTAGAGTGACTCGCATACCCACACACCCACACACAAATATACATACATATCGTAGGCTATTCCCAACACAATGATTTTTCGGCACAATCTGTTGTCATTGATATAAGCGATGTATGTGCACCAGAAAGAGAAACAAAGAGATGAAGAGAGGGAGAGAGAACGAGAAAGTTCTCTTTTGATGCAAATGTACTTTATCATTTAAAGTTGGGGGTGCGACTATTCCACTGATTAGAGAGACAAGGATGCAAGATTTATGGCAACTGTCGAAAGATAATTTAACTAACAAACTCTTACGCACACTCACACACACAGAGTAACCACAAATTGTTACGACAGTGATAAATAAATGTTAACAATGTGCAAATTGTTTAAATTTGCCGCAGCAACAACAGTAAGCGGCAACAGCAGCAACAACAATGTGAGAAGTGTTTGTAACAAATGCAAATGCACATTTACAACCACAATTACAATTGCATTAGCACACACGCACACACATGCACAAATACACATACATCCTTGCCTGCCAGCATGCGGCTTTTGTAATACTCACACACACACACATTCACATACTCTCAAACATAGGAGTGAAAAGTTGAACGTTAAGTTTCACAGGCAGCTTTTTCTGTTGTTGCTGCCGCTTCCAGAATTATTATAACGGGTGTTATAATTGTTGTTGTTGCAGTTGTCGCCATTTCAGCCTGATTTGCTTGTTGCTGTTTTGTCGCTTGTTAGTTTTGTAGCTGCAAATGCGAAGTAACCAAAAACTTTGTCTTGCAATTTGCTTAAAGCAGATTTAATATGTACAATTTTAACTATTTTTGATAAATGAAGTTAAATCTTGTTTAATTACTAACAAATATGTGGATTAAAGATAAGTTTGTATACTGCTTATCAATAAGTTTAAGAGCAACATTTTTCTAAATAAGTTTTACAAATCATTCTTACTCATTGCTTTTCAATTTGAAGTCAAACTATTTTTCATTTATCGAAGTTGCTTCATATTTAATATTATGAATTCCTTTTCTTAAAACTTACTAACGTCTAGAATATGCAGCTACAGTCGGTTTGCATTCTTTAGCATTATAAGATATTAAGAATTAATTCCATATTATTA
This sequence comes from Drosophila quinaria, assembly GCA_035047525.1. Classification (NCBI taxonomy): domain Eukaryota; kingdom Metazoa; phylum Arthropoda; class Insecta; order Diptera; family Drosophilidae; genus Drosophila; species Drosophila quinaria. Next base: position 49,631 of record JAWNPO010000570.1, read on the forward strand.
CTTTTTATTTCATGTAAATTGTTCTCTTCCTTCAATCAGTTTTACTTTTCGAAAGCTTTCTTTATCATTCAGGCATACTTTTGACAAATTTTAAGTAGCTTAAATTGCTCATAATTTTATATTTACATTCTTGAGCTACTCATAAATGGCTATGGTTGTTGTTTTTTTTTCTTTGTTTTGCGTTCTAGGGCCTTCAAATTGCATGTTGAGCCTTTAGCTGCCTCTTCTACTAGGCATGCATTTGTCCTGTCCGAAATTGTGGGTAATCCTTGACAAAATACACAAAATAATTACAAAGGTTTTTTGGTTGAGGTTGTTGTGCGTTTAAATGGCAGCCGCTCTTTTGGTGACGCTAATGCGGCGCTCATTTGTCGCCTCTCTCACTCTGCCCCACATTCCTATCATGGCATTTCACACATGCCACTTGGGGCAGGGCTCAGCAGGACTTTTGGCAGCTTACTTACTTGTAGCAGTTGGAGAAGAGCCTCTGTTTATTTGCGACGAAGTTTTTTGTTTGGTGCCAACTACAATAATTTCGTTGCATAATATCCTTTGACAGGATACACTTTCGCTAAGCCTCAAGGAGCACACAGCACGCTCGGAACGTCATCAAACAACATTAAATTGTTTTTGGCACACGCTCCATAGTCGTTTCTTGTTCTTTTCTCTCAACTGTAGTAGTATTCAAGTAGTCGATTTAAAGCTCTTACTTCCACATATTATTTGCCCATTTCCGAAGGACAAAAAGACAAACTATTTTTTTTTTTAAATATTCTTATCTTATTTATTTATCTATCAATTTTCTATTTAAAAAAATTGTGGAGGCTTTTTTTTATCACCTTATTACCATTGGTAAATATAAACATTGCAGGTTATTTTTTGGTCAGTCACCTTTGTCAAAAATTTTCGTTTTTCTCTTTTGTTTCGCTATTGTTTTGTTTTGTTTCGAAGCTGCCCAATAAACAATATTTATGCATGTTTACAATTTAATATGTTGCGCGCACATGTGTAAAAAACAATTTGTGCCTGCCTGACTGCCTCCTTGGCTTGTTCGGATGGCTTGGTTGTTTGGCCGGTTGCCTGCTAGGCATAGCAAAAAGCGGCAACGATGTCCTGGCGCAGGATAATAGCTTTGGCGGCTGCTAAAATTGTTGCTTATTGTTGGAAGTGCGCCAGGAGCTTTTCTTGCTCTTGTTGTTACTGCTGTTACTGCTGTTGCTCCGTTTTGTTGTTGATGGAAGTTGTTGTTGTTTATGTTATTGTAGGATTGGCCGCAATTGCAAGCCGCTTGCGGCAAGGACATGCGGCCAGGACATTGGCATCGCGTGCGTGTTTATCATTTTAATGAAGCAGCCGCCTCGCAATTCTCACATCCTCGTGCTTATTATGCGTGTGCTACGTTTCTTTATCATTTAATGAGCTGTAATCACTTTTAATTACCCCGAATGTTGGTGATGTGTCCTTAAAGAACACGAGATGCAAGGCAAATGCTATTTATTTCTTTTACAGTCTTTTCTATTCTCATCTGCCTTTGTGAGTGCAAACGTTCGTTTATAATGGATTTATCTGTGCTTGCATGTGCTTGCGCTTTTAATACGCACCAATACAAATATAAGAAATCACGCGCATACATGTACCGAACATTTTTATACCCTGGGGGTATATTAAGTTTGTTCAAAAGTATGTAAAAGGAAGAAGGAAGCATCTCTGACCCCATAAATTATATATATTCTTGATCAGCATCGATATAGCCATATCCGTCTGTCCGTATGAACAATCGGATCTCAGAGATAGTAAGAGCTATAAGCTCCAATTTTGGAATGAAGACTTATTAAGGCAGGCAAAATCAGTTTATGTTGTAAAGGGGGCTGCTTAATTAATCAAAAACTTACATCACCTTTAATTCAGGAAGTTAAGGTGAAATTTTCGATTTTTTTAGACCCTGTTTTAGACCATTGCAATGCATTGCTTTGCAAAATAAAAACAAACTTTTCTGGCGTCTTCCTTTCCTTTCGACCTGATCTGTGGGTATTGCAATTTGCCACAAACTTTTCATGCATACCACCCACTCTCTCTATCTCCCCATGTGTTTTCATCTCTTTGTCTGTTTCTCTCGGTCTCTACAAATACGCAAAGCATAAAAAGAGCCCGATTATTATTAACGCGTCTCATTCAGGCATATCCCAATGGGACTGTCGCAATGGCGGACAATAAAATCGTTTATAAATTCATAAATTACTGCAAAATAATGATATGTGATACAGGATAATGGCGTAACTTGCTATAAAACACAAATAACTGCTCTTATCGCAAATGTGCAATTATTGCATATTAAACTAGTCGACGGTGCTACAGTCGAGCATACTCGACTGTCGGAGACCACGTACTTACTATGCAAAAGCAAACCCTGCTAAAAATAATATAAGTCGCTACAAGTATTTAATATATTTTAACCAAAAATAAAACAAAATAACACAAATATCGAATTGATGTAAACATACAACATTTATAAAAATGTAATTAAAATTTTCATTAATCATAAATCAAAAAAAAACATCTGTCCAACGTGAGATTCGAGCCGCGCACCAATGTTCTAAAAAGTCTGCTAATAAGAAATTTGTTTATGGTGGGAGTTGAGCCCGCGACTCCCGATCATTGCAAAATTGACAGGAATTTAGCCCCATAGGCCACCCAAGCCCATGGGCGGACGTGGCCAAAATACAAATATGTTAAGACTTCAGCGACTCTATATTTTGCAGTTAGGAACTCTGCCAACACCCTTTTAAAATTGAATAGCATTTAAAAAAAAGGATGCCGATCATATACTAACAAATTAATTGAATATAAAATATATTAACAAAAAAAAAAAATTTGTCTGTCCTAGAGTTCGAACCCGAGACCCGAACTCAGAGTTCCGACGCTCTGCACATCGCGCCACTGCCTGCCTCGGCAAGCGATGGTCTTACGATAGATTTCATTCTTACTAGAGTGTAAGCCAGATGCAATTGTTATCTAGTTGTGATTGTTGTTGTTGTTATTGTTGCTGATAAGACAAGGCAAATAAAGGAGATTTTAATTGCCTGATATCTTGGCTGTTTATTATCCGATCGCGATGAAATTTTCAGCAAATGTGGATAATAATGGTTTCTTCGTCTATGCCTTATTAGGAATGTCTATCTTTTAAATTGTCGCTATAATTAAGATATATCTAATTTGTGGGCGTTTAAGGGGGCGTGGCCAAAATCTAAAACAAACTCGATCTGCGTGCAATAAAGACGAACCTAAATACCAAGTTTGGTATCTCTAGCTCTTATAGTCTCTGAGATCTAGGCGTCAATACAGACGGACAGACGGACAGACGGACGGACGGACAGACGGACAGACGGACAGACGGACAGACGGACATGGCTATATCGACTCGGCTATTGATGCTGATCAAGAATATATATACTTTATGGGGTCGGCCACGCCTCCTTCTGCCTGTTACGCACATTTTTTTTGTGACAAAGTTAATAGACCACTGTACTTTTTTAAAGTACGTGGTCTAAAAAAATTATTAGATTTCAAAATCTTTACCAAAAAAAACGAATCTTGCTGACTTTTTTCACTGTATCTAAAATTTTTTAAATTCGTCTATCATTTTACACAGATAAATCCAAATAGAAATTCCTTATTCAACGCCTTGAGTAATGTCGGAATGTATTGCAAAATTTAGTGTCATTACAAGAGTTTAAGGTAATATTGACAAATGCCTTGGGCTAATTAATTACCAGGTAGCAGCTGAACAGCTGAAGGTCTGTCCTCTGTCTCTGAAAAGGGCCTAGGCATTTAACTTAAGCACAACTTTTGACATTGTGGAGAAGCTGCGGGTGAGACGAGGTCGCACCTTGGTGCGGGTTAAATGGGCGAAGGGTGGGACATTTGCGCTTAATTAAGCTGCTGGTAAATAATTCATGAATTTTCGCTTATGATTGTAATCCGCTTCTGCACGGACCACAAGCAAGGAGAAGCTGACGGCGACGACGTTCAAATCCTTTTCCTATTTGCACAAGTGCACGAAACTTTAGTTAAACATAGCGGCAACGCCCTTGGCTTTCCAAGTGGGACAACATCAAGAGGGAGAAGTGGAGGGGTGCTGGGTGTTTTTTTTTTTTTTTTTATAATGGACGTAGATGTACGCAGTACACCTAGTGGCCCTACGAATAGGAGGTGGAAATTCCCTAAAACCACCCCCCCACTCCTCACTCCTCATTCCCCGCGGAACCACCGAACAGTATCACTTCGCGGGGACAGGTTGCCTTCCTAGGCAGTCTCCATTATTCGCCGCTCTTCCTCACAGCGTCTCAAGTCCCTCTGAATGCGTACTACAAGGTTGTTAACGCTTGTCCAATTTTCGTCTGACTCCGCCATGAAAGAGGTCAGTTCTTCTGGCTGTCTCACCTGTGTCATCCAAGACTCATACCTGGGGCAGTGGTATAGCACGTGCTCTGGGTTCTCCTTTTGCAGTGGGCAAGCCGGACACCAGGGTACCACTTCGTGCCTGAACCTGTACAGGTAGTCCCTGTAACCTCCATGACCGGTGAGAAACTGGGTGAGGTGGAAATTGACTTCCCCTCTCTCTCGCTCCATCCAGTCCTGCACCTTGGGAACTAGGCGGTGTGTCCACCGACCCTTCTCTGACGCATCCCATCTTGCCTGCCATGTTGCCATCGTCACTGCCCGTTCCGAACGTCTGATCGCATCCGCAGGTGGAGTACGCCCCCTCTCCTGTCTCCATCTGTAGAGTTCAGCCATTTCTCTAGCTAGGAGGTCAATTGGGATCATCCCTGCCAGAACCAGAGCCGCATCTTCTGATACAGTTCGAAATCCTGATATGACCCGAATAGCAATCAGTCGGTATGGCGCCGCTACCTTCCTGCGGATCTCCTGACTCCTGTCGAGGGCCATAGTCCACACCGGGGCTGCGTAGAGCAGCACTGAGGCCACCACTCTCGCGAGCAACCGTCGGATGCCTGCCCGGGGTCCACCGATGTTGGGTAGCATGCGCGATAGGGATGCCTGAGTTTTTGCTGCCTTAGCACTGGCATATTCCGTGTGAGCCCGAAAGCTTAGCCTGCTGTCGATCATGATTCCCAGGTACTTGATGGCTGGCTTCGAGTGTATGGTGATGTCACCGATTCTTATCTGCATCCTTTCGACTACTTTCCTGCTGGAGATTAGTACCGCTTCGGTCTTGTGTCCTGCAAGCTGTAGTCCCGCCTCCGACAGCCAGTTCCCGATTATGACGATAGCGTTTTCTGCTGCATCCTCTACTTCTCTAACATGTTTGGCTACTACAGTTAGCGCCAAATCGTCGGCAAATCCCACTAGAGTGCATCCCGTTGGGAGCTGGATGCGCAATACGTCATCATACATTATATTCCACAAAAGTGGCCCCAGGACCGACCCCTGTGGGACTCCTGATGTGACATTGTATCGCCGACTACCGTCCTTGGTTTGGTACTCTAGAGTCCTCTTAGACAGGTAGCTGCTTACCATCATTCTTAGGTAGTAGGGTACCAGTTTGCGTCCTAGAGCTCCTAGGATACATTTCCACCTTGCGGAATTGAATGCGTTGCGGATGTCTAGGGTGACAACCGCACAGTACTCCTTGGTGCCCCACCTCCACCGTGTGCCCTCGATCGCGTTGGAGGCGATTCCGACTACCTTCTGTATTGCATCAATTGTGGATCGGGCTTTCCGGAATCCGAACTGACGCTCAGAAATTCCCTCGCTAGCCTCCAGGAATGTCAGCAGTCTATTATAGACTATCCTCTCCAGAATTTTGCCAGTCGTATCCAGCAGACAGATAGGCCTAAACGCTGAAGGGTCATCTGTCGCCATCTTTCCTTTTGGAAGGAGCAGAAGCTGTTGAAGTTTCCACTGTTTTGGAAATACTCCTTCTCTTAGGCACTGGGTGAACGTCGATACAAACGCTTCGGGCATAGCTGCTAGAGCCGCCTTGAGTGCCCTATTGGGGATGCCATCTGGTCCTGGAGTCTTCCTGTCGCCAATGCTTCTACTAGCGCCTATCAATTCCAGCGTCGTCACTTCGTCAACATGCTCCGCGCTAAACGGATGAAGAGTCCGTGTCTCCGCCGGATGTTCTGGGAAAAGTGCAGTCACTATTGAGCGCAAAGTACTTGGGCATGTTACTCTAGGCGTCCACTGACTCCTGAGTTTCTTCGTGACCACCTTGTACGCTGTTCCCCATGGGTTAATCTCGGCTTCATCGCAGATCATACGAAAGCTCCTCGACTTACTTTCTTTGATTGCCCGTTTGAGGTCCTTCTTCTTTACTCGGAGGTCCTCTAATTTGGCATCAAAGTCTGGTCGACCTCTCGCCCTTTGAGACAGTCTCCTAGCGTGGAGGCAACTTCGCCTTAGGTGACGAATCTCCTCCGTCCACCAGTAGCAGGGTGCCCCTCTTATACTCGGTCTCCTTCTCGGCATGGATACGTCACAGGCTGCCCCCAGATTCCGCACGAGTTGGCCTGCCATGGTTTCGGCGCTACCGCTCGTCCAGTCAGCTAGGTGTAGCCACTGTGCTAGTGCTGGTGCATCGAGGTTGTCATCTCTCCATTTAGGGCCTGTCATCTTCGGTGGTCGAAGGTCTTTTACTCGTCGATCATGAGTTCTGAAGTGGATCGCTTGATGGTCACTGAACGTGAAGTCATTCCCCACTTCCCAAATGGTGTGCCTACTCAAGGAACTACTTAGAAATGTCACGTCAATGATGGATCCTCTGCCGGCTTTGGAGAAAGTCAGCTCCTTTCCGTCGTTTGCGATACATAGATCGAGGGTCGCCACCATTTCCAATAAACATCTCCCTCTTGGCTTGGTTGAGCTGCTGCCCCACTCCACAGCCCAGGCGTTGAAGTCTCCGGCAATAATAAGTGGAGCCCTTCCTCTGGCGTCCTCAGTGAGCCTTTCCACCATATCCTGAAACACGCTCATTTCCCAGCTCGGTGGTGCGTAGCAGCTGTAGATGGTTACTCCATTGATCTTGGCTCTAGCAAACCCGACCTGGCTCGACTCGACTTCGTGAGGGAGAGTCTTAAGCGACCATAGGGCCGCTTTGCCACAACTGCTCGCAATCCAACCGTTCTCCATCCTTCCTCTGTACGGTTCAGATATTAAGGCCACGTCCGCACCACGCTGCCTTATCGTCTGCTCTAGAAGGGCGCTTGCCGCTTCACAGTGATTTAAGTTTAATTGGACAAACTTCATAATTTCTGGGCTAGTGCACTTCTAAACCGGGGGCACCTACCGCTACCAGCAATGTGTTTTGCATCTTGTTGCGTGTCCATGCAAAGCATGCATTGTGGTTCGCGTTCGCAGCCGTTTGCGAGATGGCCTTTTAAGCCGCACCGACGGCACAGGTCCGATCTGTCCACTTTGCTTGTGCACTGCCTTGCCACGTGCCCAAAATCCAAGCACTTAAAGCACCTTGTGAGGGATACTCTTTCGCGAAGTCTGCAGTTTACCCAGCCAACTTTTAGCTTCCCGACATTAAGAGCCTTACTGGCGCATACAGCAGACATCCTTACCGTAGCGATTTGGGTGCTACCGTATGCCTTGCGAAGGCTGATGTCTTCCGTTGAGATGTCCTGTATCTGCAACTGGTTTTTTATAGCTTCCGCAATGTCGTTGTGAGTTGTGACTTCGTCCAGGTCCCTGCATTCGATCACAACTCGGTGCGTCATCGCTTTTACCGTTGCCATATCTCCCAGTGACTCTCCAATCAGCGCCTGGAATGCCGAGGTGTCCTCTCCAGACTTGTTAAGTTGGAGAATGAGCTCACCCTTTTGCGTCTTCCTGATCCTTTCAACCGCTTGCCCAAAGCCACTCAGCTTTTCATCCGTTTTGACTTTGCGCAGTATGTCGGCGTAACTCTGCTCTCCGGAAGCTGCGATGATAATGGCGTCTTTCCTCGGACGCTCCTTTAGCAGCCTGCTCCTGGGTCTATCCTTGGACTTATCCTTAAGATTGACCTTGGCCATATCTTTAGGCTTGCGGTTCTTCTTCTTGCGCACCTTCTTCCAAGTGCCTCCCTCTTCTGCTCTCAGTGGCGTGCATCGCTCGCTCACTTCGCCGTCGCTTGAGGAGGAAGTCTCATTCGCCTGAGTCGCGGTGCTGGGCTTACCCTCGTCTTTGCTCCTTTTAGTGCTAGGCGTTTGCACTCTCGCCTTTTGCTTCCTCTTTTGATCAGCAGCTATACGGAATAGCGGCGATGTTTGGGAAGCCTGGGTTGATCTTATGACCTCTTTCGCCTTGTCGTTGTGCAGCTGGATGGCTACCAACTCATACAACGCCCTAATGCTTTCTATAGCATCTCTCATAGGCTGGTGAATAGTCCTCCGAGCTCCTCCATTTTCTTCCAGCATGTTGACCAAATCAGCAATCTCCTGGCCTAGGTCACAGAGCGCCGTGTTCGGGTCTCTTGGTCTCTCTAAGCGCGACTTCGGTGCTTTAGCCGACGCTCGAGTTTTTGGCCTAGATTCCACATGAGACTCACCCTGCGGGGATCTGTTCACCCGACATTTTCTTGCAAAGGGATTTCCTTCTTGCAAAAGTTCCTCGATGTTGTTGTTGTTCCTTGTAGTAATATCTGCAACGGTGGCCAAGTTTGCCACCACCGAGGCATTGCGGTCGCTGAATATCGACGTACAGGGGCCCGCTTGCACACCCCCTTCCGCCGGCACTGGGCATCCGACTCCCTGCGCCGTAAGGTTCGATCCTTGTAGACCTTCCATGTTTGATTTATATTCGGTGATCAACCTAGCGTTTTTTAGAGTCTACCGCCAGACTTCGCCTTCTCGCATTTGTCGAGGGATACCAGATGTTGGTAGCGAGCTGCTTGTCCTGTTCGAAACGGAATCGATCTGGTCACTACCAAGTTAGTGACAATCAGAGTCTTTTCGCACATTAGGCACCTTTTTGAACAGAACCATCCCCTTTCCCCTTTAGTCGCCTCGTACGACAAGCGGTGGATTACTGTGATGCTATTCTAAGGCCCGGCACCACACGGGTGTGGGGTGCTGGGTGTGTGTGTGTGTGTGTGTGTGTGTGTGTGTGTGTGTGTGTGTGTGTGTGTTTTTTTTTTTTTTTTTTTTTTTTTGGATAGGGGAAAAAAGCATTAAAAGCCGAACAGTGTGGGACTTGCACCCACTAAAACCACCCCTACTCTCCGTTTCCCTCTCGCGGAACTACCGCGTAAGTATGACCTCACGAGGGGGAGATGGCATGAAAGCCTCGTCTAGAGTCTCATCTAGAGTTTGAATTCGAATTGCGCTGTCTTTCGGCGCGACGCAAGGATTTCATTATTTCTGCTGCCATGTGGGTTACAGCGACCCAATTGTTTTGCGAGCTAAGTAGGATATCTATAAAGTCAGTGACTATAAAGTGCCTCCCAATACTTAGGCTTAGCTCTTCCCGTTCAGCAGAAAATCTAGGACAGACAAAAAGGACATGTTCTGCGTCTTCAATAGCCCGCGCACAGTGTGTGCAAAACGGGTCCGTCTCGTGTCTAAACCTATGCAGATATGATTTAAAACACCCATGTCCTGTCAGTAGCTGGGTCAGGTAAAAGTCGGTTTGTCCGTACTTCCTACTCACCCACGGCCGTATGTCCGGGACGATACGTTTCGTCCAGCTGCCGTTTGCAGTAGCTCTCCATCTCTCCTGCCATTTCGCCATTGTCGCATCCCTTTTGGAGGTAGGGTCTCCGTTGTACCTGGCCTCCTCCGCTAGTAGATCCAACGGAATCATCCCGGCGAGAACCAGCGCTGCGTCGTCAGAAACTGTGCGAAACGCGCTCAATACTCTCAGAGCACAGGTGCGATACGCTGCCTTACTGGTTTTGCCGTACGCCTTGACTGCCATTGCAGGTGCCCATACTGGTGCTGCGTATAGTATGATGGACCGTACTACATTGGCAATGAGCCACCTGCTTCGTTGTCGGGGTCCTCCAACATTTGACATTATGCCAGTTAAAGCAGTCGTTGCCTTTGCCGCTTTCTTTGCCGTGTAGTCCAAGTGTTCCTTAAAGGTCAACCTGTGATCAAGCTGGACCCCAAGATACTTAATAGCTGGCTTTGAGGCTATTGTGCAGCCAGCTACTTCTACCGTGGCAACTTCGACAGCCTTTCTGCTACTGATGAGCACGGTTTCCGTTTTGTGCGCCGCAAGGGAAAGAGAATTACTCTCCAACCAGTCCGTGACCTGCATGATCGCTCGGTTTGTGTTTGCCTCAACGTCTCTTAACTCCTTTGCCACTGTGACGATGGCTATGTCATCCGCGAAGCCGATGATGCGCGTGCCCTGCGGCGTGGGCAGCCGTAGCACAGCGTCATACATGACGTTCCAGAGTGTTGGGCCCAGCACTGATCCTTGAGGGACGCCACCCGTGATCCGGTGCTGCAATCGTCCACTGGAGGTGTCAAACAGTAAAACTCGATCCCTGAAGTAGCTGCATATCAGGTTCACGATGTATTCGGAGATTCTCAATTGGTGCAGCGCTCTCACAATGGATGCCCAGCTTGCAGAGTTGAACGCATTGCGCACATCCAAAGTTGTGACGAGGCAATACTGCTTTTTCCCACCTTTCCACCGCTCTCCTTCTATAGCTTTACTAGCTATCTGGACAACAGCATTAATGGCGTCGATTGTGCTTCGCTTTTTCCGAAAGCCATACTGCCAGTCTGAGATGCCTCTTCTCTCCTCGAGTTCTTCTTCCAATCTGTTGCATATGATGCGTTCAAACAATTTACCAACGACGTCTAGCATGCACAGCGGCCTGTAGGCGGCTGGGTCATCGACGTTTCCTCCTTTTGGAAGAAGCACCAGTCGCTGCAGCTTCCATCTCTTCGGCACCGTCCGCTGCCTTATACAAACATTAAAAAGATTGACCAGAAGGGCTGGGTGGTTCGCAACAATAATCTTGACTACCTTGGGAGGCACTCCGTCTGGGCCTGGTGCTTTGTTAACTTTTATGTTGGCAGCTGCTTCTAGGATTTCGGCTGTTCCTGTATACTTAGGCGCTGTCTGCGGGGTGTCCGCCATAAGATTGGTCGCTGGATGCTCCGGGAACAAAGTTGTTACTATGTTCAGGAGCTGCTCCGGGTCCGTTGGCGTTGGACGCCTTGCCAGCTTTCCCATCACAACCTTATAGGCCGTCCCAAACGGTTGCTCATCTGCTTCAGCACACAAATTTTTCCAGCATAAGGCTTTGCTGCGCTTGATAGCCTTTTTGAGGATAGCTCGCTTCTCCCGATAATCATCTAGCAGCTGCAGGAAATTGGGTCTTCCCCTAGAGCGTTGCTGACGACGTCTCGCTACCAGGCACTGCCTCCTAGCTTCAGCAATGTCCCCGTTCCACCAATGGACGGGTTTGCGGCATTTGCCTCCTTTTCTTTTCTGCAGCATTGAGGCGTCACATGCGTTCTTTATAGCCAGCGCGGTGTTATTGGCGAATACATCAGCGTCTTCGCTAGCATGGATATGCATTGTGTTCATCATGGTAAGCAGGGCACCTTCATCCAGCGTCTCTTGAGACCAGCTAATGAAGTTCGGCTGTCGTGTGTGTGTGTGTGTGTGTGTGTGTGTGTGTGTGTACGTCATGCCCGACGTGGTTGCCTAGTTGGCGGTGGTTCTGTGATTCGGTCTTCTGTAACTCTGCAAACATTTACAATTTCAAATTTCAAGTATTGTTTACTTTTCTCCTTGTTCTCCCTCGATGTGTGTATTTGTGTGTGGGGCAATTTTTGTTTTAAGTCGAAAAGTCGAAGCTGCTAAATACAAACTAAGCAGCAAGAAGTATAGCCAAAAAACAAGTTGCCTGCCCATAAAGAAGGCAACACAAACCAATAGTAGCCATTTTGAATCCTTTTCTTTCTTTTTCCCTCGACAAATCTGACTCTTTGTATGTGTGTGTGTGGTTGTGTGTATGGCTTTCAAGGTCAAAACTTTGGTTCAACTCTTAAGTCTAAGCGGCTATACAACATGTCTGGCACACACACAAGAGAACCCGAGACAAACATGTTGCGGGAGAAGCAAAAAATTAAAAATATCTTGAGAGAATCTTGTTGTAGAAATTATTTATGTGTACGTCTATGTACTTAAGTTGGACAGATTTCTGACCCAATTTAATCGTTAAGCTAAGGAGATAAATATAACAAAATGCAGCCATGATATAAATAAATTCATATTTGATTACATGCTCTATGACTAAGTGAACTTCACTTACATAAAAAGCTACTCAGATGCCACTTTTTCCTTTGTCCGCTTCACTTTTATGTTTAATTATTCATTTGGCTGCTGTTAATTTGCCGCATGAATTCATGTGTCTGTAAATGAAAATATCGTTCAATAAGCAAACCGCATTAAGACTTTCTCCAGTGGAGCTGCTAATTGAAAATTGTTCGGTGCAACGCGATTGCTCGCGATTGTTCGATTCGTTGGGCTCCTGTAAACGACACATGAACTACTCGCCCCTGTCTTTACCGGGGCGTGAAGGGGCGTTGAGCCACAAAAATATTTTGGCTGCCACGCCTACATTACTGAACACCAACAAAGAAGTGTAAGGCGACGATCGACTGCTGTTGTTGTTCTGTACGGCATATTTGCATTTGTTTTAATGCCAGGCCGCTTAGGTCACAGCCAGACCCGGGACTATGGAGGCGTGTGAGAAGTAGTTGAACTCGTTGCCCGTTAAGCCTAAATTCGACATGCAACCTACTGGCCCCCGGGTGTGGTCTACGCCCACATAACATTCCCTCCTTTAATCGCCATCTCCAGTGGCATTTACTCCATCCAGAGTGAACAACGAGAGCAGGAACACAACGGAGGCTGCTGATGCTCTATTGCCGATGCTGTGCGGCTGCATCGGCGTAAAACTTGGCACTTGGCCAACGGAATCTGCTGGCATAAAGTACAAAATATTCCAGCTCCCCCCTGACTGTCTTCCTCGTCCGGCTCCGAGTTCTGAGCTTGGGCACAATTTGAGGCTTATTTCTGTTTGGTTGACACTCGGCGCAAAAATTTGTCGTAAGTGCAATTCGTTGTGGCGTCAGTGACGTCGACTTCGACTTCGACTTCGACTGCGACGTTGGCATTGGAATAGACTCAGTTGCAATTGTTTTCCGCTAAGTTATACTATAGATTTCTGCCTTTAAGCGCCGCCAGATTCAATGATACATACAAAAGTATGAATTTCAAATATTCTGGAAATGATTTCATCCTGATTTCTGGTTCGCTTTATTACATGACATAAAAGTGTTGTTATGACAATTGAAAAATTCATAGTTTCCCTGTTGTTTTTATTTGTAAAAAAGTTTTCCATTTAATTAAATAAAGATTAGCGGAAATTTAAAAAAATATAAATCTGTATTGAATTCCTGACAGAGACTTTTATTTATAATAAAAATCCTAATAAATTAAAAAAAAAATTTAAGGTGAAATTGATTTTCAGAGCACTCTTGCGACTTTTGAAGCAGGCAGCTTGAAATATGCAAAATAATGTCATAATTAAGGATTTATATGAAAAAGTTGCACCATAACACACTCTAAGCACTTGCAACTTGAACTCTGGCAAGTTTGAACTTGTGAATGTGTGTGAACAAGAGAGAGAATGAAGAGTGAGAGAGAGAGAGAGAGAGACTGTGTACTGTGAAGCACTTCATAATCAGCCATACTACATACTACAGTTTCTTGTAGCTTGCATATCAATCTCTTCTTAGTGGTGAACAGACAAAGGCTTGTTGGAAAAAGTTTTGCAAACTGCTCGCGCATTCGCGGAAATGACACTGTGGGCATGAATACTAATTTCTAATTTCGCAGCTGACGTCGAAAACACATTAAGTTGGGTAAAGGACGACTTGCAGTAAACTAAGCCAAGAATTTGTGTTGCGTTGAGCATATTTTGCGGTTGGTAACTGGGCTTGGTCAGGAACAGAGCTGCGACTCTGCATCTGGACATTGTCGTGATGTGGGGCAGGGGGTGGTGCTACCATATTTATCTCAACTACAGACACAAGTTATGCGTTTGCATTTCCGTCACCCAAATGGTGTAAGTTCACAAAAATTTACCCTAGGAACTATGAATCTATGAATTCTACATAAGATATATCAGATTCTACGCAATTAAAACTTCTTAAATTAAATTCACATCGAAATTTTGATATGTAAAATTCTTGAAAGATTATAAACTATTCGGTTTGTTTGATTTACCTATATTTAGTATTATCATTTGTGAAATACGTTATTTTATGTATATTGCATTCTGATCACAGTTTTTCTTAGACATACATACCTGATGAGATTTTCAATATACCCATAATTTGCTATTTTTTTGCGCCCTTGCCCACTCTATCCTAGGTTCTATTCATTCCGGGAATCTGTACAATTTTTTCCATAGTCAGTTGCATCTAAGGCACTTACCACATTGTTGTTGTGGTTTCTCTCAGCAACATCACTATCTTCTAGTCCAGATAGTTTCACTGCACGTTGTGGTACATGCTGGTGGTGATGATGACACCAAGATAATGATAATACTGATGATGATGATTCAGATAATGATAGCCCCAAGTCCATGGCATGACCAGAAAACTTTTGCGACTTGCACTTGAGCTCATTAGGCGTTAATTGCGCTGACAGCGCTCGTCGGGTTAATAAACAAACTAAATGGCCCAACAGGCTGTCAATTGGCCAGGGTTGCAGATGCATTAGGAGCAGGCGTCATATATATAGCCAAGGACATTTGGCATGTGCATTTCCACTCTTGACATTTTTCTATATATCCACTACATATACTTGTCTGAATTCCAACGAGTTGACATTTGCACACTGTCTGCCACTCAGATGTGCAATCCCTGTGTCTCCCTTCCCCACTCTGCAACATGCAGCCCTCGTCTACTGTTTGCTCACCAAAAATGAGAATAAATAAAAGAGCGACCTAAACAGAGATGGAGAAAGAAAGAGAGAGTACAGTTTTGTTTACGTCGCTGTCTGTCTTTCTGTCCAGCGTCCGGACTTGTCTGTCATGGCATTTGTGCTTCTGTCTGCCTATCCGTCTGTCTGAATCTGATGCCCATCCATGTTTAGTCTAAATAACTCAGCGACGAATGTTGCGGCGTGGAAATGAAAAGTTCGCATTTGTCACTAGTAAAACGGATACTGGGGACTGTTCCCTGGGTCTTTTACCCGTCATTGATGTTATTGTTATTGTTGCCACTGTTGTTGTCGTTGTTTATGCTTTTCATAAATATAAAAGTGCCCAGAATCCAGTGACGAGCCTTTAGAAAAGATAACATTCCGCAATCAATACAGACAGTCGGAACAGCTTATAATGAGTCTCATTTTATAAAGCGAAATTGAAAGCAGTTAACATTGAACTTTGTTTTTAGTTGCCCAATTTAAATGACGAAAAGTTTACAAATTTATGAAAAAACTTTGAAATTGTGTTTGGGTAAAGCAAAAATATATATAAAACCCAATAATATACCTTAAAATAACTGTATTACACAATTGTGTTAAATTAATTATTAAAATTATGTACGTATTACACTGTTTAATTAATTCTAAAAATTGCAAGAAGAAATAAATACAATATAATAAATCAATTAGCAATATTCTTCGTTGTTTGGTTGAAATTCGCTTACACAGAATTGTGAACCATTTGAATATGTGTAAATGTTAATTCCCTACATTTCACTCTACCTGTTTAATTTGCCAGATATTGATACTCTGTTGAAGCCTGGTTATCCGAAATCAGATTGTCAGGGCATTACAATCAATTATGCATTTGGCTGAATCGTCACTTATGTGTGCGGAGTTGCTTCTCTGGTTGACTAGAACCAATCTGTGTCGTACTACGAGGCATTCAGGCCTGAAGTTATCCTGACTGCCTTTGCCTGTGTCCTGCTCTCAGTTCTCCGTCCTCGGTCAGAGGCCCAGACTCTGTTTCTGTCAGGCTGATGTTCATGTGAATTGAATTGATTTTCAAGTGGTCTATGCTATTAGTTGTAATTGATTCTTGAAATAATTTATTTCATGGCTTTCTGTCGCCGTATTTTAGTCTGGCTTTATTCTGGCAGGACGTGTAAGTTTTGCAAATTGCATATAAAAGACTTTCCATTTAATGGCTTAAATTAATTAGAGACACTTTCCCAGTTTCCTTGTGACTCAATTTGAAGCTCTGACAGCTGCCACAATTATTCTGGCTGTCAAATACAAATAATTCACGAATGCACCTTGCTGCCTTTCTAAAAGAGTAAACCGTATTCGTAATCTAGGTGATATTAAAAAGCCCTTGCTGACTGAAAAATAAATATCGAACTGAAGAGCTGACGAACTGGAACTAGAGATGGTAACAGGTTTCACGACACGAGCCAAAATAATTAACAAATTTCTCCGATAAATAGTTATATCGATTATTGCTTCTTGCGCTATTATCAATAACTTAATTATTTCCATTTCCATATCTTTTTATTTTTTATAACCTTCGAAATCCTCCTTAAGTCCTCCTTGTCGATTCATTACGAGACTTTTGCCCATCTCTAAGTGGTACTGTTTTAAGCTGCTCTCGGCTTCTGCTGCCACGTTCGCTCATTGCTAATTCCACGAAATCGAAGCATCATAAAACCTTGCTGTAGCATTTTGGCCTCCATCTACATAAACTTTCATCTCCATCCAAGCGTCAGTCTCAATATGTTTTTGCTCTATCATCAGTCGCATTTTGTTAGCATATTTTCAAGTTTTTCACGCCACTCGCAACCACTTTGTGGCCTTTTCGGTGGCACAACCGGAGCAGCTGCATCAGCGAATAACAAACACTCAGTTCCATTTCGTTCCGTTTGGGCTGCAATTTATTTATGAGCCTGTTGTGCTCATGAATATTTCGCACGGAGCTGCTGCCTCCTGGTAGTTGGTGGCACCTACACCGGCTTTTGGTTGCCGCGGTTCACTTAAAACTTGTTTGATTTACAAAATGACGTCATAGTCGCCATTGTCATTGCCTAGTCTCTCCTTCACCTTTTCATAGTATGCCTATCCTTCGTTGTGTATTCGTATTCGTTTCGTTGTGTAACTTTTATTTTATTCTTCTTCTCGCAGAGCTACAAATTTATGAGAAGTTGGCAAGATGGCGCTATCGAGGAGTGTACGTGAATTTGAGGCATTGATGGAGGTGTTATTGGGTGAGAGGTGGGTTGCCTGGTGAGCAAATTGACGCTAGCTGAAAACACAGTCAGAAGCAAGCAATATTTTAGTTCCGATTTATTACAGTCTAAAAATTTCTCTTAATAAAAAGCGTAAGAGCATAATTGTGTAAGTGTAAAGTGTATATTCAGTATTCAACAAATCATCTTATTTGTATAATTATAGGGTTGTTCTTATTTTTATTTAAAGAAATTTGGTAGAACAACACTGTGACTCAAGAATTTGAAGATATATGATCTGTGAAGCGACGCAACTGGTTACCAAAAAAAAAAAAATTAAAAAATGCAAATACCCGCGCAAAAGCGAAAATATTGACAACAAGTATAATTTTTCGTTCCACTTGATATAAAGAAGACAGCATCTGTTTGTAGAATAGTATCCATATATGGTATTTATGGACATTAGTATTTTGCGGTGAGGAGGAGATGAATAACAACATTAAACTGGTAGCTATATCAATATATCACAGATATTTATCGAAGTAAAGATCGCATTAAATGACATTTTAATTAACTGCTAATAATCAATAATAGTAACAAAACTCACACGAGAAAAATAAAGCGGAGAAAATAACCACAAACCTAAAAACAGAAAAAGAAGACAAAAAAGAAGGAGAATGAAGGGAATTCTGTAGTAAATATTGTAGGCCTGCCAGGACACATTAACTTTGCAACAGGAACGGACAGAACAAACCGACAAGTCGAGTTCGAATAAAGTTGAGCTGAGCAGGGAAGAAAATTATTTGGCTAAATGCCAAAAAAATTATGCACACACATACACTCAGAAATAGAGAACCACACACAGGCAGAAACAGAACAGACCGACAGGGCAGGACACGTTGCACGTTTCGCGTGAGCGTCTCACGAAGAACACTCACCCACAAAATAACCACAATTAGAATAAGCGACTTTAAAGTACTGCAAAGTGCCGACGGCATTTAGAAAAAATAAATGAAAATAACAAGGAAAAAACTCAATTTAGCTGAAAAACCGATATCAGCTAGCGCTGTGCTGCCGCTGCACTATGGGGTATTTTCCCGAAAATGTGTCATTTATTCATTTTTCAAAAGTATGCAAATGTATGATTTTTTAATGCTAACATATAATAAACACTTTAAACTGTTATGCAGCATACCAGAAATGTTAACATAACAGTCCAATGTTAAGAAATCAGCTGTTAAAGTCAGCTGTTGCAACCGATGACCGCGTGCTTTTAATAACTGCAAAATTGACGTGCATTTTCAAATTGAAGCAGAAGATAAAGAAACATTTTAAAAATTCAAATTTGAAATGAATGTCAACTGTTTAGGTTTGTGTTACGTGTTAATGCTTGTATATTGTTGTTTTTGTACGTGTCTGTTTAATAATGTGTATATTTAGCAAGTGGTGTCCATGTCGAATTTTGAAAAGTAAAGTTGAACTTTGCAGAGAGTTTAACAAAATTGTTATCAATTGTTAAGTGTGTGTCCTTGTCCATGGTGTAGAGTCATTATTTCTCTATTCAGAATAGTTTATCTCAAGCTCCGCATTTGACCGCTTTTTTCGCAATTCAATTTTTTAGCACGTAACCTCACAATTTTTAAGTGCTGATTTGCTCGCTTTTTGTATGGAGCATTCGATCTCTTCGTGAGGCACTAATTAATAACTCGTAAACTAAGCAAGATATTTTGATGTGGTTTTTTTTATAGTGCTATACATACCCTAAGAAATTTTTTGGAAAAGTGCTCACAGCTGTTTAAGAAGGCTTACAGCTTTCTATGTCCAACAAATACGTTTTTTTTATATTACTAATTATATATAGGGTTAAAGCTTCTTAATTGCAACAGAAATCATAAACCAACTTGCTACCGATTAACAAAAAATAAAAAATAAAAAATTGAGGCGGAGATGGTACCACGCCTTCTTTTCCAAAACAAATCTAAGGGTTTGTATAACACTATAAAAAAACCGCATCAAAATATCTTGCTTAGTTTACGAGTTATTGATAAATGACACTTTTTCGGTAAAATACCCCATAGTGCGCTGAAGGGCAGCCCTGAAAACTCTGCAGCCTACTTTTATGGGCGGGATTTGATCTTTTCAGTCCCCATGCCACACATGGAAAAAGAGACAAAATTAACAGCTACAACACTAAACGTGCAAACACAGCCAATTTTGTTGACTGGGATGCTTAAAATTATTTGGTTAATTATAATGATAACATAGCATTGAATAGCATGCATAAGAATTTTGCTTGTACTTTTATTGCACTCGCGTGTATTTTATTATATCATGAAAAAAATGCTAGTACACATAACAAATACTCTGTAAAATTAATACACTGCAAAAATAAAATTGGAAAAGTTGGAAACTGTTTTAAAAAGGCTTTAAGAATGGTGACCCACCTTAAATCCTAAAATATTTCTTTTCTATCCCTGGTATTTTAGTCTGCTCACTGCAACTAACTCAACCAACTCATGGACTGACTAACTGTCTCTGGATCTCTGTCTAGAGCTGTCTCTCTGCTGGTCCTTTTGGGCCTATTAGCTTTAATGGGACTTTTGCATGCTTCAATGCAACACCTCGCCTGCTTGGCTGAAGACTGCCTCTTGCTGGTATTTCGTTATTTTTTTAAGCTAGCCATTACCTCGGCATTTTTTGCACGTCCTTGCAGTTTTCAATTATTTATGGTTTGTGGACGCGTTTGCCTTAAAACTGCCTAAATATTACCAAGCATTTTAGCTATGTATCATGTGACTTACCAGGCCGACAACCAAGTTGCCGTGCAAAATATGGCAACGAGCAAAGCTGCATTTGACCCAGCACATGAGTCAATCTCCTATATAGTATCTCCGCTCTCCCCTCAATTCTCCACAATTTCAACTGCGCCGAGCTAGCTACTGTTTAGGTAAAACAGCTTAACACGGGCCCAAAATTGCTTTATTTTCCGAGCAGCTGAAATCGCTTAAGCGTTGGCTTTGCTACTTGGTTTATTCGGCCATTGGCCGGCAGCTGAAAAGTGAGAACGTTGGAGATAATGACTAAATTACAATGTAAATATTGTTTAAATGTTTGTTAATCTTTTTTTTATTCAAGTGTAATAGTTATTTCAGTGTTTGAGCTTAACGATGATCTTATAAAAACTTTAAAATTTCCATTAAGATCTGCTACACTTAAATTTTCAATGCATAAAATGGAAATATAAGTTTTAACTTTGAAAGGAGTTTGAAAAGTGCAAACATCAATTTAATCAAGCTTTGCTTTAAAATTCAAAATTTCAAATTTTAAACCATCGCTTGAAGAATCGATCCAATGTCTACAGCACTTGGACAAGGGTTTATTTTCTCTTAGTATACATACTTATGTCTCATTCATTTATTATGATAGGGAATGCAATTTTTGGATACAAGCAGTAGAACTGTATGTTGCTGAAAACAAATTTTTAATTATTTTCACTGCTAAAATTTAAAAGAATTTTTCGTTTTTTCAACATGGTATATTTCCAACAATAATATTTTTTTTTAAAATTGTGGTGTTCAGTAAGTTCAATGACTAAATAATTAAGTATGACATCCTGTTTGCCGTTGTGTTCAGCAGCAATGTCCTCTGATAATCTTTTATGTATTTGCATTGTTGTCATTTTCGCTATTATGTTTTTGCTGTTATTGTTGCGATTCTTTGTTGATTTTTATCATCTACAAGTTCCGCGCATGACAACCATTCCATTCCTCAATATCAGCTATCAGATGTGGATACTTTTCTGCTTTTCATGAAACTTTTTTATGGCTTTGCAAAGGTTTACTTTTGTTTTTTATATATTCTCTCAGGTTTGAAACGGGCAGAAAGAGGCTTAACAGATTCCATAAAGTATAGGATGAATCATTAGGATTTTTTTTTTAAATTTTGTAAGTATGTATGCATGTATGTTTTTCAAATGCATGTATGTATGTTTGTTAAGTACCAAATGGACATTAAAAAAGAAAAATCGTCTGTTGCAAATGTATTTTTGTAAGTCTGTATACTTGTATGTATATTGCATGCACTAAAAATTTAAATTTTTTAGACTAAAATAGAAAAATTTGCTTTTGCAACAGAATGGAATCAGAATGGTGCCACAAATTCGCTTTTGTTTTGATTTTGTGCTTCTGAGGCGCTTTAAGTGCTTTTGCACTATCCGTAACTGACGTATGGCGCGTATACGTAAAAAAAAGTCTCTGTACTGTGTCTGAGAAGGTTACAGGAGTAGAAAGAGCTCGAGGAATTGAGAGTGCCAAAATACCAAGAAAAAAAGAAGAAAAGTCCCGAACACTTAATGCGCGTTTTGTCTTTTGTAATCCTTTGCAGCAACTTTTCATTTTTATATGTGCCGACAACTTTTTTCTTTATTTCCTTTTGTTTCTTTAATTTATGTTTTGCTAATTTTTTTCTCTGTTTTTTGCATTTTGTGCTTTCGAAGGTTTCTATTATTCACTGTGAACTTGTCAAGCGATGAGATGCAGACGAAAATAAAGTCATAAAAAGTGAAAGTCGCTGTGAAAATAGGAGTTCAATGGGTTGGGTGTTGTTGGTGGTGTGGTTTTTTTTTTGGTCTGACATTTGCGTTATCAGCGAAATTTAAAATACGAATATATTTAATTTTTTTATGTTCAGACACTTTGTTTTTATACACGTTACTTATAAAAATAAGTAAAAGGGGATATTGTATTCGTTGCAATGTATGTAACAGGGAGAAGGAAGCATCTCCGACCCTATAAAGTATATATATTCTTGATCAGCATCTACAGCCGAGTCGATATAGCCATGTCCGTCTGTTTGTCCGTCTGTCTGTCCGTCTGTCTGTCCGTCAGTCCGTCTGTGTGAGCGCCTAGATCTCAGAGACTATAAGAGCTAGAGCAACCAAATTTGGCACACGGACTTCTATAAAGCCCACGCAGGTCAAGTTTGTTTCAAATTTTTGCCACGCCTTTTTCCGCCTCTGTAAATCGCAAAAAACCACCACACGCACAGTTTTCAAGATATTATATTTTTTTTACTAATTATCGTTAACTACTATTATTACCTATCATTCTACTAAATCGTAACAAGAGCGGACAAACAGAAAGGTGGTAATGGCTAATTAAAGTTTTTAAAAAATATAAGTGCCTAAAAGCATGCCATAAAAAATATTAAAAAATTCATTAAAATAAGTAACGGGTATCCTAGAGTCGGGCGCTCGACTATAGCCTTTCCCACTTGTTTGTTTTGCATGTGAGCATGCGTGTGCTCAAGTTGTAGTTTGTTGGCAGTACTTGGCATTGTTTATCACATAACACTCTGACAAGATTTATCTTTTTCCTTGCTCTCTTTTCCACATGCTGGTCACGTTCAACTTTTCATCCTGTGCGCTTATCACAAAATGTCTTATTTTGTCTGCTTATCTCGGCCTGCTATTGCTTGCCTTGTGTCTATACTCGTGTTATTTGTTATTCCATCTCTTTTCAGTGCCTCAAATAGGTAAAATGATGTGTTATGACAAAATATGACATGTGTCATATATGTTACTCGGTCTTTGTGTCTATTATTTTTTTTACCTCTGCTGCCTTGCCAGTTAACTTAAAATGTGTTTTACTCCATGCGGAATTGGTTAAATAAACATTCACAGAGCTGCAAAACTATTGTTAGTATACATATATTTTAAGTCTATTGTATTTAGGCAAGATGGAAACATTTAATTATATATTATATGTTCGTTTCTTATATTTCTTAACTGTTGGGGTAATTTTTAATTTAAATGTTTGTTTTCTGTTTCTGTCTCAATTTTGTCGCATGTGAAAATTAGTTGCTTTTGGATGGGGGATTTTCACATTGTGGTTGCGTGTTTCTATTAACTAAATGAAACTTACCGTTTCGGTAAATATTTCGCTTGTTTATTATTCATTCTTCAACTATAGTGGTAACTTTTTGTCGCTCTGTTTATTTGTGTTGTTTGTGCAGCTCACGCTTTGCTATTTGGTTATAAACATGAAATACACTTTAATGGCTGATATAATATTTATTATTGCTCTGGTTGTTGTAAGTAATGTGTGACATTTTTGTTTTGAGATCAGGCAAAACTCTGTCTAAACTCTGAAACTGTCCGCTTAACTTAATTGAATTACTTGTACATTTATGACTCAGCAACACAACAGCAAAAATAATGTTTATAGAAGCAATAATAAATGAAACAATAAATAACTGAAAAAAAAAAATAGATAGCGATCTAACAAAGATTTTTGTGAATTTAAAGTGCTGGCTAAGGTACAAAGAATTATTGTAAGCATACATGTTGATAACCAAAAAATTATAAAACATTTTTCAAAGAGAGCAACAAACTTGAGTTTCTTGACGGTTGAGAGATACAGAAAGTATGTCAATTCAAATTAGTGGGGTGTAAACATCACTCGCTGACGTTTATTTAAACCTTTCATTGTATGTGTGGCCAAAGATCCAGGCAAAGACACAATTTCCATTCCCAGCGACCATCTACACACCCACACACAAACACACCCATCCACACACAGCTTCTCACCCACACATATGAAGCTAACAGCCCGGCAAGTGCCATGCCACGTGCTTTTGCCTTCCTTTGTTTTTATTTTGCACATTCCGTTTTGTGCGCCATATTCGTGTTGTTTTGTCGTCGCTTGCTGCGTCAGCTTTCTTCGTCTCCTCGTGCTTTTGGCAATGGTTCAAATAATTCAGTTGGCAATTTTCGTTGTACTTTTGCTTAATGTTGATTCGCCTAGGCCTATTTCGGCTTAGGCATTTATACCTCATTGCGGCGCAGGCGCCAATTTAGTCCGTCAGTCTATTTATCTATTTATATATGTTTGTTCATAAGTAATAATTAGTTCTTAGGGCATTTTGGTTTCTTTATTAACTTGACTTAATTTACTTAAATATGTATATATGACCATAATTTATTTAATTTCTTTAGCAACGTTTGCTGCTAGCTCTTTTCGGTAGGTTAGTAAGCCGACAAGGAATTTCAGTTAACTCTATCTCTTTTTCTCCCTCTCTGTTTTTCCTTCTTACTCTCATTCTCTTTCTTTCACTCTCTCTCGTTCTCCCTTTCCACCCACTGCCTCACGCTCTGTGTCGCAACATATTTCTCTCTTTTTAGCCTTTCTTTGCACTTCGTGCGCGCGCGTTCGTGTCCGTTGTCTGTTTTAATTCCATCTCGTTCCGCAGTCGCTTCGCTTAGCCAGCAATTGCATCCTGTCGCCTCAGTTGTGTGGCAGTAGCCGCTTTGTAAACATTTTCCCGTTGTTTGCACCACGCGTCGTTCTCTCGTCGCCGTCGTTGTCGTGTCCCTACGTCTTTTACTGTCTTTTTTCGTCATCTCAGTGTCGTTCGCGTTACGTTTCGGTAACGTAACGTTACCAAAAAGCGTTGCACACTTTGCGGCTGCTGTTCCAACATATTTCTGGAAATATCCATAAATTTATATTGAAAAATTAATTTTGGACTTTATCGGTGCGTGTATATGATTTCAGTGTATCGAAAGCTTTCAATATTTCTTTATTTTCCTTGCTCAAGTTGTATTCAATTTTAGCACCTGATATTACGGTTTTATGTATATATATGTAATACTACCAGTCAATTTATAGTTTTCATGCTTTTCTGCCATTTGCGGTCAAAGTCGTTCCAAGTTCAAGCTATATGAGAATTTTTCTAATTGTTCAATTTAATGGAGTCAGTTCAATGAGAAGTTTATTGGCCTGTTAATAGTTAATTTCATACTCAAATCTTTTGAAAATGTTTTCATTCGAGACAAATTTTATTGACAAAAATATTATAGTACTTATACTTAAATCACTATTCTTCTAAATTTTTTAAAATTTTCTTTACGAAATTGATGGCAATTTAATTAAAATTCCTATTAAATGTCCCTAATCAGGTGACAGCTGCTGACTAATCCAAATATTATTTGCTTTCAAAAAAAATTTTTTTTCTTACTCTTTCGAGCTGCCAACTTTCAATGCACTTATCAATGCAGCCACCTGTTAGATACATAACACATACACATTTTCAACAAGTCAGGTTTATGTTTGTCAATTCTTCGTAGTTAGCTGCAACTTAAGCAAAAGTCAAAAGTACTGAACTTATAAATTTCATTTAGTAAATCTGAAAACGGCAAAGACTTGATTACATTTAAGCTTCCTTTTATGCTTACTTGCTATTTTTTACAGAAGTTGCAGCAAAACGAATGCTTTTTAAAGTTGTCCAGCAACGTTTTCTCTCTCTTTTTCTGTCTGTGTGTCTGTGTAGCTACTACCGATTCTTTTAGCTTTTATGACTGATATTTCTTCTACTTCGCAGTGTGTGGGTGTGAGTTTGACCAGCTGTGCAATTGTTGACACCCACTGTTGAGAGTTGTATATGGGATATATAAAACTAGTGGACGGTGCTCAGTTGAGCACACACTTACTATGGAAAAGCAAGCACTGCGAAATCACTAAAGAATTTGAATGTACAGTTGAAATTTCATAATTCGCGAATTTCTCTCTCGCTCGAGATAAATGATTTGCAGTAAAATTTATAAAATTAAGAAAAAGAACTCCATAAGTCAAGTATCTCCATAACTCATAGCTTTTCTTTGGTTAATGGTGATTCGAGTTAGGGAAGTTCGACTGTAATTGTATACTAAATGTACTCTTCGACCAAATATATTGATGATTAATTTACATCAGAAATATTATAAATGATTTATTAAAACACAGCATTAAGTTTAACAGACAATAAATGTGCAAAATAAATTTATTTAATCATTAAAGAAATTGTGCATTTCCTAGATCTCTTTATAATAAACCAAAAAAAGAAATCAGATATTAACATTGAATTAATCTAAAACAACATTAAAATAAAATGTCAGGAAAACATTGAAAAATCCAAAAGAACATCTGCCAAAGCCGGAATTTTAACCCGGGACCCATGGCCCACATAAGAATTAAAAAGGACCGTACGCTCAACGCACTGCGCCACGGAGATAACCAGGGGTGACACAGAAATCGCAAGCGAAATAGAATTTCGCAGAAAGCAATTCCGCACGGAAAATTCCGAGTTGCCACAGAACTTCGAGAGATTTAATTTTTTTTAGCATTTTTACCAACCTTTTCGAACTAGGCTGCTAAGGGCTGACACCTTTTCAGATTAAATTACCCAAAGGTTTGATTAGCAACTTTTTCAAGTTTATCATTGAAGAACATTAAACTTTTAATTTTTCCTTGTTTAATTAAAAAATTTTAATTTATTTATGTAATAATTGATTTTGTTTAGCTGAAAAAAATTTAAAAAGTAATTGGCGCGACAAAATAAAAGTTACTCGACAGCTCTAGCAATTGTCTGCCATTAGTCTGGCAACTCTTCGTGAAAAATGTTTTCACAAATTTCACAATAAGTTTAAGGTTTTTTTCGATAAAACTTGATTTACCTCAAAAGAGCTATTTTTTTACTGTTTAATTTAAAGAAAACTGAAGTGGTTCCATATAAATTTTTTAAATATCTTACTTCGAATTTTGACTAAAAAATGTGGCATCGCTGACCCTGACTTCGAAAATCTAAATCGGACTAGGTGGCAGCATCGGACGAAAACGGACTTAGCGCTAGTTCTTTCCGCACAAAATTATTATGCGAATTGACCTGTGGCACCGCGAAATGAAATTGATGTGCAATTCAAGCGAAAGCGATTTCTGTGGCATCCCTGAACATTTTTCGAGTGGGCTCTGAGAATCTCGCAAGCTGGTTTAATTTTTATAAAATCTTCATTGACTTTTATTTAACGAAACGCCGGGAATGCAAGTTGAAAAATTTGCACTGGCCAAACTTAGAAAATGTTTACTAATTCTTTTGGCAATGTTATGGACTTTGTTGTTGTTATTGCTGTTTGTCTTGGTGTACACAAAAATTATAATTTTTCAAATAATTGCCCATAAATTCCGTAAGAATATCCCATCCCACATAATTTTGTATGCAGATTAACTGAAATGTGAAAAATGCAGAGTTTATCATTGCTCAATTTTGCAGCTTAGAAGTCTCAAGCCGATGATTTCCTTGATTTTTTATAAAATCCTTCCTTTAGATTTAGAGCTGATATTGTTACTGCAGCTGTAACTGAATTATTGCCTATAGAAAGAGATAGAGATGGACAGGAAAGCAAAACTGCCTTGACTTGTTGAACTATTTTTCTCTTTCTCTGTCTATGATTAGTCCTGCTTCGAGCTGCCAGTGACATTGTCTTTCCGTTTTTTTTTTTTTTTTTTGCTTCTCTTCGTAAGTTTTCTTTTGTGCGTTTTTTATTTATCTCGCTTGCTCTTTTTTTTGCTTTCACAAAGAGGGCAAGCCACACTCACGCCTTTGCACACTCATATGCAAATAATCTCACATATGTACATTCTGTAGAGCAAGACAAAAAAATGTGACAATTGCAGGCTTCCCTCAACCAAGCAAATATAAGGAAAAAGTTGAAGCATAGAAGACAAAGAAGCAGAGCAACTTACTCGTAAATATATGCACACATAAATTGCGCTCTATATATTTATATGCTGGTATATATGCAAATGCCTTCTCCTTGACACATCACAGCCAGAGCGGCTGCTTTTTGCTAGATCTGGGAAGGGAACAAGTACAAACATCTTTGCAGTTTGCCTCGCTTTTCGCCATTTGCCTCCATTATAATAGTAAATTACAAAATAAGTGAAAACTGTTCTTCGCCAACAATTTCCTTTTGCACATTTATTAATTCTACGAATTTCTGCACTTTTGTGCTTGAGACCTTGCCAAACTAGAGTTGAGGCCAATATTTCAAAGAAATGTTCAAAAATCGTAAGATTATAGTCAATTTTAAATTTTGTAGTTGTGACTCTGACATATTATTGCTTGAAATTAAATAATTTTTTTTTTTTTTTTTATTTGTGTAAATAGAAGGTCTGAGTCATAATTTTTTTAACACAATCGCTACATTCGATTTACACTTTTTTTTAATAGTAGATAAATAAAATTTAATTAGTTTCATTAAGGCTAATAAGAGCTCAAGCAGTCATAAAGTACTATTGAAGTGCTCAAATTTCTTATTGATTGCGAAAGTGAAAAGCAAAACACTTCTATCTTGCAATCCTAGTTCAAAACCTCTTGAATGTTATGTCAAATGCATCGCCCAAGCAGAGAAGTATTTGTCATGCTTTGCCCGTCAGTTGCTTCCTTTGCCGAGCTGCCTACCCAATAATCCTTGCAGCTTATTTCCCACACCATACGCCCACGCCCACTTCATGACTCGTTGCACGCCTCTCTGCGGTTTTCTTTTTACCACGCCTACTGCTGAAGCAACTCTCGGAGTGAACCTACCCTCAAGTTTAATATACCTGACTTTGGCCCGGAAGAGAATAAGAAAGCGAAAATGGAATAGGTTTCGTTCGTTTTATAATTTTTCACAGACTTTGTCCGGAATGTGGCCATTATTTATGAATATTTTCACCATTCATTTTATTTACACGTAGAGGTGTCGAGAACTACAGAGACACACTTGGCAAAAAGATGCTTTGAATGATATGATGTGGCAAGATCTTCAGCTTCTTTCTATATGTGGCACATATCCAAAAAAGCAAATAAACATAAAAAAGAAATAAATATATGAAAGCACAGTATGTGCCAAATTATTTTGGATAAAATTAAGTGTGTTATTTTATTGTGGTTACATGTATTTTATTTAGTATTCATAAATGAAAAATTCCTTTAACTCGTTAATTTTCAAGCGGTGCTCATCTCGTATACGTGCTCTCTAATATATGGAAACTAATTTCTTTGTTTAGGCTCATGTCTATTTTAAAAACTAATACAATTGAAAATTACTATTCTCTCATTGCTGTGTCATTATTCATTAAGCAAATAACGAAAACATAATAAGTTTATCAAACACGAAAAATTAAGCTATAAAGCAGATGTAAGCATCGACATAAAATGAGCAGTAAAGTTTTCTATATTTAATAATTTTATTTTAAAATCATAACAATCAGGAATTAATGCCATGTGTAATAATATCATGTAAATGAAAATTCACAGAAAAAATTACAAAATTAATAGTACTAAATAAAACATTTATACATGTATTAACAAAAATAATAAATAAAGTATGGACAAAAACAGTTGAGCTGCAAATAATATTTATATCTTTTTTAAAATAGTAAATTCCCCATAAACCTCTGACTATTAATGCACACAATTTAAAATGCAGCAATAAAAGTTAAAAAAAAAAATTTTGCACTACCTTTAAAAGAGAAAATAAATAAATATATTGATTTCACATTTATTCGTTTATATTTTGATAAGTTTGTTTTTAAATGTCGTATCATTTTATGATAATAAATAATAAATAAGTATGTAGTAAATAAACAAATTACTTTTTTAAAGATACTCAATGAGTTAAATTTGGTATTCCAAGTTTTTTTCATACTTGATTTTGTTCGATTTATTCTCGATTGAGCAATTATTTATAAACTTCTTAAGATAAGTTATGATCAATATATATAAATTCACGCGGCTTTTAACCATTACCTATCCTCTTTACTCCTCCTTTCTTCTGCTGAAGCCCACAGAACTCAACCACAAATGTCACATGCAAATTCAGTTTTCCTTGTAACGGAAATGCAAGCAAAAAAGTAGCAGCAACAGCAGCAACTTTTTATTTTGCTCATTGTTGGTACTATGAGGCGGAAAAGAATAAAATACGCCCCGTAGGCAATGAGCCTGTGATGTTATCAGATTGGGTATGTGTGAGTATTCACATTTGCGCCACTTTATTTCATTTTTATTTGCAATTTTGTTTTGCGTTTGCACATTTCCAGTGCGACGTAGTCGTGACATTTGCCACTGCTTCTGCAAGCTGACTGACTCGGTTGACTGTGGGTTGACTGGTCTCACTTGGTCTATTTTTTACATTTCTAATTACATGCTCATTTTCAGCTAGAAAAGTAGCGTCAAACGGTAGTCGCTCTGAAAATGATGCTGCTGAGAGTGACAGACAAGCGCACATTCCTGCCAACTCCAGTCATCATATTCTATGTTGAAAACATGGCCGCTTATCGTTTAGTTTTATGCGTGTCACGAGTGAGGGCAGATGTCAGGAGAAAGCTATTCTATGGATGACTTTATGTCTTTAGTTTTATGTGGTCTCTCAATTCTTACTCGTGCTGTATGCTTCATTCTGATAAGCGAAAGTCGCAAATTATTTCACACATTTTCTGCCTTTAATGCATCTTACATAAAATATCAAATATTCTGCAGGCATAAAATAAATAACTAAATTAAAACTGTTGTATCAAAAGCTTTGGCAATTTCGATATTATTTGTAAGAAAAGCTTGTTGTTGACTATAACCTAACAACATGAGGATCTGGTCTTTAAAATTCATTATCTTTTTATCCCAGTGAAATATTCTTTGATGCAACCAACAATTGGTTTAACTCGGTGTAGGTGTAAGTCAATAACCAATGGGCTTCTGCACCTTTTAGATTTATTTCCCAAAATTGTGATTTTTGTTTTGAATTCCTAAACCGCTATTTGATACGACCTTTATTAAATGCTTGACCTGTGAGTTAGTCACGGCTTAAATGGTTTGTGTTTGTCGCTGTTGTTATTTACTGTGCCTGCACTGTATTTCATTTGCGACGCAGGGTTTGCTGCAAATTTTAAACGGGTTCAAAGGAGGTGGAATGGTGTTTTCTGGATCTGCTTTTTAATTTCCATATTACGTGCGGCCCTAGAATTTATCATCGGGGTACAAGGGCAAACACACGGGGACATTATGGGCCATGCTAAATTAAACTAAATAAATTGCATAATCCACAAAACAAATTGGAAAATGCACACCGAAACCGGAAGAAAGACCCCCAACATCAAACTAAAACTAACACAAGCAACACTGGTCATTATTATTGCTACAAATGGACTTACAGTTGTTGTATTTATTGTTGTTGATTTTGTGTGTAGTTGCTGTTCACAAATATTTATACCAAATAACTCAACTTTGGCTAATTGCATATTTGGTGTTCATTAGGGTCCTCCTTCAGGCCAAGGTGGATGTGTTTGTATGTGCATAAACCTAATATACCATATAAGTCATGAATTGTGTTTGTAATTCATGAAAATGTAAATGCAGAAACAAATCGTATTGTATATACATACATATAATGAAAGGTACATACATAAAGAAAATTATATTTTTCCTTCGATGCTTGTATATTCATTTTTTCTTTATTTGTCTGGTAAATGAAATTGAAACTGCTGGAAAATCAGATGTGAAAAATAAGAACTTATCATAACGAAAGTTGTATGCTCTAATATTAATATTAAAAAATAACAGTTCTTTTTCAATATTATTGGGTAGAATGTGTGATTTTTTTTATGTGTATAAACTTTGAAAAATGTTCCAGAGTAAGCAAGAATTTTATATAACCCAATCATTTACTTAGCTTCTTATGTTATCTTTTATCCAATCACATATTCTCTTAGACTTTTGCAATTATAAGATCTAATTCAGATGTAGGTAAAATATTAAACGAATATACCTTTCTACTTCTAATAACAGACAAAAAAGTATTCGCTTGGTTTTCATTCCAGAACCAATTTTTAAAAGCTCGACAAACTTAGCAGTCTATTTAATATACCCCATAAAAAGTTAAAAATACTCTTACTCAATTGAAAACAAAAACATAAAAAAGAGGGAGTACTGAAGACCAACAACAATCACTTTTAAATACTTGCCACTGACGTTGGGTGCACATTGAAAATTCGTTACATTGATATCCTCGGGGGGCTTAAAACAATAACAAATTACTTTTTTAATGCATGCTGAATACAGTCAGCAGTGTGTTTGTATTTGACAAAAGATTTTGTTTGTTGCGGGCAGGGAAAACATTTTTCCATTTTAAACCAGCGGGTCTGCAGATGCAGATTTACCTGCTGAATATCGATTGATCTGTTTGGGTGTAACTGATTGTTTGTTGGTTGTGCGAGTCAAATTTGGAATGGAGGCTGGCTTGGGCTGTTGATTGAAAGGTTGGTCAATTGGGAGAATGAAGCACATACTTATATTCCACTCAAGGGAAAAGGCAACTGTAGCTGCAGTAGACGCCGCGGCTTTAACGTGCAGACATTAACCAACATGTTTTTGTTTATCGTCTGGGGAACTCTCTCAGCCTGACTATAACATCGCCAATGCCACGTACCATTTTCGGTTTTAGCTGCAACTTCATCTCTATTTCTGGTTTTCTTTTAGCAAAAACAACTTATCCCAACATTATAAGGCACTTGCCATTCGATTGCTTTTTTTCCACATTCACATTTGGAATTGGATTCACAGCTATGTTTAGCATTTTCAAGGACAGGCTGCTTTGACGCGATACCAGCAGATACAACAAAGTTTATCTCTGTGTGAGAAAATGTACATGTGGTCAGAAAATGGGATTCGTTACTCAGCTGTAAGTTATTCAATATTTCGGGCTTGTATAAATTTACTAAAAGGGTTTCTTTATCATTGCCATATAGCTCGGGTTATTTAAGCTGTAGAAGCATGATGGCTAAATGTTGTTTATAATACTCCTGCTATAAAGTGTAAACTTCTTTCACTTTGTTCAAACATAAGCTTAAATTTTGACCAACATACACTGAAATAAATGCTGCGTCAGCTGGAAATGTTCGGACTGATTGAGCTAAATTGGCAACAAACAAAGATTTCAGAGAAGAATATACCGAATATAATTTCTGTTTGGTGAAATTTGAAAGTATAGATTTGGTTCAGCCAAATTTGAGTATTGTTTGCTGTAACACACCCGAATATCTATCCTATTTGAAGATTATTGATTCTAATAGAAACATATGATTCCTTGGACAAGTGCATTCTTATTGCCTTAGAGTTTATACGAATAATGCTGCAACAAGCAGCATAAACCTTCTATAACTAAGGAGCCATTATTATTAATTGATCATTTAATTTTTTTTGAGTATTTATATGCATTAAAAAAAAAATTGTTGGTTGTCTTATAGACATACTAGACCTCAAGTTAACTAAAACTTACTTCTACAAATTAGAAAGGTCACTAAAAATAAAAACAAACAAACTTTTTTAAACAAAACGAACAACACGTCGGATTTCTGAAATTGAAAACAACAAAATTGTTTTTGCATTAAAAATGCCGATGGCATTTGCACAATAACGACGACAACAACAACACACAAAGGGCTTGATCAGCATCTCGGCTGTTTTTCACTCTTGAGACACTAGAATTTACAACTGGTTCTGGCTTCTCAAAAGTGACATTAAGCTTGGATCGCTGGTCAAGTCAGCACAACGGTACTGATGATAGAGATTGGCATCTCTTGAAACAGCTGTATACCGAGCCATGCTCCTTGCATTCTGCAAGTGTTTTGTGTGTTATTGTTTGTTGGTTGTCTTATAGACATACTAGACCTCAAGTTAACTAAAACTTACTTCTAAAAAAAAAATATATATATTTTTAATATATTTTGAAAACCCATTTCATTATGAAATAACACCTAAAATTTTGGACTTATTTAAATTTTTTTTGGGCCATATTTCATCGCTGTCGAACCTTATTTCATATTTAAGATTATTTCAATATTTTTTTCCCTTTGCTATACTTTAATTTTTATTTATTTATTTATTTTTTTTAAATAGTATTATGAGTACATTTCGAATCTCATTTAGTATTCTCTGGCAAATTGAAAAACGCTTAAGAAAACAATGCAATCGGGAAATGAAATTTAAGCTACGCGCATTACAAACGGTCTGACATTTTGAAATTCTACAATGCACTATGGTAAAAAAACTCGATATTTTGGCATAAACTCTAAATATAAAGATAGACACTTGAAATTTTGCATGGACTTTAGTTAAACTAATTTAGAATTTTGGATTTTTTTTTTTTTACTTGGACCACGCCTTCACCTCCCCCTCCCCATACGACTATGCGAAAAAGTGAAATCAAATTGATAAAATATCTAAATATATAGCTAGAGGCTTGAAATTTAACACGAAGCTTACTTGTATTATTCAAAAATATATAAATTTAGTTGTTATTCAATTGGACCTTGTCTTCATCCTCCCTTTCTCCCCGACTAAGAAAAAAACTAAAAAAAAATTTGTTTAACTTAAATATAAAGCAATTTATTTAAAACTTTGAATGCTTGCTTATTAGACTAAAGTAGAATTTACAATTTTGTTTGTTTTTTAATTTGACAACGTTTTCACCTCGCTCCCCATGTGAATCTAAGAAAAATTCGAATTTTCAGCCAAAATTCACACCTACAACATGTCATTTTTCACGAAAAGGAACAAAATCGAACAAACGGGATTATTAACATCTGATTCTGGATGGTTTAGTTAATAACCTTTACTCAAAACTCTCGTACTGTTTTGTGATGTACTAATGTAAAGCTTAACGGAACAGGAACACATTTGTTAGTTTTTAGCTAAAAATACACATAAACAACACATTGGACAGTTGCACAATAAAACACAAATATTAAAAATCACTACTACTATCGTTTTTTAAATACCTTTATCAACTTTATCCATATTTAACAATTTGTAATATGCTTCCGAAAAAAACACAATTGGCTCTCAAAGTTGCAATTATTTTTCCCGCGCTTTTTCAGTTCATGTGGCAACGCTCAATCAGCTGACTTTGAGCGCGCATAAAACACTAAGGGTAGTCCCGAAAAATCTAAAAAAATTATTTTTGGTTGCTTTGGACTTTTTAGATTTTGAAAATAAAAAAATTTTTAAGATACTGAACAAAATACAATTTGAGTTTATGCCAAAATATCGGACTTTTTTACCATAGTGCAATGGCTGTTGTTGGCATTGCCAATTTAAGCGCAAGTACAATATTTAAACAAACGCACACACACACATATATGTACACACCAACACATATACATTGAGAGCCATAGGTCAAGAGAAAAATGGGTAGCGAAAAAATAACAGAAGTGTTGAGCAAAGGGCATGCGAAATGCGATGCAAAAGTCGGACGTTGGCTGTGTTGGTATGTGTCAGATGATGTCCATCATGTTTCTGTTTTCACTGTATGTGGTTTGTACTCATAGCGTAAGAATTGTAAATAAATTACCCCAGCAGGCGGCAAGCAGGGCCAATTAAAATATAGTTAATTTTGCAAATTCCTGGCGGTAAGCACAAGTTGAAGCAACTTTTCATGAGGCAACAGCGGCAGCTGCAACTCCAAAAGAAGACGAAGTCAGGCGGTACAAGTTTAAGCTTAAATCATAGCCCTCATGCCTGGAGTGCAGCCTATGCCCGATAAGACGCAAACGTTTGCAACGACTAAAACCGACGCAGGCAGGCATGAATGCATATGTGCGATGTCTGGCAAAGGGATATAACTCATACGACGTGTGTGACAGCAATTGCCTGAGGAGAAACTGGCTTAGACTAGTTGTGAATCTGTAGACTGCGACTGAAAGCAGGCGACAGTTAAAACTTCTATTCGTACTTTGAATGCCACCGAGATATAAAGTTGTGTTTTATGCCGTCTAGTGTAAACGAAAAATGACGAGAAAAATTATCAAATATAACAGATTTAAGATACTACAAAAGACACATGAAAGAGAATCAGTCGGAACACGTAGAATTGAAACAAAATAATATGGTGAAACTCGGCTAGCTAATTACATTAGGCCCGGTGGATTAGATTTGCTGTAATTTAAAATTTTAGATAAATAATCGATAGATAGTATGCAAAATAAAACAACTAGACAGTGAGAAAACTAAAAAATTTTTACTATCGCTATGTGCATTTAAACCAAATGTACCCTCAAACCTCTTACATGCAGAATTCGTAGTTAAATTGTTAGAACACTGAAAAAGATTTTTTAATTGCCATTGTAAAATGTCGAATGACTCTACAGCTCTCAGCTAGCCAGAGGCCTCTGCCGAGTTCGTCAATCTTTTCACTCACATACTAGGGTCTTACACTGTGATTTATGCACGAACAAGCTGCCAAAACGTCTTTTGCCTGTCCCCGACTACAACGATTTCAATTTGCGCTAACCAGTCGGCCTGGTTCATAGACTCAACTACCTGCCGCCTGCTTCCTTGCCCCATTCATTACTTTTGCTTGATTTCTCCATCTTTTCCCACTCCAACTGGTTTTGGGCAAACTCTTTCGCTGTCGTTGGCGACAAGCGGATGGAGCTCGCATTGTCACGGCCTTCCACTGGGGCACGCCATTCTGTTGATTTGATTTTGCTCGCCTTGTTTGTGGGCGTGCCCCTTGCAAAATTTCGCATGTTTAATTTTGCTGTCTGACATGACGTCCGCTTCCATTGTTGTTTTTACTTTTCTATGAGTTTGGTCAGTAATTTTTTAATGCATTTAAACGGCTGTCAAGTGGCATACAACTTGCTTTGTTTTTTACTTTTGTGTGATGCCCATGGACGAAATTATAAAATAAACAAAAGCCGCCATCACTTACGACCGCCAAACACATACACGACCTGCCAGTCTCTCAGTCGGTCTGTGTAAAATGTAGACATTTTCAGATTCTGGTTCTGCAGCCTAAAGAGAAAAATGCCAACACATTCCACTAAAAAAATTGTTTTGTAGTTGTAGGCCTATCACTGCGTGCTTTTAGGCCTTGTTTAGAAACGGAGAACTGCGAAATTAACTTTTACTCTTTTTAAATGGGTTTTTTCGAATTTTCAATGCATTTCAAATTATATTTTGAACTAACTATTAAATAAATACTGAGTCAAAATTATTTAATATTAAAAAAAACAACTTGTTTTGATTCCAGCAAAATTTAAAAATTCCTTTTATTACTTCAGTCTCCTTTAATAAGTCTATGCGGTAATAATAGGTCGTATTTTTTATCCAATATGTTTATTGCTATAGTTCAAAACAAATACACTGATAGTCTGGTTAAAAAACCTTTTTTTCCTCAATCAAATGATTAATATTACTAACTGTATCTGTATCACATTTTTGTCAATAGATTAATATATAATAGATATATAATAATTGTTCAGTACTTAGATTATACCAAGTAAAATTGGTTTTAAGTTTTGAGTGACAGTCATTAAAAGTGACCTATTTATTCCACATTACTGTCTCTTCTCGTTTTCTCATAAGCCAAAACTTTACTGTCACAAAAGGGTGTGTGAACTGCGACTTGTTGATCTGTTATTTAGTTCCACTTCAGTGCGATGCTCGTTCTCAGAGCGCGTAAAAAATTGAAACAGAATACAGACATGTTGCCAACTTTCTGCTCAACAACATCAGCAGCAACAACTACACTATCGTTTGTCTATCTACCTTTATGCCTGTTAGTTGGATGGCTTTGGCCTGCCAAAGCGTAAAAGTTTTAACTGATTACGATTGCTGTTCATAATGTTAAGTGACATTTCGTTTGCGTATTAACTTAAGTGAGCGACAGATCCTCCTCTGTACCTCTACCATGAACTTTAGCTGTCCAGAAGCTCTATCATTACAAGAATGTGCATGTTTAACATGCTTGAACAACTTTGGCCATCAAAAAAAAAAGAAAAAGCATAACTATTGTCCAATACATGTAACTTAACTAAAAGTGAACCTGCCCAAAAAAATAACCTTAACCTTAGCCAGCTAGCAGTTGGCCTGCTGTTAAAATACATGTATCTCTTAAACCCTCTTGCCAAGCCAATAAACCAGCACTTAACCACAATTACCCCCTTTGCAAACATGAACGAGTTCACCCGGCCAGCAGCAGCCCTTGTAACGTTTTTATACCCCAGCCTCCTACACTGTCTATGCCTATGTCTATCCTATGACTATGGGGTATGTGTGAGTGTATGTGAGGGTGAGCTTGTGTGTCGACAAAATCATGTGCACTGCAATCAGTCTTCATTTACACTTTGCACCTTTGCAGCTTCGATGCCAGCAACACGAACATGGAGAGCAGTTGGCAAGGGTGAAGAGATTATAGGTAAGGGGAGAGTGGTTCACTTGTACTAGGCCAACAACTTTGAACCTGCATGCAAGCCGAGTCAAAGCACAGGCTACCAAATCGCTGAGTAGAGTGCGAGTTACAAACAAACAAATAAAACAAACATTTTATATCATGAATGAGAAATGGGGGATATAAGGGTATTCTGAACTTTGGTGCCTGGTTGGAAAGCGAAAAAAGCTGATTTTTATTATAACTATGTGTATAACAATTGTTGTTGCTGTTGTTCAAAAGTTGCACTTTCATGTAACGCTAACGAGAAACAACAATAATAACAGCAACAAAAACATTTAATAATTGGGGTAGTCGTATTTCCGTTATTCACCTCTCGCCAGTTTTTATGTTCGGTTTTTAGCTATTGTATTAACTTGACTTTTATTTCGTCATTACAAAACTCGTGCTTGTTTGCTGCTCAGTTTCATTGTTATTGTTAAAATTCCGCATAGTCGAGCTTGGTATTTAGCGGATGGTAAGGGCTAGTATCCCTGCCAAAAGGACCCTACCTTGCCTCCTTGTAATTGTTCTTTTCGGTTTTTGTTTTTGTATGATGTTGTGTTGCAAGCTGTCGTCTGCTTTCTGGTTCACTTCTTTCCTCTCGTTACATCTCTTTATTGGTGTTTATTTAAATGAAACATTCTGTAGGTGAGTGAGATTTCAATAGTCCTTCGGGTTTTGCTTTGGTTTGCTCTATGTTACGTATACGCCATGATGTTGTCGCCGATGGGTTTAGTTCATTTCTCTATTGTTTTCCATTTGCTTTGTTATTGAGACCCGAATGTTTACTGTGTTAATTTTAATTACGAGTTCTATCAGTATTATGAGCGTGCGAGTTGGAAAAAAGACATTTCGGTAAATCCAACAACAGTTAAAAATTGCTTTTTCCTAAACTCTGTAGATGAACGAATGGAATATTGTATAAAGCTTAGCAGTACAATGATGAAATCAAATTACTAATATAATTTTTGCAATCTATTATAAACCAATGAAGTAAGTGGACTATTTTTAGGAATATTTGTCAGATAGCTAATTTCAAAAACGCATTCCCTTATGCTGCATATGATGACTGTTAAAATTGCTAAATCAAAGCTCGTGATAATACACAGAATTTCAAACATTTATGCTGACTCAAATAGAACTAGTGTATTGACTGTAAATGAGGGTTGACTCAGTGAGTCAACTCAACTATCAGCTAATAAGTCAAAATTGTATTCGTAAACTTTCTAAGGTGTACTACACGTAGCGTAGGTTGTAGATATAGTTGAATGTAACATTGTGGCATACTAGAATTTTTCGTTGCACATTAAAATTTTAAATTATGGTAAAAAAAACCGTTTTTTCGAGGTTGATGGAGTTAAAAAACCTATGTGCTTAACTATGAACCCTACAACAAATTGTAATACATCGTTGGAAAGCGAAAAGTAACACTTTTTACACTGCAATCTTGGATAAATATTCAGCTACCTGAAAATATATGGATTTTTATATTTTTTTGTGACATTACCGTACTTTTAACGTAAATAAATAAGTTAAATTTGTAAAAAGAAACCAACTTTTGGCAGGTGGTTTCAAAAACATTTA
The DNA here is from genome assembly GCA_035047525.1 of Drosophila quinaria. Taxonomy (NCBI): domain Eukaryota; kingdom Metazoa; phylum Arthropoda; class Insecta; order Diptera; family Drosophilidae; genus Drosophila; species Drosophila quinaria. Next base: position 89,474 of record JAWNPO010000570.1, read on the forward strand.
ATTTTACGTCTTTTGCTTTTTATTCTATTAAAATTGAGTGATATTTAACTGACCTAATATATTTTTTTTTTTTTAAATCATGGAAAACACAACTACAAATGGAATATGAGGGGATGGGGAAATGGCGCAATAATGGCGCAAATATAAACATTTTGAGCAATTGTGTTTCAGAAAATCTATTATAGCTTTGCCAATTATTGTCCGATTTAAAAATATAGACACACGTTTTACTCATGAAAATGTGTTCTTCTTAAATAAAAATACAAGTCTAAGAAGTTTCTAATAAAATAGTGTTCAGAAAATGTAAAATAAAAAGCACAACAAAAATTTGTTTACATAGAAAATGCTCTAATAAGGGAATTTTATCCAGTTAAGTCGAGTATTGCACTTTTATGTACCTAAGAATCTTCTTTCCAAAACCGTTAAAATTAAAAAATTAGTGAATATTGCACGAAGCTTTGGGCGGTTTTTTTTATCGTAATTTATAATTTCGTTGTGCATCAAAAAATTCTGGTACGCAAAAAAAATGTATTTAAAAAATGTATACCTACAACCTAAGCTATGTCCCATCCCAGAAGTTTTATTTTTATTCATTTTTGTAGCACCGTGGTATCGAAAGAAACAAAGATAAATAAAATATAATTAGCATACCGAAATAATTGTTTACCGAGTTAAACCATATTTTTATGTTATAAGCCTAGCGATCGTATAAAATAAAAAAATATTTATATTAATATATTTCGGTTTATCAGACTTAACGATCCTGTGACAGCACAAATGACCTGACTGTCTCTGAGCTTAACCTTTTGATTTCTAATTTCCGTCAAATGCAAGCTGGGGAGAACAGTTGACACAGACAGACCAGGACTGGTCTGCTAGTCAACCAAACAGTTTATCCAAAGCTGGGCAAAGACAGACACAAATTGATATAGAGAATCAGAGACAGAGCACCAAGAAAGCCTTTGTTCTGTCATTACAATATGTCAAAATCATGTACACGCCCTGACATTGAAATGTAAACTCTGCCACTCTGAACTGAGCTCGCTACTGCACTGTGTCTGATTTAGTTGTATAGGATGGCTCGAGGCATGTCAACAATATTTGGCATTTGCAAACCTTCTCGACCAAACTGGGCAACCGCAAATAAGTTTAGGTTCTTTGTGCAATGACTTTGTTGTAGGTGTATTGCAACGTGAATTTCCATCTCGGTATGCTTTTGTCTATATATATTTGGGGATGTCTGTGTGAGTGTGTAGACTATTTGTCTGCTTATAATTTGTTGTCTGGCTTCCACTGCTACCTTTTGCTTGGCTAAAAGCAAATTACAGCTTTATGAATTAATGATTGCGAACTGACCAGTGAGTTTTAGTTAAACTTCCACTATGTTTTGGTTGGTCTTTGCGCTCTTGTCTATATACCCTTACCTTGGGTATTTCAAATTGATAGTAATAATTGTAATTAATAAGATAATGACAGCTTTTTTATTTATTTTCGATTTAGTTCATTATTACCAATATTAAAAATGTTCAAAATTTGTTTCCAGTTGACTTAAATAAACTAGTTTTTAATTTAATATACTCTTTTATTTATATAATACTCAAGGCTCAGTTGAAAGCTTTAATTTTCTGAAAAATGATTTTATTTTACATACATTTTTAAGCTCATTACCTACAGGCGTACAGGCATATATTAAATACAGGCGACTCCGAAAGTTAGATAACTTGAATGCACGTTGCTCATACGCCCTGTGGACTAACCGAATATGAGATGACTGTTATCCAAACAGCCAGTGCTTTGTCTGTGCTACTCAGACATCTTGCTCATTATAATGGTTTGATTAAAAGCCATTTGGCTAACCAAGTTGTTAATGTGTGTAATCATTTACTCGAAATGTTTTGAGCGAAAGACAAAGGCACATTACGGTAAATATTTGTGATGAGCAAACTTTTCGGAGCCACCGTGACGGCATTCCAGTACAGTGAAAATTCATTAAAATTAATTGCCAAATTTTGAAAATTGCATTAATATATGTATGTATATTTGCATTCATAGTTTGGCGTAATCTACTTGTCAATAATTTTAATTGTATTTTTATGCTCAATTTTAAGCACAGTTTAAAATTTATTTGCAAATATATTGAGCGAAAACGCACAGATATTTTTTAAAATACATAGATATCGAAGTGATATGTTTGGCATTTTCCAATTAGTTATGCGCTCAGAAATGGGCCGTGAGTCTGTCTGCTTTTGATTGATATTTGAAGTAGTTTAGAATTTGCTTATCTTAGCTCTTAGCGAGATAGCCATAAACAAAAATTTAATGTTTTTAAGCCGCAGACACACACAAAATACGCTGAAAGGCAATTTTTGGAATGAAATTTGAACGCAACTGCAATCAAAGTGTATACTTATTTTGGCAGCAAAGATATAGAGAGCAAAAGCGAAACAGCAACACAATGACCCTCGAGCTCGACTAAAACTTATAGTCGAATTATTTTTAATGAAAGTATTTTGCTGTCATTCTGTCAGTCTAACATCTAGAGATAAAGTTATTCTAAGTCAATGAAAGCTGGTGAGTTAATTAAAGAGTGTGTTAGAAAATTAAATTGAATTCGCTATTAAGCTGAAAGTACTTTGATAACTTACAAAAAATATTTATATTGAACAAATTTACAAGTTACAAATAGTATCATATTAAAATATTTTTGAATGTAAACATAAAGCTCTTTGGCTATCAAAATTAGTATGTTTTGAGAGTGTTGTACTAAAAATATAAGTTGAAATGAATTTGTAGAGTTTCTCCATTAATTAAGCTACCATTTAACGCCTATCAGATGGATGAAAGTAAATTTACTGGTGGCAACTTTAAAATTGGCTTCGGACCTCTGCAACTCTGACGCCATTTTAGTTAAGCCACCAAAGCGCGACTCTCCGGCAGAATTTACGGCCTTGGCTGGTCCGGATTAGGCGTCTGAATTATGTGCGGAAATGGAGGCGCACACATGAGAGTTCGTCGTGTCCGTCTGTCCGTCTTTTAGCAGGTTTAAGCTAGTCAGTGAGACTAGTCATTGCTATTTTTCTGGGCTCAACATTAATTTGAAAGTTATTTGCTCATTTTTTTCATGGCGCTATCTGACTTAAAATCCATGAGCTCTTTTCTGTGTTTTTAGTCGACTTTCATACAGAGAAAATGTCGGCGTTTCCGGTATTTCCATTTCCTATCCGCCGAGTTTACGCTACTGACGTCGTCGACAACGTCGATGTGGGCGCTTTTGAAAATGAGATTTTTGGCACCAATTCAACACTAAATTGATTTTGAACAATAGCGTGGAACGGCGACTCCATCCACTTGCTATCTTTGGCAATTTATCTCGCCATGATTTTCGACAATGCCGTCGAGCAACGTTTCCGACGCTTTTCCAAACTCCAAGCGACCAAACCAAAACAAAATTTGTAAAAGGCGCAGTTCAATTTGATGAAACGAAGTTTGCATGCACATGACAAACTTATCAATCAATTATAGTTAATAAAAAATATGTATTTATTCATAGATGTTATGTCTTTCAGTGCTATTCTTGAGTATATTTGCAGACAACTGTTTTGAAATGAGTATTGTTGTATCGACTAATCAGAGTTACTCAATCAGCTAATATACCCTAAGCACTAGAATAGCGACAAAAACCGTCTCATGCAATTAAAGTTGCAAATAAAAGCCATCAAATTCAATTTGAAAGCTTGCTGCCTCTAAAATGCCATTGTAATGCCAATTTATATGTGCCGAGGCCGAGAATCGTCCCTGTTCTGCTGGGCTTGGGATCCATAGCGAACGGGACCGGGTGCTATCATAATTTTTCCGCTGCTTGCGCACACAAAGCCATTTTTAGTTTGTGCCGCCGACGTAATCAATAGTTGGGACTTCCTTTTATGGTTTTCCGGTGATTCAGCACTTCCGCATTCCCGTGCAGCTCTATCGTTCTATCGTTTAAGCTTTGGCTCTATTATTTTTATTTGCAAATTTCGTCTCTTTTGTCACTTGTTGGACTTGCTTGGCTGGGCGCGGATGCACTTTAATTTTAGGACTCTTCGTTAGAAATATATGATCCCAAAGCAAATTCTTAATATATTTTTTAAATATACAGCAGCCACAAAACCGAAAATAATTGCAGCAAAAATTTAGTCAGATATGATTGATATGCAAATTATGCGCGAAAGATTTTTGTTAAGAGTGGCTTATGTCACCCATTGGTGCAGCTCTATTTTTATGGCATTTAAAAAATGGATTCAGTTTTCGGTGTTAAATTGTTCATACTTTGCGGTTGCCATTTATTCACACATACATGAAACACTGTTTTGTCAGCGATGGGCAGCAGTGCAGGAAAAAGAAAATAAAACAAGAGGAATAACAAGAAATAAAAAAAAAAAAAAACAAAAACTTCCATCAGGGTCGGGCTCATAAGCTTTTATAACACTTTTTCACGCTACGTAGATTTTTGTCAATTTAGAGTCCTTTTTTCTTTTATTTGTTGTGCTCCTATCTATACGTTGGATTATTTAGATTACATGTGTGTAAAAATGCAGGCTTTTCTTACTTTTTTTAAAAATGTTTAGTTATGAGAAACGAACTTATGTTATGTAGAAAAATTATGATTTACAATTTTACAAGGTGTTTTCGAATTCTATTGAATTAAAGAATATTTTTATTTGAAATAAATATGTTTCTTTTTTGATATGCATTATAAATTTAAAAATAAACAAAAAGACTAATTGCTTATACTTAATTAATACAAATTTGCATTAACAATCTAGATGTTCGCTTTGATTAATGACCAGCACCATTTAAAAAACATTTTTTTCCTTTTTTGTTGTTATAAATAAAATACTTGTTATGTTTGTTGGCCATTTGACCGCCGCCATAGGTTAGTTTCGACTGCGGCTTCATGTGGCGTTGTATTTAATTTTTTCAATAAAAAAAGTTTCTTTATCACACATAAGTAAATTTAAATTTTGCGGTTTTATGATGCTACTGACACAATGGCAGCCCGTTATGGCTGTAAATATTCCAAATTTCATATTTAACAGATTTGGCTTTTATGTCCTGCACCCAACTTACATGATAGCACTTGAGGTCACATGTTGTGGTCTCCTCGCCCTCTGTTCAACTTAATGCATTTTAATTAGGAGTCGAGTCGATGCCTTTCCATGGCAAAAACTGCAACTACAGAGCGATAAACTTTATGATTTTGAATTTTAGCATAATTTCCCGCTGCGCACCCAAAAATTTACCTTTAGTTTCAACTTTTCTTCTTCGGGCATCGGGTGATAAAATGAAAAACCATATCAGTTTGCATTCATCGGGCCACATATCTAATACCCTACAAGTTATAATCTGATTAGAATTAAATATAGTTCAGCCGTTTAACTGAGCCCAATTTAAGTTTTTGCATATTCATAGCCGTGATTTAAATTTGCTTGTATATATGTGTGCCAATACGTTTTGAGTATAAAAGGGTCTGCTTACCAGGTATCTGATAGTTGAGTAGACGCGAATATTATTTTCACTTGTTTTTAATTTGATAATTTCGCGACGGTCTCATTGGGCAACACCTTCAGCAAGTTGGAGCTGTTCAGTCAGTGGTTCGTGGCCAGGCGTTACCACGAATTTATTAAAAAATTCAATTTAAATGAGCAATTTACATTTTGTGCGGACATCGGCGTATGAGCTATGTGGCATTGACTCTGTCACTTGGATGTCATCGTTGATGATTTTTATATAACATACACACACCTACGTACATGTTGTATAATCTGCTGTTATTAATCTTCATGAAAGTTGAAAAGTTTTTCGGTTATTTATTTAACCCTTGAAAGTTGAATCTGAACCAGAATGCAGATCACTAAAGAAGCGCAAAAACAGAAGTCAGTATAGTGAATCTTGGCAATTGGGTGTGTATAAATTTATATCATCACGTGCGATACATAATACAGAGTTTGTATAAATAATTCAGATAATAAGCAAAATAAACCTCAGGCTTTTATTTACAAAAAAGTTTTAATCGAATTTAATTTAAGTTTTTAATTGAAATAATTTGTTGATGATTTTTAATGTCTCTTTTAATTTATTTCAACATTCACGAGTACCTCACAAATCTCTAAGAGGTTAAAGTGTAATTTTAGTGATTTATTCATGTATTACTATCATCTTTTGTCGTCATTTTTACTCTCTCTCTCCTTTGTCTCTTGAGTGGGCTCATTAATGACACCGGAATTTGAATTTGTATACAGCAAACAAAAATTGTGAACATCTTTACTAGTCTTTGAGTATCTGCTTCTTCTGACTGAGATATTGCATACAATCAATGTAAGAGTTAACAAAACAAATCAAAGGCCAAAACAGAGCTGAACTTTTTTCAAGGGGTAGAAAAAAAATACAGCTTTATTGCTGCCAAAGTCAACTGATGGCACTGCGGCGGCTGTTACATCACACAATGAGCTAAGCAATAAAAATCGATGCAGAATGACAGCAACGCCGATAAACCAAAAAAGAAATGAAAAGGAAAAGCACACTCAGTCAATAACTAAGCACAAGAAAAAGCAAAGCACACGGCAACATTGAATAAGAAGTCATTTTCACTAATTATGATGGCTAAGAGAACAAGAAAGAAAATAAGACGAAGCTATTGAGATTTTACTAGTGATGAACTTATGGTAGAAGGTTAAAGGATACTGTTGGTGATATGATCAGTTTTGGCTTTTAACTGTACCTACACTTGGCCGCTTTTATGAATTTCCTGGTTGTGACCATACCAAAAAGACAAACTCAGTTAAATTTAGCCAATTTTGCTATGCCTTTGGCTTTAAGCGTTTGATAGGCGTGGACGAAATGAATTTGTTACACGAAACAATGCAATCAATCAAAATAACAAACACACACCCCGAAAAAACACTACGGTTGAGCTACGAACTGCACTTTATCGCTGTCTCTAAGAGAGAGCGAAAAAATGCACAGAACGTCAAAAAAGAAAAGCGTAACGGCAAAAAGGTGGATATGATTCGCTCTACAAAACAAACAGTTGATGGATGACCCCAACAATATTCAACTAGGAGCAAGAACATTTTCGATGCTCTTTTATTTTAGGAACTTTTTTACTTTGGCCTAATGCCAAAACGCGTGAAATCAAATTTGCAAAATTTGTTCTTTTAAAATGGGTCACTTAACATTTGATCGCTGCAGCTATATAGAACAATCAGTTAGTTCAAGATATTCTGTAAATATTTGTGCACATTGTGCGTCATTTGCAATCAATTTGTTGGCCCTTCGTCTACTCACTTTGCATCACTTTAACTCTGCAGCTTGTTAATTTCCTGTGCATTTTTGCTTTTCCTACTTTGGTCTTCGTCCTTCTTTATTGCTGCATTCGAATTGACTTATATTTAAGTAAAATTAGTTACATAAACAATAATTGACTTCCATTGGCTTTTGTGTTTGCATAAAATTCACTTTTTATTTCCGCAATTGGCCCAGCATCCTGACTCGACTTTTCAGTGTCCATCTTTAGTTGATAGTCTGTCGGTCATCATAATATAGCTATGCATTGGAGTCATTGCAAAATAAAAAAAAATTTAATTACATGGGGGGCAGTTCACTCGCTACTGACTATGCCCCCAAACTCAGCAAAATTGGCTTTTCAGCATATGCAATAATGCATGTGTGTTTACAAATACCAACACAGAAAGAGACATTAGCACACACTAATACAAATGTGCATGACCAATATTTATATGAATGCACCTACTTAGCCTTTAGTTCCACGAGCGTGCAGCTCTCATCAACCGTGTCCTTGCTGTGGATAGTGTATTGGGTAAGATGGCTCCCGAACAGGGACCACGCCCACCCGGAAACCCAACACAGGTGCTCAAGCGAAGCCGCACACATCCACATAAACACATCTGTGTATGTGTGCCTCTGTGCATAAGTTCATTTACTTTTGTAAATGAATGTGAGTGCACTTGAACCGCTGCTCGTCCTGGTCTGGGGTCTGGTTTGGGTCTGAGTCCAGTCTCCACAAGAGTCCTAGCATCGTTGAGCGTCGAGCAATTATGAAAATTTTCAAAATGAGTTCTTCAGTTTTTCAAAAGTTGAGCAAGAGTAATTAAAAATTTCGTAGTGTCGCCCACCTTGGGCCATCACAGTTTTCCACTCACAGTCGTATTCTGGATATGCCTCGTTGTGAGAATGTGCATATTAGACTATGAACATACATTTTAATTAAATTCGTTTTTTATTTATACCTAGTTGGCATAATTTGAATTAAAAAGCTGCGAGCGGTAAGCAGTATAGCATTCTGGTACACAAAAGTTGCTATTAATTGCTGGTGTGCACGGGACGTATGCGTAATTTGACTTACTGAAGTAAAATAGCACAATATTCAAGTTTCATGTGGAAGTCTCTAGTGGTCAATCAAAATGTGTAGTAGTCGAAGTATATGTAAGTATTATAACCACAAAGTTGTTTTCTAACTGCATAAAGGAAAAGAGTAGCTCAATGAAGAAAATGCGTTAATTTAGCAACCAAGCACCTACGGTTCATTTCGTTAGTATTTATTCAATCAACTGAAAATTGTCTGTCTGTGTTGTACATAATTAAGATAGGGCTAATGTAGTGTGTACTATATACTTATATATGCATCAAATAAAACTTGTGCGAAAAAATGTTTAAATCAATCAATATATTGTTCTGAATGATTCGAATTTGGTGACCAGCATTCTGTTTAACGCATGAATCTAACATAAAAACTCTGAATTTTAAAATTAACATAAGGCCTGAGCTTTCTTTATTAGGTACCAATGCAAGAACTAATAGAAAACAAAGGACTAAAAATTGATGTGTTAATTGATATAGTAAAATACTGCCATCCCTTTCTCTTTCTGCGTGTCTTTCTGTCTCTATTTTTCCTCAATCAGAATACATCTATACTATGTGTGTGTGTAATGTGACTGCGTCTGTGTGTGCTGAAAACATGCAAATTGTTTACATGAAAATTCCATTATGTTTGCCCCGCAAGAGGAGGAGGCCGTAGACCGGTCGGAGATGCTCATCGGGGCTAGACAACAAGCCCAAGCAATGTATTATCTCTGGCTTTAGCTTTGGCCTCGACATCATGTAATATAAGTCAACAGCAGCTAGCCAATAACACAAGAAATAGAAAAAAGAAGAACAAAGCGCTTTGTTGACGCCACCACATGATACCTTTAACGGCATCATCATCATCAGAGTCATCATCATCATTAAGGGTTTAAAATCTTTTAACTTCTCCTAGACACACTTAAAATACACTCACACACATACTGACTGGTCTATAAAAGTCTTGCTTGTAGCTCGACGGGGATTTGGAAAGACTGAGGGGCAGACTTGCAAATGCAAAACTAAAACTGACTTCGTCTGACGTTTGTGTCTACAAAAAAAAAAGGAAGAAGAGGAAGAACTGTCGGCACTGATGATGGGAAGGAATGGGAAAACTCAGCAAGCCAGTCAGCCAGAAACGTTCAGGGGCGTTTTTGTTTTTGTTTCAATTTGCCAACTATTTTCCATGAATGGTCAGAAAAGATGTAGCAACAAAAATGTAGCTGAAAAAGTTTACAGGAGCATGGGGACTGGCAGAGGCAGACGCAGGAGGCAGAGGCTAAGGCAGAGGTTGACTCGGATTCAATGGCAAAAAAAAAGAAAACTTAACATTCTTCTGGCCCCAAAGCACACATGTCTATCAAGACAAGTCTGTAGCGTCTAGCTTGCTTTTGTGTGTGGGTGTTGTGTGTATTTCAGGCTGTTTTGCGTGTATGTGTATTAAAAACAATAGCAAAATGTGGCAAATATTGGGGCGAATGAACCGAAACAACGACAATAACGAGCTGAAAATTGGCAAAAGAATATCGATACTTTCCTGGCTCGTTGTTTTCAGGACTCATTAAAGTTTTAATGCTCCAAGTGTGCATTTTATTAAAGTTCTTCGCTTGTTATGGTAACAAACGCATTTCGATGGGTATTAGAAGATGTTAATACTGAGATTTCTTTCTTTCTATAGTTCATTCATTTTGCTTTGCAGATATTTGAAACACAGAGTTTTCGGGGAGAAGAAAACAAGTTCAATGGAAGATTAAATCCTGCTTGTGTTTTTTGCTTTTCAACCATTTCTAGTTAAATCATAAATCATTTAAAAATGAAATATTGCTGTCTCATTCCATGTCAGAACAATAAGGAATTCAATTCCAATATCAATTGCTCAGACTGACAATTTTCGCAATTAAATCGATTTTTAAAACCATTTCTTTTGCTTTCAAGTAATATTAATTCCCAACGTTCAATTACTTTGATTGACTATATTGACTTGCGACATTTTTGAAGACACATCCATTGTTAAGTGAAGCAGCAGACAATACACAGACTGTGGTCGTAATCGGTTTTCACTCAACGTCATGCTGTCAATTTGCTAATTAACCCAAAAGCCGCAAGGAAAGGAAACTTTTTTGAGTCCTATTTCCAATTCAGTTCAGACCAACACAAGGCAGATAAGAACAAATTTCACTCTACCACACACAAAAGCAATCAACAGCTCGTCAAACCAAATTATAATTGAAAGCGAAACCGATACAAATTTAATTTCTCGACTTTAATTTGAGCCAGTCAGCGCACAATTTCAGGAAATGTGATTTAAAGTGACTTACTTTCTGCACTCTCGCAGTTTTTGGCTCTGACTACTTGGTAGCCCTATGACAATGAGCTGCCTTCTAACATGTTTTCTCCAGTTTCTGAAATGGTATTAGTGCACGCTCTAAAGCCAACCAAAGTTATTTAAATTAAAGTCGCATAAATGCTGATACCAATGTCGTTGTTGTTGTTGCTGTTCCTGTAGTAGCTAACAAGGTGGAAAAGGAGTGTGCCTGCAATTTTAGGGCGTTTGGTAGAAAGTTATCCGTTCTGTGCAGCGGTTGCTCCTCTATTATTTATTTAACATTTACTTGCCATTTCTTAGTCGCTGTTACTCGGCTACGTTCATTAGCTTCCGTTGCGGAAGCGGAAGTGCTACACAATCGCGTAGTCAGACATACGCTGTGAGTGCGACCAACACACGATTGCTGTTGACTTCTTCGATTGCAACAAAAAAAAAAAAATAAAGAGCTGACTTCTACATCGACTTTGTTGAGTGAGTTGCTTATTTGTGTAGCTCCAAAGTATTTTTATAGCCTAAAAAAAAACACAAAAATAAGTTCATTAATGAACAGATTGTAAATAAAAGAATATAAACAACTAGAAAATTCTACGAAAATAATATGTGAGGCTAATTAGTTTGATTCTCGGTTCTTGATTCTTGAAATTCTTGTTAATCGATAACATATTAAATATAGACAAAGAATGGATTGTTAAAGAATATTCCTAGCGCCCAATATGACTTAATATCTTAGGAAATCCACGAAAATACGTTTTGAGGCTAGTAGTTATTTTTCAAGAATATTTTTGGAGCCCAGCACCCAGCAACTACGTTAACAGCTAACGCAGTTTACTAAAATAATGGACTTATTCTTCTATCCTTCTGCTAAATGAAGTTCTCACAACTTGTGTGATTATACCAATTCACTGTTACTGAACTTACAAACTAACTGATTGAGTGACTTCAATGCCTGAATAGCATAGCCAGATTGTTTCGACTGCCAGTCTTCAGGGCTGTCAAGCCAATTGATTTTTGACTTGCCCAATTTTGTATTTTTGACATTTAGCTTTGATTGTTGCTAACTAACTGCTATGGCACTAAAATGGAAGCAAAGAAACTCACTTCCGCAGCATGAGCTTCCGTTAGGTGTGCGCACACTTCCCTCAGCCTCCTGCCGTTTGAAATAGAGAGCCCAATTCTCAGTAGAGGGGCGGAGCACCCTAGTACCATAAGTGTACCTTCATTCTCTTTGCACAACACCATGCGCCTCATTCGTCAGAGGGCTGAAAAAAGTCTAAAAAAAAGTCTCCTATTGCTCACCGGGCATTTGATATTTCACTGAATATTCTTTACGTGCTTAAACTATCTATAAAAATCCAATAAAATCCTTTTATTCTGCTTCAGGCGATTGCGACAACAAATGGTTACGGCTTTAAATATGAAAGTGATTATTTTGCGGTTTTGACTGTCATCGAAGCGAAACAACAACACTACTAACGACAAAAGCAACAATAAACCAACAGTCGACAAACAGACAGCGGATGTAGCAGCTGGTCAATGGAGTTTTTTCGGCAACGACGTAAAACCCATAAAAAGGACATTAAAAGAAATAAGCAAATAATACCATACAATACATATTGGGAAAAGCTGTTAAAAGCCCCTTCGAGCAAACATGTTGGCCTTTCACAACGAGCACATTGCCAGTGAGTAAAACTATAGTTAAATTTTTATTCTGAATTCTTTAAAGCTTTAAAATCATATTTTCAAATGTAGTAATAATTTTAAAAGCATAGACGGAATAGGAATGGTCCGCGTGGGTATGAGCACGCCTAAGGGTATGGGTTGGAGCTTGGTTCTTGGTTGGCAGGAATTATTGCAGAAATTTGTACACATTACAAACACTTGGGACACGGCAATTACACTTGAAAGGCAACTAGCGCCATTAAGCAATGTGCTTCGGGAGCCAGCTGCTCATATGGGACTCCGGCCAGACAACTGGAGGACACAGAAGGAGAAATTGAGATGTAAGGAGGCCGAGGCCGACTTTGCTGTTTTTGCAAGCTAAAAAATAAACCGAGAGCTTGGAGCTCAGCCTGGCAACACTTGCAATCCATTAACTGAAATGCAGCGCCATTACGTTATGATTAAAAAGAAAATAAAATTAAATTCCAGATGGACTTTTTCTGCTTTTGGCTACTTAGTCATTATACATTAAGATTTAAACTTCTGGAAATAAAATATGAAATATACATGCTCTAATTAAGGTTATTAGATTAACCGAATTTATAACTGAACTGTGTAGCGATTTAGTATTAGCTTTAGTAACTATTAAATTGTTTAAAGTAAAGATTGCAACTGCAAATTAAAATGAAAATTATTTATGGTACATATATTGTTTTAAATTTTTTATTATTAATAGATAAATACTAAGACCTATCTATATATCAGCTATATTTATATATCCTAATTGATACAAAGAGCCAACTTACCTGTTCAAAGGACAAATGACAGACAGAATGAGGAGTAAGACAACGCTGGCAGTCATCATTGGTTTGAACTTTTTGCACTTAGCTGTGAACCCAGCTTAGTCAGTCAGTCGGTCGTGTACATTAAATTCAATTGAATATTTCATAAGCTGCCAAGCAACAAAGTTCGACAACAATAGCAGTCGCGGCAGGGTCAGAAGGGGGCAGAGACTCAAACAAGAAAAACGGCTGCCAAAACAGAAGTCAGTGCCAACAGCAACAACTATAACAACCATATACAGTCTGCAAAAGTAAAAGCATACTTTTAGGCGTTTCTGCTATTTCAATTGTCTGTATGTGTGTTTGGTGCTGTCTATATGTCTGCTTCGTCTGGATCGATTGTGCTCGCTGATAATGACCTCTGAACTTTTCTTTATTACATGCAATATACCCAAAAAAAAGCCAAAGGACCTGGGATAGCCAAAATTCGTAGCCAAACCACAAACACGCTGTCAAGCAGCAAAAGGAACAAAAACATATGGATGAAAAGAAGTAAACAATTGCAGGTTGTGCCACTCAACTTTTAAAGTGGCACTCAAACAAAACACCAGTGTTAAAAAATTCAAAAATGAACAACGGCTGAAATAAAAAGAAAAATTATGAAATGGGCGGCACAACATGAAGAGGGGCGAAGTTGTTGTTAGAGGCACCTCTAAATACCGTCATATTAGTCAAATATGAATTATGCATGGCTCTCACATTATCTAATATGACACAGTGGTCAAGTTAAATAATTGACGCTGTGGCCCCCTCCCTCCTTCCATCAACTCTACTCTCACGTAATTTGCCAGGTATTATGGGATACATAAGTTATTCATTAGATTATTACGTGTTTAAAGCTCACACAATGCCAAAGACGTTAAGGACTCGAAAGGAGGTGCTCAGCTTTTATTGTTTATTGGCAGTGCCCATGATACCATGCCCACTTTTACCTTACCTTAGGAGGTGGCAGGTGGACTCAGAATGCTCCACGTGGTCTATTTTTCTCTTATGATCTGACTTTACCTTTTGTTAAGCGTCTTAAGTGCAGCTTCGCTTGTTGCACACCTTCTTCAGTTCTTGCCTTTTATTTTTATTTTTCCCTCTCCGGAAATTGTTATGCTTAATGGCTTTTCAGTTTTAGTTGTGTTCTCTTCTGTTGTGCTGTTTTCTTGGGTGCCTTTTGTGCTTACACTTAGTTCACGTTAAACGTTTGCTTCTCTAAAACTTAATAGTTGTGGTCTCAAATATATTCTTAGTAGTTAAATTGCTTTTAAGTCTCGCTTGACTGCTTTTATAATACAATTAAAAAGGAATTAGATCATTTCTATTCTTTGTGGAACCTTAATACTTTTTGATTATAAATTTGTCTTCCCTTAATTTTTAGTGTGTTAGCGAGGTGTTCTTTACAAAAGTAGTTTCTACTCGAGATTAATCCCTAAAGCCGTCGAGATTTATGGAGTTTGCTTAAATTTTATTGCATTTATTTTGGTTAATTTCTTGATGTGAGTAAGTTAATGTCGCCATAAAAAGCAACCTGAGTTTAGAGTGAATAAAATATGAGTACTTTTTAAGTTTAAAAAATTATTAAATTTATTTTCCAAGCGGTGTGCTTAGGATCAATATACAGTCCCCGAAATATAGATAGAAATATCCCATATTGAGGTGTTTTTTTATGTTTGCTATACGCACTTTTACTTTTCAGTCATTTCAATATCTCAGTAAAGGCTTCACTCACTTTGTGTGTCATATACGCCATGTGGTTTTGTTGTGCCTTTTGTCACAGCATATTTTTGAGAGCCCGCATAACGAAAGCTTTTCACTTTCACATTTCGAATTAGGGTTGAGAGTGGGTTTAGGCTGGAAAACCATCTGTTACCTCTTCATATGTCCTTGTGGCTGACCAGAAACTGACATTTACCAAGGATATTAACATGAACGCACAAGTTAATGAATCATATGCACAAACACGCAGAAAAGCGAGAGGGTAACAACTAAAATCTTGATGGGTGCTGCAAGTGTATGCCCTCTGTGGCTCAAAAAGTGAAGGTGGCACTGACAGTGCCGAACAGTGGGACAGGAAAGGCCAGTGGGACCAGCGAACAAAAAAGTGAAAAGCAAAAAATAACAAGCGACTTGTAAGAATTTAATTAGCATAAGTTTTTGAGCGAATCGGGAAACAAAAATTGAAGTATCAAAGAGCCCAAATTGGAAGAACGACGAGAAAAACTACGCCGCATGCTTTATGTATGTATTTTGTGCAAATAAGTTTATTTTATTAAAAGTTGCGAAACATTTTGTCAAACGCAAGGGCAAAAGTAAGTGGGCAACAAGTAAGAAAAGAAACAAATGGTAGGAAATAAAACGACATAGAGCTTCAATGAAAAACAGCGAGACGGCCACTTCTGTACTTTGCTGTCAAAGTCATTCAAATTCAGTGCATGCATAAAAAATTAACTTGGAAAAGGCAACCAGCGTCAGTTTAGGCAAGTCTATAAACCATACAAGCCAGCCAACTTCTTTTCCACAAAGCAACATTCCAGGTTCAGCGAACCTTTGTGGTTAACAAATAGTTCTATTAAGTGTTCTCCACTCGGCTTCCTATAAATCACATTTTATGTCAATTATATTTTTATATATCAATGCTGCCTTTAAATTTAAAGTAAAGTGTCATTAGGGAAAATATAATTATTCTTGGTTAAATTTTATTTTCCCAGAACTTAGTAAAATAATTGAGCTCATATGCCAATACGTTGATAAATTGAAGATTAATAAAATGTAGAGCTTTGATCGGATAACGAGTGTTTCAGAGCAATGACTCTTAAAACTAAGCCCTCCGTTTAGTTTGCTTTAAAGTTTTCTTAATTCCACTTTCCTAAACACACTGCTACTATTGTCAAGCGGGTTAAACGCTAATTAAACTAATTGCTTTGACCAGGCAGCTAACAAGAGTTTCTGGTGTACCCCACTACCAGTGCAATGGGGAGCCATTTAAACGATGGCAATTTGAAGGCCACTCAACAGTAAGCACATAACCATAACAGAAAAGGACTTCGAGGTGGAGGAGAAACAGAAGCAGGACTAAGTAGAGCTCCGCTTTGGCACTCAAGTGCCTAGAACTACGCACATGTTGCAAATTGTCGCCAAATGTGCACAAAAAGTGCAATGACGATGTGAGTGGAGTCAAAACCAGTTCATAGACCGGGCACGTTATAAAAATTGTATTTTAAAAGTCATTAGCAGCTTTGTTGCCCGTCATTGCGAGTTGACAAGTGACTCGGTCGCCATTTTGTTTTGCAGTTGCATTAGCTGATGTTTCTGTTGTTGTTGTCGTTGTTCCTACTCTTGACGCGCCACACTACGCACGGCGCCGAATTGTTGTCCACTTTTTAATACCCCCTGCGCAATAAGCGACTAATTGGGTGTAATAAGCTTTAGCAAATATGCACCAGATAAGAAAGAGATGCCCGACTGAGATTTTCGAGATGTCTGTAAATATCCATTGTCTCACAGTGAGGCATTCAATTATGTTTTTTTTTTGTATCACATAGATATAATCTAGGGAATCGTTCTCCAATACTAAGTGCTTTAAATGTATAACTAATTGTTACACTAAGTTATAATAGATGAAATAATTCTTTATTTAATTTGTAAAATAAAAATATATTTAAATTTAACTCAACCGAAAAATTGGTTGAGGACCAGAAAGGACTATGATTTTATTTATATCTTTCATTAAATAAAATATGAGTAAGGAGTATTTTGAAGTATTTTATACCCAACAGAGTTAAGCATATTTTTGTTTTTCAAATTTTGTTTGTTTTGTGGGTACCTTGCTTAGAATATATTTTCGTTTAAAACCTGGTTGCAATTAGTGAACGTTGAGCGGAGCGTGCTCCGACAGCGACCACAATTCGACACACACACTCTCCTGCACATACTTACATATATGAGTGATTTTTAATTAATAAACTCATTAGGCCCGACATTGCTACTCTTATTTTTGTTGTTGTTGGTTTCTTTCCTGTGTTTTACACATTTTAATTACTGGCAGCTGCCGTGTGTAAACTGTACAGTTGACCCCTTGCTGCCACATAATTTCCTGGCATTTCAACAATGTGCCGACAATTTTTATGTTTTCAGACGTTTTTGCTTGTTGGCAGCAGCAGCAGCAGTGGCCGCAGTTGACGTTGCGTCGCCGGTTCGTTGGCAGCTTTTGTTGCCGCTGTCGTTCAACTTTTGACGTGTTGCATGAGGAGATGCAACAGACAAAAGGCATAAGCGACCAGTTAAACTAGAGGCGAGTGAAAACGTTCTGGAGTTTGCCTAAAAATTAAATATAATTGTTGTTGTTGTTGCTGTGGTTAGCTGGTTAACACTGAGGCCAAGCCAGGGACACCACACACACACACACACATCAGACAGAGGCGATGACAGCAGACAGTTGGGTTCGGTTTCGTGTCCGTGCTGTGTCACGTTGAGAACCACATATCATAGTATGTATGAAAATTGCTGTTGCCGTTGGTGTTAGACTTGTTGTAGTTTGACATGTCCTGTTTAGTTGATACTATACTATCCGCAGTAGCGCAGTCGAACAGGCGCTTATTTATAAAAAGGGGGACTATCGATGTAGTTAAAATAAAGATTTTTACAAAAACACCAGATAATAACAAATTATCATTAGTTCTTATATGAGTCCATAACTTCATGTGAATAATTAAGAGCGGTGATTGTCTACAAATGTGATTGTGCCTTCTCTCAGTCTTTCTCTTTTTGTCTCTTTATTATCTCTCTCCCTCTCTAATTGTGATTTGATTGATTTTGAGCACTTAGCAGCAGGCGGGTGTGGACGTGTCAATTGATTTTTGGATTTTCTAATTTTCTTAATTTTGCATTTGGAATTGAATACATTCAGTTACATAAAAAAATCTCTCTGAAAATGACAAATGAAAATGAATGTTCGACTAGTCGAATACGACCAAAGATAGATAGAAAGATAGCCGCAGCCTAGCAGACACAAGCAACGATTATGTGGTCGTTTTGAATAGAAATTTATTACATTTTCTCTGAGTGAAACTAAAGTGGCGCCACTTTTTGCCTCTTTTGCTTTGTTTTTGCACTTGTAGTTGGTGCACTTGTTGTCGTAGTGATACTTATTACAATTTTCGTAGAGACACAAAAAGGAATAAAAGGAGAAGACTGCTTCGATTTTGTTGTCGTTGACCCAAGTGCGCTCTTTGTTATTTTAATATTGAGTCGATAGAGAAAATTATAAAAATGGGCAATTGAAGTTCACATAGAAAAACAGACAGGAAGGCCAAGTTCTTTTGCATAATCAATTGGGACACTTTTTAATTAACTTGAAAGTGGGAAGATAAGAGTTTATCCAGAGTCCTCATGCTTCGGCTTTTGGTCAAAATTGCAATCCCAACTTATCAGCGGAGTATGACTTCCGTTTCCGCTTCAACATAGTTTGGCGAAGTTTGTGCAAATGAAATGAGCCTGTCCGCAGAAGGAAACAGTTTAGCATAAAAATGAAAAGTCAAGTCGCACCAAAAGAGAAAAAATACTGCTCGGACAACTCTGGCAACTGGGAGGCAAACACTCGACTAGCATTATCTGAATCTCATACGCTGCCATGAAGTATTCAAATTTATATTTAAAAAGTCAAATAGAAATGTGAATTGTAGGGGCCTGTGCATTTGTGTGGATGAAAAACTTGTGCCATGGTAAAATGCAATGCAAGGAAATCATAACGGAAATTTTTTCGAAAATGTAAAATATCTGCAGCTGAGAGCCGAGTGCACAGGATGTGGGCAGTAACTCTGCACACATGCCAGCGAGTCAGCCAAGCAGCTAGTCGACGGTCCCATGAAGTGTCTGCAAAGAAAGGCCAGTGGAAGACACCGAGTGGTGCATCTATCTCTTTTTCGTCCCACTCCAAAAATAAATAGATATATGCAATAAATAATAAAGTGAATACTTTAAGGCTCAAACACTCATCCCACAGCTGCATCAATGATTAATAGCCACAACCTTTGCTAATTCTCCGCTATGGCAATAAAAAGATTCACAATCGAGCTTAAAATGTATCTTCATACTACATACTCCTGCAGTTATTCCACTTGGCCTCTCTGTCCAACAGTAAAACATTTTTGCTTACGTGGTCATGTAAGCATACAATGAAATAAAAATAGGATAAAATGAAATCTCTGGAAAAACTGCCGAAATCAGCACAAAACAATTTGACCGCAGTCTGCAATTAACCAAGGGCCCATGTCTAACAAGTATATAGAGTAGATCCTGTAATTGATGGATACTTCCGACCATCACATACATCAAATACATCAATTGAAGAATGAAGGAAAACTTAAATAAAATCAAAAAAGCTCTAATCAGTTGTATTTTTAAACTGATCTATTTCTGAGTCAATTACTCACCTGTAGTCAATATCAAGGCGAGGTGGTTAAAAGAAAAATAGTTTTGAGAATGCGAATCCTTAGCACAATGTTCATCGGTAGATTAGTTTCCTTTTTGTTTTGGATGAATATCTGACGTTGGCTTTCCATATAGTTTTTTCTTAATGCTTCTGGCATAGTCAATTGCTAGGACGACGATGCGACCATCGCCGCTTCAATTTGGCAATTTATCTGGCCCATCTGCATTTGTTGATTTTGTGCCGGCGACTGGGCCGCAATGTGTGCTATTGTCCGCATTGCATAAGTGCTAACGAACTAGATTTTTTCCTCGTTCTTGGAGGCTTGGAGCTGGGTCTGCACTCGATGCGATTCATTGGCATATCAATCAATGGAAAAGCGGATAAATGAATTCGCTTACTCACACGAACGTGGATGCCTCGAATCTGGTTTCCTTTTCAGTTGTAGATGTTGTTGTTGGCCCGGCCGGATGCCATTTTAATTAAGTGTTGGGGCCTGTAGCCACCCTGTAACCATGGCGCCTGGCCAAAGCCCTTTTGGCGTCTCCTCTTCGCTCTGACCGCTAGAAATTTTACATTTATAACGGAAATGTGCAGAATTATATAAAAAAAGATAAAACCAGCAGGACAGTGACAGCTGCGGGA
>JAWNPO010000572.1:0-73375 GCA_035047525.1 Drosophila quinaria
ATTTTTGTGTATTAATCATAAATTAAAAAACAAATTTTTTTTTCTTTTTTTTTATTTTATTTTTTTTTATATTTATTTTTTTTTTTACTGTATTTTTGCATGCTTGATTATGAATTAAAAATTTTTAATCTGTCCTTATGGACTATTTGAGTTTTATTCTTATTTCCGGAAATAACTATATTATCCCTATCTTCTATTTTTTCTACTCTATAGGGCCCTGTGTATTTAAAATCTAGTTTATGGCCTACTTCATTTTTTAATAAAACCTTATCTCCTATAGATAAATTTAATTTCTTACTATTTAAGTCATATAGCTCCTTATTTTTCATCGTATTTAATTCGAGCATATTTCTTGCTCTTTTGTATGCTACTTCTAATCTGTACTTACTCTCCTTAGCATAATCATCTATGTAATATATTGGTTCTATGTTTGCTATGCTATTGAAGTACTTTGGTAGATTACTAGTCTTACCAAATACTAATTCATACGGACAATAATTATGTGCCGTAGAAGGGGTCGTATTAAAACAATAGACAAAGTATTGGAGCCACACGTCCCAATCAGTTTTATCAACTGATATATAAGATCGTATGTATTCGTTGAAAGTTCTGTGACTTCTTTCGACTGTTCCAACTGTCTGGTGATGATGTGCAGTTGATGTTATGTTGTCTATTTTCATAAACTTGCACAAATCATTTATAATTGAATTCTTGTATTCTGTTCCCATGTCCGTAATGAACGTCTTCATTGGACCGTACTTTAGAATATAAGATTGGAATATACCTTTGGCTACTGTACTAGCGTTTTTGTTTGGTATTGGTATCGCGACTAGGTATTTAGTCAAGTCACAAATTAATGTGATTGCGTACTCATTACCATTATCAGATTTGGGTAGCGGACCAATTGTGTCCACTATAACCCTATCGAACGCATGTACAGGTGTATCAGTTATAATTAATGGGGTCTTACTATGCTTAGTTATTTTAGCTTTCTGGCATTTGTGACATTTACGTATGTACTCAGTAATATCTCGAGTCATACCTTTCCAAAAGTAATGTCGTTTGACCTTGGCCAAGGTTTTTGTAATGCCAGTATGACCTCCTTGTATTGGGTCGTCATGTAGTGTAGACAATATAGCTTCTTTTTCTTTATTATTTGTTATTGTGGTCACCGGGTTGAGTAGCGCTACCCTTAATTTAGTCAATATTTTATTGCCCATATTTTTGAAATTATCTATTGAAATTGTATCAAAGATATTTTCCCACGGTGCCATTTTCAATTGGTTTATTTTCAATATACCGGCTTCATTTTCGAGCCTTGAGAATAGTTGACCTAAGTCAATATTTCCATTTGTATATAGATCACCAATATCAATTCTTGCAATAATTTTCTTGCCATGTTTAAAGAAACATAGCGTATCTTTTATATGCAAGGTCACTACTTTACGTACCTCGTCATTGTTAATGACTTCGTATACGTTGGGCTGTGAAGCTTTTTCTGTAGATTGCCTTGGCAATTCTACCTGATATTTTCCTGCGCAGGAATTTTGTCTACTTTGATATCTTGTAGTGACTTTGTGGATTGTTCCTGTTATTTCTTGTAGCTGTTTGATGGTTATTCTTGATAACGCATCGGCTACGAAATTATCTTTACCCTTCAGATATTCTACCGTAAAATTATATTCCTCTAATTCAAGCCTCATACGTGTTAATTTTGAACTTGGATTTACCATTGAAAATAAGTAGGTTAGCGGTCTATGGTCAGTTTTAACCGTGAAATGGTTACCATAAATATATGATCGGAAATGCGTTATTGCCCAATGAATAGCCGCTAATTCTTGCTCAGTAGTACTCTTGTTACTTTCTCCTTTAGTAAAGGATCTTGATGCGTATGCAATTGGAAGTTGGAGTCCATTTTGGTTTTGAGTTAAAACCGCTCCACACGCTTGCTTACTCGCATCAGTTATTATGCAGAATTCTTTAGCGAAATCTGGATATTGTAACAAGGTTGGGTTTATAAGAGCCGTTTTGAGGTGATCGAAGGCATTCTGGCATTCAGATGTCCATTCGAACTTAACGTCTTTTTTACATAATCTTGATATGTGACGTAGAGTTTTACGCCGATTGTGTTAGCTTCGGCGGCGGCGTAGAGGCCAAAAATACCCGGCGGCGGCGGCTCAGCCGGCAGGGAGAGCCGGCGGCGGCGGCGGCGACTAAGCCGTCGAATTTGTCGGCGGCGGAGGCGTATGGAGTTAAAAAAACAAAATTTTTCTTTCTAAATTAAAAAAAAATAGCTCTTTAATTTTGTCTAAGTATTTAATAAAAAAAAAAGATTTAAAATCAATACAGTCATCTTTCATAGACATTTTTTTGTACTTATAAATCAATTGTAAGTGTTTTCATTTATTCTTCCTTAAATTATTAGAAAAAGCAATGATTTAAAAAAAAATAACAGTAATTTTTCATCAACAATATTGCCACTTCATACGAAATATGAAAACAAATTTTTTTTGTTTTTTAAGTTGTATTAAATGGACGCCGTACGCCGCCGCCGCGCCGATATTTTCGTGGTTCGGCGGCGGCGCGTCAGAAACCCAAAAAATCGGCGGCGGCGGCGGCGTGGCGCGGCGGCGTAAATGTCTAATGTGACGTGAATAGTCGGCAAAATTTTTAATAAAGCGCCTATAGTAATTGCAAAATGCAACGAATCGTCTAGCGCTGTCTGCATCATGTGGGACTGGGTAGTTCTTTATGACGTCGTATTTTTTGTCGTCTGGCAAGATTCCTTTATCAGTGCATTTATGTCCCAAAAATGTGACTTCATGCATGAAAAATGAACATTTTTCTGGATGTAGTTTCAGGTTGAATTTCCTACATTTGTCAAAAACTTCAGTTAAATTTTTGACCATATGTTTTTCGGAACAACCGATTACTATGAGATCATCCATATAAAGGAAAGCCTGAGATGGTTCGAGACCAGAAAATGCTATTGTCATCATTCTTTGAAAGGAGTTTGGGGCTATTTTCAAGCCAAATGGTAATCGCGTAAAGCGATACGAGCCATTGCTCGTTGAAAATGACGTTATATCTCTAGAACTTTTTTCGAGTTCGATTTGGTGAAAGCCAGACATTAAGTCTAGGCATGAAAAATATTTTGCTCTACCTAGCTGATCTAGGATATCATCAATTCTCGGTAGCGGAAATTTATCGGACAATAGCTTTTTATTAATTTGACGATAGTCAATTACTAATTGCCATTTCTTCTTGTCAGAGTCCGGAAGGGACTTCTTCGGAACTAATAAAAGTGGGCTATTATACTCTGAGGCTGATGGTTCGACTATTTTATCGTCTATTAATTTTTGCACTTGGGCTTGAATTTCTTGTACTTGGCTGTGAGGACTTCTATAATTTTTTATGTATACGGGCTCATCATCCTTCAATCTAAGCTTTTGCTAGTAAAAATTATTAGTTGTTATCGATTCGGTTTCTAGTCCGAATATGTCGGTATATCTGGTGCATAAATCTTTTAATTGATTTTTAAATAAAGGTGGAAAGTTTTTGATTAATTTTTCCATAACGAAGTTGTCTCTTCCTTCGTTGGTTTCTTTTACTATATCATAATTGTTCAAAGTTTCATATTTTATTTTATTTAAGTTTACTATCTTATTGGCATTTGTTGTATTTATAATACGGACATATGTATTTTTGTGATTGGATATCGTGTTTGCGATGTAAATTCCTTCATCAATTTCTTGATTTAATATAAGAATTTGATTTTGTATTGAGGGAATTTGTATTTCACGAACAACTTCGGAACGAGCTGGGAGTACTGTGGCATTATTGTCACAAGTATGAAGTATTTGTAATCGAATTGGATAATTTAAGTTGTTTGGGCGTAGAATAAGTGAGCCGCCACTTTGAGTGAAATCTAGTTGGCAATTATATTGTTTTATAAAATCTATGCCTAGTATGCCATCACTCGGTATTGGGAAATTTTGTTCGACTAAATTAAAGTTATGTGGAATTATATATTTGCCTGTAGTGAGTTCTATAAAGGCTGAGCCTTTTGAAGGAATTATGCCTTCGCCAATACCCGATATTTGGGTAGTAATTGTTTCGTTTACATTGTCGAATATATCTATATTTTCTTTTAATATGGATATATCTGCACCAGTATCTACTAACAGTGTAATTGATTTACCTGTTCTTTCATTCTTAATTTTTACAAATATGCTAAGATTAAGGTTGATGGTTTTTATTGAGCCATTTATTGGCTCCGAACATCTGAGGGGGTCTGTTGGTTTTCCGAATTACCTTGAGTTACTCGGACATTACCTCTATTGTTACTGTTCTGGTTTTGGTAGCCACCTCGGTTTGAATTGTTTCTACCTCGGTTGCCACCTCGGTAATTTCCTCTGAAATTACCCCTATTGTTGTTATTGCCATTATGGTGGAAATTACCATTGCCGCGGCTATTGCCTCTACCTCTTTGGTTGTTACGGCTGTAATTTCCACGATCGTTTCTGTCTTTGTAGTACAAAATTGTACTTGGGCTTCCAGTCATTTCAGTGCTGCATTGGATATATTTACCCATAGCATCATTGAAATTGCTGAAATTGCCTGCTTCTAATATTATGCGAAGCTTTTCGTATTCGCAATTCTTTGTCATGGCAGATATTGTTTCTTTAGTAGAAAATTTCTCTGCGTTATCAAAGTCTAGTCCATCGTCAATATAGGCTGCTTCCAGTTGCTTACGCAAACTGTCAATTTCAGCTGTATATTGCGAGGCTGACTTGCCTTTCTGCTTTATGTTAAGCAACTTAGCCTTGATAACGTCAGTTGACTCGCCTTTGATATTGGTATTTAATTTATTTATAATACCAATAATGGATGTTTCATTTTGTACTTTGTACAAAATTGGGCCAATTATTTTAGACTTTATGACTTCTACGGCTAAGTCTTCTTGTGTACCTTTAGTACGATCGACTAGTCTTAAAGCCGTTAGAAATCTGGCCAGTGATAGCTTTTTGCCATCAAATTCCGGAATTGTAGACGATACCTGTCTTACATATTCGCGGTCTAAGGCCACTTGATTTACTGCCATGTTTGGTTCTGTTTCTTCAAGTGACTCTATGTCGCTATCAGCTTCAATATCAGGGTCACTATTTAGTGTTGGCTTAGACTCATTCAGTTCATTCAGTTCGACCTGGTTCAAAAGTTGCCATTAATTTTAAATCTGTTGGGATATCTATTACTATGTTGTGCCTAGTGCTGATATTCGATATTCTAGTTCCAAGTGATTTGATTATTTTCTTACATTGGTTTGCGTGCTGCTCTGTAAGCCTATTTTCTTTACTTAAATAAAGTTGAACTATGTTATTATAGTTTAGCACTAATATGTTTATGTGGTGAATTAGCGTTTCAACCCTTATAGGTGCGTTCTTATTAACACACTTATAAGATTTTTCGAATTTATCTTTGAAATTATTTATTTTTTTCGCTAATTCACCCCATTCCATAGTTCTCTATTTATGAAGTTTTACCATTATAATTGGGCACTCGCCGACCACTGGATGGTCTTCAACTATTTCTTTAATGCCAAAATATGGCAGTGTATTTAAAATTATGCCTTTTATCTTATTGTTATAGAATAGTAGTGGGCTGAACATGGTATTATATGTAGTCATGTATTCGTTTTCGAACTCATATATAGTTATATAATCTTTGTTATTGTGCAGAATATTCAATGCACGAATTCTAAAGTCTGGGTCGCTATTATATATTGCTTCTAAATATACTTCTATCGCAAACTTATTAATAGGCATTTCTGGTAATAAGAATATATATGTATATTTCTCGAAATTTCATTTTATTTATTTATTGAAATTTTATTTATTTATTTTATTTTGTCGCTTATCATTGTTCAAGAAAAAAAAAATTTAGATTTTATCCAGGTCATTTGCGTGACTCTGGTATCTCTTTTTTATGCATTTATAATGATACGTATATAATTTGTTCAATAGATGTCCTACTAATATGACAAATATCATAACGACAAAAATTGTTATCAATTTTACATCTGTATTGCTGACCTCAACTTTATTTATTACGTTAGCCGTCGAGTCAACAGTCTTAACGTCTACCAAACCCATATTTGGGGTTGTTATTCTTAATATATACTTGGGTCCTTGATTTATATATGAACTTATAGTTTTGTTAACGCTATTCATTAACTTTATAAGGTTTGTATTTTGAGTTTAAATTTAAAAAATTTTTTTTTATTTTGTATTTACGCCCGTGGGCGGAGAGAAGTTTAATATTAATTCGGTTTTTACTGAATGTACATTTTGTCCTGCCTAGTATTTCGAATGGCTTTACGGGCCAAACGTCTTGCCGGTCGACTCAATTGTCGTCGGGCATTACAATAGTTTTACAAATATTTTAATAATAATTATAATTATAATTTTTTTTTTTTTGCTGTGCGCCCTCTGTGGCGCTGTCGGTCAGTTCACCCTTGGTGTTTTCCAGCGTTGGTACAAGGGGCGGTTTGCCTCTCGTACTTCTTCTTGTTCCAGCGTTGGTACAAGGGGCGGTTTGCCTCTCGTACTTCTTCTTGTCCCAGCGTTGGTGCAAGGGGCGGTTTGCCTCTCGTACTAGTTTTTACTCGTTGATGGCCGCTGACATGTGCCCAGGCAATGTTGGCTGTATAGCGGTCCCTCGCAGTCTGCTGGGCATTCGCGTTGCCTTCTCGGGATCGGTTGTGGCTGTGGTCGATGTGTGTCTGGATTAATAAGTTTTTCCTCTGAGGGACAGGGGGGGCTCTTTACTTTGTTTAACGACTCAAGATGTTTGAGTTCGTCATGTAGCTTGACTGCAGTTTCCCAAGGTAGTGGGTTTTGGGTCTTATATAAGAGTCTTACGATCTCAGACTTTCTTTGCCTGATCCGCTCTTTAATGCCACTGCGCCTTTTTAGCTTTAAAGTATTGTTAGAGCTCATGCCCCCTGTACTCACTCAGTTAACTTTTGATTCGCCAGGGTGTGTGTCTCATTCCAGATGCTTCGTTGTTTCAGTTGTTGCTGTTGTTGTTGTTGGCACTCCAGTCACATGTCACTTTTTTTCATTACTTTTTAAGTTACGTTGCGTGACTCTGTCACGGTCCCCATGTAATGTGCGAAGTTTAGTTTTAAAATGAATAGACATGCACGTCAGTGCAGTTTGAGTTCATGATTGATTCTGTTTTATTCTTTTCGCATAAAGTTCGTTCTTAGCCTAATGTACATATATGTTCTTATATATAAAGCCGCATAGCTGCGCTTATATCTTTATGTATTGCTTAGCGAGAGAGAGTCTTATGCACATGTTTTTTTTTTTTTTTATTCGTGTTTATTTCATCAATATGTCTTAACACTAAGAGTTACAACTAGTTTGATTGGCAATGAGAAGTAAAGTAGTCCTTCCCTGCGGAACTGATTATGGTTACTGCGTCGCAAGGACGACGACTACGTCTACTCCTATCGATTTCTCTCTCTGTCAACTCTGCGCAGCTCCTGCATAATGAGAGCTGCGAAATTGCACGTTGCATCCCAGAATTCGGATCGTTCAATCATTAGATCCACAAGATTATTTGGAGTTACATCCAAACCTGCCATCGATGAGAGTTGCTGTCTCTGAACTCTGAACCGGCCGCATCGAAAGATTATGTGCTCGGCGTCTTCGATTGCTTCGTCTTCGCACCATGTGCACTGGGCCGATGCCTCGTGGCCAAATCTGTTGAGGTACTGCCTGAAACACCCATGACCACTCAGCAGTTGAGTCAAGTAGAAGTTGACAGTATCATGTGTTCGTCCAGTCCATCTCCTTACGTCAGGTAGGAGACGATGTGTCCAGCGACCCTTGGACGACGTGTTCCAACGCAGCTGCCAGTTCATCATACTCGCCTCTTTCGCTTCCGTGCGCGCTCTCTTTTTCTCCTGTCCAGCAGTTATAGCTGCCTCCACGGCCTTCTCCTCGACGGCCAGCAAATCAATGGGTACCATACCCGCAATGACCAGGGACGGCGTCATCTGATGCAGTTTTAAAGGCGCTACACACACGCAGGGCGCAGAGGCGATAGGTTCCTTGCAATCCTCTGGCATAACTCCTAACTTTGATTGCGTCCGCCCAGATAGGCGCAGCATACAGTGAAATGGAGCGGACGACACTCATCAGCAACATCCTCCTCTCCTGCTTGGGTCCCCTGGTATTTAACATGATTCGAGACAGTGCACGGCTCGAATAAGCTGCCTTTTCCTGCACCGATGCCAAATGCTCTCGGAAACTTAGGCGAGTGTCAATAACCACACCCAGGTACCGAATGGCCCTTTTTGAGGTCACGACACTGTCACCTACTCTGATACGAGCTGTCTCCACCTTCTTCCGACTGCTAACGAGAACAGCCTCTGTCTTATGCGCTGCCAGTTCCAAGCCTACTGAGCGAAGCCACCGGATCACTAGCGTAGCTGCCTCGCTGCAGATGTTTTCCACTTCGTCTAGGTGTTTTGCAACGACCACAAGAGCGACATCGTCCGCGTATCCGACTATCTGGCGACCTCCGGGTAGTGCCAGACGCAAGACTCCGTCATACATAACGTTCCATAGAACAGGTCCCAGAACTGACCCTTGAGGCACGCCTGCTGTAATGTCATATGACATTGTTCCGTCTGTGGTGAAGTATTGCAGGTGTCTGTTGCCGAAATAGCTCTTCACTATTGCGTAGAGGTACTGCGGGATCCCAAATGCTCTGAGAGCGTCGAGTATGCTTCCCCAGTCTGCCGTATTAAAAGCATTTTTAATGTCCAATGTAGCAATAAGACAATATTGCTTGCCTCCACCTTTCCATCTGGTTCCTTCTTTGGCTTTTGACGCGATCTCCGTCACCTTCCGAATTGCGTCGATAGTGGATAGTGATTTCCTGAAGCCAAATTGGTGTGGCGAGAGCCCACCACCGTTGCTGATTGCTGTTTCTAGCCTTGAGCAGATGAGTCGTTCGAGAGTCTTTCCCAAAGCGTCAATTAGGCAAATCGGTCTATAAGACGACGCTTCATCTGCCGGCTTACCGGGCTTCGGGATAAGCACCAGCTTTTGGAGCTTCCATCGGTCAGGGAAAAATCCTTCGGATAGGCATTGCGTATACGCCTCCGCAAAAATCTCCGGTCGCAAGGAGATTGCCAGCTTCACCGCCCGGTTCGGTATGGCATCTGGACCAGGTGCCTTTCCAGTCTTCATCCTCCGTGCCGCTGCCAGAACTTCGTCAACGGTGACTGGCTGAATTTCGAAAGGAGCTATTATATAGCCGTTTCTTGGTTCGAGGCTGTCCTCTCGGAGTGGGAAAAGTTTTTCCACGATTTCTTTAAGGCGCAATGGGTCACTCGGTGATTCCAGTCTGTTGGCATAAATTCGTTTGACCACCGTTTTATATGCCTTGCCCCAAGGATCGTGGTCGATTACTGGAGCGGATCGCATTTTTTAAAGCACTCCTGGCCTCTCTGAAACTCCGTTGAAGTTCTGGCCAGTTTATACTGTTCCTTCTTCTCGCACGCTGATATTGCCGTCTTGCAGCTAAGCAGCTTGATCTCGCCGCTGCTATCTGGTCATTCCACCAGTAAGCTGACCTATGATGCCTTTTATACGGCTTACTTGTCACCATGCTAACGTCGCACACCTGCTTGAGATGCTGTGCCAGTTGATCAGACATTTCCTTAGCTGAGCCGTAAACCTGCAGGTTGCCCATCGCAATTGCAAAAGTTTGGCAGTTGAGTGTGCTCTCCTTATATGCCCTGCCACAGAACACTTGTCGCCGGTCTCGCCTGTCCGTTGACCCAATGGAGAACAAAATCGGCTCATGATCGCTCGCTGTGTAATGACCATCTATCCGCCATTTCGATGATGGGAACAGGCAGCTGCTGACAAAAGTAAGGTCGATGACCGAACCTCTTCCGGCACTGCTGAACGTGTGTTGTGAGCCTGTGTTTAGAAGTGCTAAATCCAGGGCCGCAAATGTTTCGAGCAAACATCGTCCTCTTGCATTAGTGAGAGTGCTTCCCCACTCCAGGGCCCAGGCGTTAAAATCACCGGCTATTATGACCTGACTGTTGCTCCGGGCGTCGATGGCAATCTCGTCCAGCGCGTTGCTGAATTCCTCGTAGCAGAGGCTCGGAGGCAGGTAGCAACTATACACCCAGCAGTTGTACAGCTTTGCTCTAACGAAGTGAGTTGATCTTAATATTGATGCAAGTTGTCTTGCACGCTCCCCGCAATTCCAAATTGCTGCCTTTCCTGATGTGCTCTGGATCCAGTTCCCACCTAGTTTGCATCTATATGGCTCGCTTAATATCGCCACATCTACGTTTAAATTTTTTACAGTATGAGTTAGCAGGTCTTGGGCAGCCTCACAGTGATTCAGATTCAGTTGTACAAAACTAATCATGGCTGTTGTTGTGCGCTTTTCCTCCCTTTTTTACTGCTGCTGGACAGCGTACGCTCCCTGCAATGTGGCTTGACTGTTTCCCACTTGCTGCGCAGAGGAAACATTTAGCCTCGTTGGTGCACTCGCGAGCCTTATGCCCGCTGTTTCCGCACTTGCTGCAATATGGCCAATCTCAAGGCATCTGAAACACCTAGTTGGCACGTTTCTTGGCACAATCCTGCACACTGACCATGCAATCTTTAATTTCCCAGCTTGGAGCGCTTTTTCAGCTGCTGCTAGAGGCAGACTGATAATCGCGCTCTGGGTTCCGCCAAAAGCTGGGCGAATCCTTTTTATAGAATTTGCTTGTAGCTCAACGTCGAGTTGCGACTTGAACGCAGATGTTAGATCCTCTGCCGAGGACAACTCATCCAAATCTCTCACCTCAATCGCTATTTCCTGCGTTAGGGCACGTGTCTCTAAGTTGCCACCAAGTGCTTGGCCAATATCGTCTCTGAGTTGGCACAAGTTTTCTGTCAGAGACCCTTTTAATTCCAGGAGCAGATCACCTTTCGCAGTTCGTCTGACTTTGTGGACGTTCTCCCCGGCGGCTAGCAGCTTCTCATTCTGGCTTCTTGTGACCATCTTCAGGATATCGCTGTATGATATGTTGCCCTTCGCCTCTATCAGTATAGCGTCTGGTCGAGGTTTAAGGTGACTCGTAGTTCCTGGCCCTTGCATCGGCTTAGAACGCTTGCTCGTGGACTGACGACTTTTAACGAGTGTCCAGTCTTCCTTTTCCTGTGGGACTGCTTCTCCAGCTTCCTTCGTAAAAGGACCTTGGCGCCTGGGTTTCTTCGACGGAGTCTTACGTGGTCCCGGCAGAGATTCTCTCATCCTTTTTGGCGTGCACGTTGCACCAGACGATTCACCAGTTGCTCCAGCGGTTTTTCCACGCCGCTGCTCTAGAGAGGGCGTAACTTGCACTTCGACTGCTGCAAGGATTGGGGAGCTCAAGGAAGTGAGCAACTTCTGGAGCTCAATTATCTTTGCCAGTTCATCCCTCATAGACAATGTTATATGTCGTTGACCACCAAAAAGTGCTGAGAGAGCATCAAGTGCAGTTCCCATTAACTTTAGTGTATTCTTTATGGTCGCATTTTCCTCGGTTACCACCTGGTTTGTAGGTGATTTCCTTCTGGGACTTTCCCGATTCTGACCGGCCACCTGTGGAGGTGGTGTGCGCTGCAGAATTGGGCGCTTTAGAAACGCTTGCGCTGACTCGTCCGTCATACTACAAAAAATCTCTAGTGCAGTCCCGCGGTGGCCAGAGATTTCACTCGGCTTTTAACCGGTGAGGGTTATACCGCCCGGACTCGGTCACCAGAGCCCCTTAGTATGAGCACCGCCTCAACGGAAGGGGTTGGATCGGTCGGATCCGTGACCTTTATCTCTTTTTCTGCACTAGAGAAATTTGTATGTAAAAGCGTTTATATGTTCCAGCAGCTCCTAGAGGTATGCTACGAAACTCGCTTTGACTGCTTTCTAAACTGCTTGTTTTCCCTCTTGGCTGCTTGCTGCCCGCTGGACTGCTTACCGCACTGCTTTCTCTAAGCTTGTAATCAGCTGATCGTGACTTGATGCAGCTCAGCTTAAATACTTCGCTATGCAGCACTGTCGCCAGCTGATGATTGCAAAATTGTCGCAAGTCACTGCTACACAAAAGAATCGGCGCGAATGCTGTTTCTTAGTGTGAGGTCAACAATAACAAATCACTGAGCTGCGATTTCCTCCCCTCCCTCTGCCAACGCACCGTCGACAGACGCTGGAGCTTCCTTGATCTTGGAAAACCAGGAATCTGGACCAGAGCCAGTGGCGACTCCTACAGGTGAGTGCTCTTGCACGAGAACAAAAGCCAGGTAACACTTCGAACGTTCTGTTTATAGGTCAACAAGGCTACAATTCGATGGACAACGGGACGATTTAAAAACGCGTCCGCTCTCCTGTGTATGTATGTGTCTCTTCTTCTTCTCTTCTTCTTATGCACATGTGTATATATGTCTTTGTCATAAGTGGTCAGCGTGAGAATGCTGACCAAGCGTTTTGGGCCTAACTCGTAAGAGGGCGATCATATTACGCGCTCGCTTGGGTTGGTTTGTTTGTTTGTCTTAATTGCAACAATGTGTTGCTGCTATTTGCATGCTTACATAAAATGTTATGTACAGTATGCCTTCGCTATATGTAACTAATATGTGCATACCACAACACATCATCAAGTCAACAGTCCTTGCACGGACAACAAACGCCAGTTACATAAAGACAAAATGGCGGGCAACTCAAGCAAGTTACATGAAGAGCCAATGGCGGGCAACCCACACAAGTTACATCAAGACAAAATGGCGGACAACCAACGCAAGGTACATCAAGACAAAATGGCGGACAACAGACGCAAATTATATTAAGAACCAATGGCGGGTAACTCACGCAAGCTAGCTGAAGACAATTTAGCGACCAACTCACACAAGTTACATCAAGAGCCAATGGCGGACAACCCACGCAAGTTACATCAAGACAAAATGGCGGACAGCAAACGCCAGTTACATAAAGACAAAATGGCGGGCAGCTCACGCAAGTTACATCAAGACATAACAGCGGACAACCCACACAAGTTACATCAAGACAAAATGGTGGGCAACTCAAGCAAGTTACATCAAGAGCCAATCGCGGGCAGCCCAAGAAAATTACTTCAAGATAAAATGGCGGGCATCAAGAACAAAAGACAAAATGGCGGGCAACTCACGCATGTTACATCAAGACCCACGGCAGTTACACAAAGCAGTGCACAGTATCAAGCAGTACACAGTATTAAGCAGTGCTTACAATAGTAAGCAGTACACGGTGTAAGCAGTGCACAGTAGTAAGCAGTGCACAGTAAGAAGCAGTGCACAGTAGCGAGCAGTGCACAGTAGCGAGCAGTGCAAGCAGTGGTAGCAAGCAGTTAAGCGACCTGTATTGTATAGTGGAGCCGGTTAAGCTTTTATAAAGCGGCCGCCAGGCGTGGCGCACCGGATGCAGTCGGCCGCTGCAAAACCGGTGGCGTGGGTTCAAAACGCCCAAGAGGCCAAAGTCAAACAAATTTTTTCTATGACGTTGGCAGTCGGGAATGCATTTCTAAAAATGTTTAACAATTGTTAAGTTCTCGTTTTCGCTTTCTGCCGTCGGGCTAACGATTGTTTACGATTTCAAAAAAAAAAAAAGAGAAAGAGAGGAGAGACATACATATTTCATATATAAGTATATATTCAGAACCAAGTCCCGTTTCGTTTCTCTCACTGAAACTTTGCAAAGGCATTCATTAATTCCCATAAAATGCATTCAAGAGTAATCAGTACACGGTGTAAGCAGTGCACAGTATCAAGCAGTACACAGTATTAAGCAGTGCTTACAATAGTAAGCAGTACACGGTGTAAGCAGTGCACAGTAGTAAGCAGTGCACAGTACGAAGCAGTGCACAGTAGCGAGCAGTGCACAGTAGCGAGCAGTGCAAGCAGTGGTAGCAAGCAGTTAAGCCACCTGTATTGTATAGTGGCTCCGGTTAAGCTTTTATAAAGCGGCCGCCAGGCGTGGCGCACCGGAAGCAGTTGGCCGCTGCAAAACCGGTGGCGCGGGTTCAAAACGCCCAAGGGGCCAAAGACATGTAAATAAATAAAACAAAAGAACATAAGGAGATGGACTTTTCATTTCCCGTAGGGATGAGGGGAGTGTGAGGAACAATATTTGTTCCCCACAACAATTCTAGATAACGGCGCTCATGGGCTGCTTAAGGCTAGTGAGAGCCGCTGAGCGCAAGCACCGTTGACTTGACGAATAATGAGCGAGAGCATGGTTAAGTGAGCGGTGAGTGAGCAAAAGAGCCGTTATTTCTACGGCTGGAGCCTATAAAAGCGCAGGCAAACGCTGACTCGAGAGTTCAGTATCGCGCTAGCACTCGAGGTTTACACATCATCAAGTCAACAGTCCTTGCTCGGACTACAAACGCCAGTTACATAAAGACAAAATGGCGGGCAACTCAAGCAAGTTACATGAAGAGCCAATGGCGGGCAAACCACACAAGTTACATCAAGACAAAATGGCGGATAGCCAACGCAAGGTACATCAAGACAAAATGGCAGGCAGCTCACGCAAGTTACATCAAGACATAACAGCGGACAACCCACACAAGTTACATCAAGACAAAATGGCGGGCAACTCAAGCAAGTTACATCAAGAGCCAATCGCGGGCAGCCCAAGAAAATTACTTCAAGATAAAATGGCGGGCATCAAGAACAAAAGACAAAATGGCGGGCAACTCACGCATGTTACATCAAGACCCACGGCAGTTACACAAAGCAGTGCACAGTATCAAGCAGTACACAGTATTAAGCAGTGCTTACAATAGTAAGCAGTACACGGTGTAAGCAGTGCACAGTAGTAAGCAGTGCACAGTAATAAGCAGTGCACAGTAGCGAGCAGTGCACAGTAGCGAGCAGTGCAAGCAGTGGTAGCAAGCAGTTAAGCGACCTGTATTGTATAGTGGCGCCAGTTAAGCTTTTATAAAGCGGCCGCCAGGCGTGGCGCACCAGATGCAGTCGGCCGCTGCAAAACCGGTGGCGCGGGTTCAAAACGCCCAAGGGGCCAAAGTCATGTAAATAAATAAAACAAAAGAACATAAGGAGATGGACTTTTCATTTCCCGTAGGGATGAGGGGAGTGTGAGGAACAATATTTGTTCCCCACAACAATTCTAGATAACGCCGCTCATGGGCTGCTTAAGGCTAGTGAGAGCCGCTGAGCGCAAGCATAAGCTGACTCGAGAGTTCAGTATCGCGCTAGCACTCGAGGTTTACACATCATCAAGTCAACAGTCCTTGCTCGGGCAACTCACGCACGTCACATCAAGACAAAAAAGCGGGCAACCCACGCAAATTATATCAAGACAAAATGGCGGACAATCAACACAAGGTACATAAAGACAAAATGGCGGGCAGCTCACGCAAGTTACATCAAGACATAACAGCGGACAACCCACACAAGTTACATCAAGACAAAATGGCGGGCAACTCACGCATGTTACATCAAGACCCACGGCAGTTACACAAAGCAGTGCACAGTATCAAGCAGAACACAGTATTAAGCAGTGCTTACAATAGTAAGCAGTACACGGTGTAAGCAGTGCACAGTAATAAGCAGTGCACAGTAGCGAGCAGTGCACAGTAGCGAGCAGTGCAAGCAGTGGTAGCAAGCAGTTAAGCGACCTGTATTGTATAGTGGAGCCGGTTAAGCTTTTATAAAGCGGCCGCCAGGCGTGGCGCACCAGATGCAGTCGGCCGCTGCAAAACCGGTGGCGCGAGTTCAAAACGCCCAAGGGGCCAAAGTCATGTAAATAAATAAAACAAAAGAACATAAGGAGATGGACTTTTCATTTCCCGTAGGGATGAGGGGAGTGTGAGGAACAATATTTGTTCCCCACAACAATTCTAGATAACGGCGCTCATGGGCTGCTTAAGGCTAGTGAGAGCCTCTGAGCGCAAGCATAAGCTGACTCGAGAGTTCAGTATCGCGCTAGCACTCGAGGTTTACACATCATCAAGTCAACAGTCCTTGCTCGGGCAACTCACGCACGTCTTATCAAGACAAAAAAGCGGGCAACCCACGCAAATTATATCAAGACAAAATGGCGGACAATCAACACAAGGTACAAAAAGACAAAATGGCGGACAGCAAACGCCAGTTACATAAAGACAAAATGGCGGGCAGCTCACGCAAGTTACATGAAGACATAACAGCGGACAACCCACACAAGTTACATCAAGACAAAATGGCGGGCAACTCAAGCAAGTTACATCAAGAGCCAATCGCGGGCAGCCCAAGAAAATTACTTCAAGATAAAATGGCGGGCATCAAGAACAAAAGACAAAATGGCGGGCAACTCACGCATGTTACATCAAGACCCACGGCAGTTACACAAAGCAGTGCACAGTATCAAGCAGTACACAGTATTAAGCAGTGCTTAGAATAGTAAGCAGTACACGGTGTAAGCAGTGCACAGTAGTAAGCAGTGCACAGTAATAAGCAGTGCACAGTAGCGAGCAGTGCAAGCAGTGGTAGCAAGCAGTTAAGCGACCTGTATTGTATAGTGGCGCCGGTTAAGTTTTTGTAAAGCGGCCGCCAGGCGTGGCGCACCGGATGCAGTCGGCCGCTGCAAAACCGGTGGCGTGGGTTCAAAACGCCTAACGCCTCAAAAAATTTTTTTCTATGACGTTGGCAGTCGGGAATGCATTTCTAAAAATGTTTAACAATTGTTAAGTTTTCGTTTTCGCTTTCTGCCGTCGGGCTAACGATTGTTTACGATTTCAAAAAAAAAAAAAAAGAGAAAGAGAGGAGAGACATACATATTTCATTGTAACGAAGCTTTTCCAGCCGGGGTCTGCGTCTCAGTCCGGCCAGGGTCTGTTTACAGAAAATTTGTAAAACATCTGGGACGACTGGACAGAGCGGCGGGAGCGTCAGCGGGGAAGCTGACGTTCCCGCTCGAAAATCGGCTGGGATGACCTTGATGTGAGCCCAAGATTGGCCCAGGAGGACGAGTAGGGACTCCCGATGCCCGTTGCGTCATCCTTCTCGTACCTCCTGGGCCCCTCGGTTTGGATTTGGGACGCACGTTCGTTCCGTTCCGACGACGCTAGAGGATGCATCCCGGAGAGAAGAGATCGTAAGAAGACGATTTCCCTCCTCCCCGGAATGAGAGGAATCCCCGAAAGGAGAGGTCGTAAGAATACGGTATCTCTCTTTCCAAGGACGCCTCCCCCCCAACGCCGCACAGAGCCGGCCGCTGGGTCAGATCCGCGGACACCAAGCTCATCCGATGATGACTTGGCCCACGGACCAGACGCCAGTGTGCTCAGGTCTGATCCCCGGTGAGGGCTCAGGAATAGAAACGATAAAAATCGTATCTCTATGCCTGGGCCACCTCCGGTGGACCAAATCCGGCCGGTCGTCGCGAACATGCGTCTCCTCCTCCTAGGGCTCACAACAAGCTAACTGAAAAGAAAATAAGAAGGGAGAAATTCACCCGTACCAAAAAAAAGGGAGACAACATCGCCATTCTCCT
The DNA here is from genome assembly GCA_035047525.1 of Drosophila quinaria. Classification (NCBI taxonomy): domain Eukaryota; kingdom Metazoa; phylum Arthropoda; class Insecta; order Diptera; family Drosophilidae; genus Drosophila; species Drosophila quinaria. The sequence continues at coordinate 17,596 of JAWNPO010000572.1, forward strand.
TACAAAACTGTTAGGCCACATTTTTTTATTTTATGTCTTATCTATAACATTTCTATATTCGCACATACCGGGAAGGATAGTGTTACTGCTCCATAGGCGGAGCCAAGAAAGAAAAGAGAACAGAGGCCGCTGGCCAGCTTACCCGCCGTTTAAAATGCGGCGCTGCTTTTTCTATTTAGGTGGTTCCTCGCTCCAGTGGCTACAGCTCGCACTTCGCGTGCGGCCTTCAGAGCTGCCGGCCGGCTCTGTGGATTGCTCGGAGGGATTGCCCTTCACGAGACTTTGGAAAAAAAAGATGTCCCTGCTGCTGTTGTTGTTGTGGTTGAGCACGAGGAGTGCAGGCGCACTGCTGCTGTTGTTGTTGTTGTTGTTGGCACGGTAGCGTGTGTGCGCTTTGCAAAAAAATATATCACGGCTATTGTTGTTGTCGTTACTGGCACGAGTAGCGCGTGTGCGCTTTGCAAAAGAAGTTGTCACTGCTGCTGTTGTCGTTGTTGCTGTCACAGGTAGCGCATGTGCGCTTTGCAAAAAAAATATCACGGCTATTGTTGTTGTTGTTGTTGGCACGGGTCGCGCGTGTGCACTTTGGGGAAAATTGTCACTGCTACTGTTGTTGTTGTTGTTAGCACGAGTAGTGCATGTGCGTTTTGCAAAGAAACTTTGCCTGCTGCTGTTGTTGTTGTTGTTGCTGTTGTCTCTTGGTTGTGCACTTGTTATTTTCACGATTCGTCACTGCCGATGTCAACGCTACCAAGCCCGTCAGAAAAGGTGACGAAATCTCGCGTGGCGGAAATTCCACCATGTTTTTCTCGTAGTTCCTTTCTGGAACTAAATGAGTGAGCTCGTTTCGTTGGGTCGTTCACGAGAACTAAATATCGAATGAAATGATCGCGACTTATTCCATGCGCTGGTTCTTCGTGAGAACTGAACATTATTCGCTCCATGCGATGTTCAAATGAACTAAAAAAACCAAATGAGCGAGCGCGATCCAATGGCTCGCTCATTGTGCATCAAAACAAAGTAAAATTAATTGTGGGGCAGCAGAATGCTGCTTCACACCCCCCCTTTACTTCGGGGGGCGGAGAGAAACCGTGACGAGGCCCGCGCGAGAAATGTGGACCTGGAAACGCTTCCCGTCTGCTCCCACCAAAAACTTCTTCTGCCCGCTGGCCATGGCTTTTGGACGACCGACCGCTACTCCTTCTAGCACCGCGGCAGGGATCCGGGTTCCCAAGCCGAAAGTGCGCCATTCGGTTGGGATCTCGACCCAATCCAGCTGCTCCCACGGTAGGTCCTGGACGACCTCCACATCCCCAGCTGCGGCCAATACCTCCTCATACTCTTCGTCCCCCAGGAGGGCCATCTCCTCGAACTCCGGCTTCGAGCCGTTCAACTCGGCCGCGAAGATCTCGCCGATGGTCGTTGAGTCGGGCAAGGGGTTAACCTCCCGTTCCATCCTTGCTGCTGAAAGAACGGTAAAAGTTAGCTGCTGGCTTTGGCACTATTCCTGGGTTAGTCAAGACGAATGGACGGAATTTGGTTATCGGAGAGTTATAGAGACGTAGTGACTTTCGGGGGTTATAAAGACGTAGTGTTTTCGGAGAGTTATAGAGACGTAGTGTTTCGGAGAGTTATAGAGACGTAGTGTTTCGGAGAGTTATAAGTAAAGACGTAAGACTGAGCCGCGGTCGTGGATATAGCGCGCGGGGTTAGTTTGGGTTTTGGCACGAGTTGTTCTCGGGCTCCGGTGAGACGGGACCCGTTTCGGGCTGAGCATCAGATGCGGACTCTGCGTGGTATGCCTTGAGGTCGGCCAGGTTGGCCACCCGGCGTCGGGATGTGCCCACGTGTTGTAATCGCACCACGTTTGGCGATATAAATTTCCGGACGTAATACGGACCCTCGTATTTCGGTGCTAGCTTGGCGGCGAAACCTTCAGCAGCGTTAGATAGCACGTGATGCTTTACCAGGACGAGACTATGCAACTCCGGACGCCACTCGCGACGTCGTAAGTTGTAATGTCTGGCCTGGTCGATCGTAGCTCGTTGCGTGTTCTCCTTCACTATCCGGAAGATCTCCTGGAGTCGTCTGGCCTTGTCCTCTGGTGCTTCTGGCTCCCGTCCTATACTATGTGTGACCTCATCATAGAGTGCCCCCGGAAGTCGCGGTTCCCGTCCTTGGACTAAGAACGCTGGGCTGAATCCGGTTGTGTCCGAGACGCTGGTGTTGATGGCCAGCATGATTTCTGGCAAGAGATCGTCCCACGTCTTCTGGTCCCCGCAGATGTTTTGCGCTATCATTGTCTTGATTGTCCGGTTCGCACGCTCGGTGGGGTTCTGTTGTGGGCTGTACGGGGCGGTGTGCTGCAACTCGATGCCAGCGGTTTGGCAAAAGGTACGAAAGGATCGGCTTGTAAATTGCGTACCGTTGTCGCACACAAAACGCTGGGGCACTCCAAACCTGCTGAGTATGGTTTCTCGAAAAGCTCGCTCCAGGTGCGCCGATGTCGCCTTCCGTAAGGGGATTAGTTCGACCCACTTGGTGAACGCGTCGAAGAAAACCAGAAGCATAGTGTTCCCATGTTTGGACCGTGGAAGTGGGCCCACGAAATCGGCGCAAAGGGTTCCGAAAGGCTCCTCCACCTGGCGTGTCAGCATCCGGCCTGCAGGCTTGAGTTGGCTCACCTTGAACTTTTGGCACTTCTCGCACTGCTTTACGTAGCGGGCTACGTCCCGGAATAAGCCGGGCCAATAGTAGCGTTGATTGATCCGAGCGATTGTCTTCCGGATACCCAGGTGTCCAGCGGTAGGATGGTCGTGGCACTCGGCTAGCACTCTAGATCGATGCTCGAAGCCGACGCACAGTTTCCAAGGCACGTAGTCTTCCTCCTCCGGCCTGTGGCCGAGATGACGGTATACTTGGCTTCCTTCAATTGTGAAATCAGGAAACCGGTCCGGAGCCTCCAAGATGCGTTTGGTGAGCCGCTTTATCCATTTGCAGGTTGATTCTTCTTCTCGTGTGGTCTGCAAGGCTACTTCTAGTGGTTGACGGGACAAAGCATCAGCCACGACGTTCTGCTTCCCTCGGCGGTAGTGTATATCGAACTGATATTGTTGTAGCTCCAGGGCCCATCGTGCGATCCGTCCGGTCGGGTTGTCGATGCTGTTGAGCCACTTGAGGGCTAGGTGGTCGGTTACCACATCGAAACGGTAGCCCTCCAGGTAGCATCTCAGTTTCCGAATGGCCCAGACTATGGCCAAGCACTCCTTCTCAGTGGCCGAATAGTTTTCCTCCGCCTTGACCAGTCGGCGGCTGACATAAGCGATCACCCGCTCGGTTCCTTGGTGCTGTTGCGTCAATACGGCTCCAAGTCCACAGTCGCTTGCGTCGGTTTGGAGGACGAACTTCTCGCTAAAGTCCGGACAAGCGAGGACTGGGGCTTCTGTCAGACGTGCTTTGAGCTCTTCGAATGCAGCTTGCTGATCTGGTTTCCAGTCCCACTTCTGGCCCTTCTTGAGCAAGAGTGACATGGGCTGGACGATGTCGGCGAAGTTCGGGACGAAGCGTCGATACCAAGACGCTATCCCTAAGCAACGTCTTAGCTCACGGCAGGTCGTTGGTGGTTGTAGCTCTCGGACTGCTGCGATCTTGTCGGGGTCGGTGTGGATTCCCTCCCCACTGATGACGTGCCCGAGGTACACTAGACTGCGTCTGAAGAACTTGCATTTGGCCCGGTTGAGCCGCAAGTTGGCTTGCCTTAGCCTCCTGAGCACCTCTCCTAGGTTGCGTACATGATCCTCCAGCGAGGCTCCGCTCACGATGATGTCATCGAGATACGCGAAGGCGAATGGCTCCATGTCGGGACCAATGACGCTGTCCAAGGCTCTCTGAAAAGTGGCAGGCGCTGAGTGGAGGCCGAATGGCATCACCTTCCAATGAAAAAGGCCGCGTCCAGGTACGGTGAATGCGGTGTATTCCCGGCTGCCTCGTGCCATGGGAATTTGCCAGTACCCACTTTTCAGATCCAATGTCGAGATGTATTTTGCATTGCGCAGTCGCTCCAGGATGTGGTGGATCCTCGGCAGCGGATACGCATCCGGGATGGAGTTGGCGTTCAGCTGTCGGTAATCGATGCACATCCGGACGTCGCCGGTCTTCTTCCCCACGAGCACGATGGGTGCGCTATGAGGGCTCTTGGATGGCTCGATGCAGTCGTTCTTCAACAGCTCGTCGACTTGCTCGTCGATGATGCGCTGCATGGCTGGATTCTTCGGGTAGTATCGCTGTTTAATCGGGCGGTCATCCTTCATAGTGATCACATGCTCTGCGATGTGCGTGACTCCCGTCAGTGTCTCGAACTGCACTAGTTCGCGTTCTAGGAAATCTCGCACCCATGGCTCTAGGTCGGGCTCCGCTTCTTGACTTGGTGGTGTCTCGCTGGGGTCATCGTCGTCTGCCTCGTTGACGTGAGGATCCGGTTCCGGGGGTATTGCTATGGCGCAAACCTCGGTCGTGGTTTCCCCGAAGGGGTGAGGACGTTGAGATAGCTCGCCATCTTCAAGTGGTCCCCATGAACTTGACCCGGTGGAACGGATGTCCTCAGTCATCTTCGTCTCCTGGTTGCCTTTGTCTTCCAGAGCTAGCGTTGTTGGGGCGTCGTCTCTGCTGTGCGGATTCGGTCCTCGCTTGCTGGTGCCCCCGGAGGGGTCTTGATAATCATTACGTGGTGTGCCCGCCTTTGGGTCTTTCGGTGCCTGCGTGGGATTGCCCCCGGAGGGGTCTTGAAAATCATTACGTGGTGTGCCCGCCTTTGGGTCTTGCGGTCCCTGCTCGGGCGCCATCTGTAACGAAGCTTTTCCAGCCGGGGTCTGCGTCTCAGTCCGGCCAGGGTCTGTTTACAGAAAATTTGTAAAACATCTGGGACGACTGGACAGAGCGGCGGGAGCGTCAGCGGGGAAGCTGACGTTCCCGCTCGAAAATCGGCTGGGATGACCTTGATGTGAGCCCAAGATTGGCCCAGGAGGACGAGTAGGGACTCCCGATGCCCGTTGCGTCATCCTTCTCGTACCTCCTGGGCCCCTCGGTTTGGATTTGGGACGCACGTTCGTTCCGTTCCGACGACGCTAGAGGATGCATCCCGGAGAGAAGAGATCGTAAGAAGACGATTTCCCTCCTCCCCGGAATGAGAGGAATCCCCGAAAGGAGAGGTCGTAAGAATACGGTATCTCTCTTTCCAAGGACGCCTCCCCCCCAACGCCGCACAGAGCCGGCCGCTGGGTCAGATCCGCGGACACCAAGCTCATCCGATGATGACTTGGCCCACGGACCAGACGCCAGTGTGCTCAGGTCTGATCCCCGGTGAGGGCTCAGGAATAGAAACGATAAAAATCGTATCTCTATGCCTGGGCCACCTCCGGTGGACCAAATCCGGCCGGTCGTCGCGAACATGCGTCTCCTCCTCCTAGGGCTCACAACAAGCTAACTGAAAAGAAAATAAGAAGGGAGAAATTCACCCGTACCAAAAAAAAGGGAGACAACATCGCCATTCTCCTTACAAAACTGTTAGGCCACATTTTTTTATTTTATGTCTTATCTATAACATTTCTATATTCGCACATACCGGGAAGGATAGTGTTACTGCTCCATAGGCGGAGCCAAGAAAGAAAAGAGAACAGAGGCCGCTGGCCAGCTACCCGCCGTTTAAAATGCGGCGCTGCTTTTTCTATTTAGGTGGTTCCTCGCTCCAGTGGCTACAGCTCGCACTTCGCGTGCGGCCTTCAGAGCTGCCGGCCGGCTCTGTGGATTGCTCGGAGGGATTGCCCTTCACGAGACTTTGGAAAAAAAAGATGTCCCTGCTGCTGTTGTTGTTGTGGTTGAGCACGAGGAGTGCAGGCGCACTGCTGCTGTTGTTGTTGTTGTTGTTGGCACGGTAGCGTGTGTGCGCTTTGCAAAAAAATATATCACGGCTATTGTTGTTGTCGTTACTGGCACGAGTAGCGCGTGTGCGCTTTGCAAAAGAAGTTGTCACTGCTGCTGTTGTCGTTGTTGCTGTCACAGGTAGCGCATGTGCGCTTTGCAAAAAAAATATCACGGCTATTGTTGTTGTTGTTGTTGGCACGGGTCGCGCGTGTGCACTTTGGGGAAAATTGTCACTGCTACTGTTGTTGTTGTTGTTAGCACGAGTAGTGCATGTGCGTTTTGCAAAGAAACTTTGCCTGCTGCTGTTGTTGTTGTTGTTGCTGTTGTCTCTTGGTTGTGCACTTGTTATTTTCACGATTCGTCACTGCCGATGTCAACGCTACCAAGCCCGTAGAAAAGGTGACGAAATCTCGCGTGGCGGAAATCCACCATGTTTTTCTCGTAGTTCCTTTCTGGAATAAATGAGTGAGCTCGTTTCGTTGGGTGTCACGAGAACTAAATATCGAATGAAATGATCGCGACTTTCCATGCGCTGGTTCTTCGTGAGAACGAACATTATTCGCTCCATGCGATGTTCAAATGAACTAAAAAAACCAAATGAGCGAGCGCGATCCAATGGCTCGCTCATTGTGCATCAAAACAAAGTAAAATTAATTGTGGGGCAGCAGAATGCTGCTTCACATCATATATAAGTATATATTCAGAACCAAGTCCCGTTTCGTTTCTCTCACTGAAACTTTGCAAAGGCATTCATTAATTCCCATAAAATGCATTCAAGAGTAAGCAGTAAACGGTGTAAGCAGTGCACAGTAATAAGCAGTGCACAGTAGCGAGCAGTGCAAGCAGTGGTAGCAAGCAGTTAAGCCACCTGTATTGTATAGTGGCGGCGGTTAAGCTTTTATAAAGCGGCCGCCAGGCGTGGCGCACCGGATGCAGTTGGCCGCTGCAAAACCGGTGGCGCGGGTTCAAAACGACCAAGGGGCCAAAGTCATGTAAATAAATAAAACAAAAGAACATAAGGAGATGGACTTTTCATTTCCCGTAGGGATGAGGGGAGTGTGAGGAACAATATTTGTTCCCCACAACAATTCTAGATAACGGCGCTCATGGGCTGCTTAAGGCTAGTGAGAGCCGCTGAGCGCAAGCACCGTTGACTTGACGATTAATGAGCGAGAGCATCGTTAAGTGAGCGGTGAGTGAGCAAAAGAGCCGTTATTTCTACGGCTGGAGCCTATAAAAGCGCAGGCATAAGCTGACTCGAGAGTTCAGTATCGCGCTAGCACTCGAAGTTTACACATCATCAAGTCAACAGTCCTTGCTCGGACAACAAACGCCAGTTACATAAAGACAAAATGGCGGGCAACTCAAGCAAGTTACATGAAGAGCCAATGGCGGGCAACCCACACAAGTTACATCAAGACAAAATGGCGGACAACCAACGCAAGGTACATCAAGACAAAATGGCGGACAACAGACGCAAATTATATTATGAACCAATGGCGGGTAACTCACGCAAGCTAGCTGAAGACAATTTAGCGGCCAACTCACACAAGTTACATCAAGAGCCAATGGCGGACAACCCACGCAAGTTACATCAAGACAAAATGGCGGACAGCAAACGCCAGTTACATAAAGACAAAATGGCGGGCAGCTCACGCAAGTTACATCAAGACATAACAGCGGACAACCCACACAAGTTACATCAAGACAAAATGGCGGGCAACTCAAGCAAGTTACATGAAGAGCCAATGGCGGGCAACCCACACAAGTTACATCAAGACAAAATGGCGGACAACCAACGCAAGGTACATCAAGACAAAATGGCGGACAACAGACGCAAATTATATTATGAACCAATGGCGGGTAACTCACGCAAGCTAGCTGAAGACAATTTAGCGGCCAACTCACACAAGTTACATCAAGAGCCAATGGCGGACAACCCACGCAAGTTACTTCAAGACAAAATGGCGGACAGCAAACGCCAGTTACATAAAGACAAAATGGCGGGCAGCTCACGCAAGTTACATCAAGACATAACAGCGGACAACCCACACAAGTTACTTCAAGATAAAATGGCGGGCATCAAGAACAAAAGACAAAATGGAGGGCAACTCACGCATATTACATCAAGACCCACGGCAGTTACACAAAGCAGTGCACAGTATCAAGCAGTACACAGTATTAAGCAGTGCTTACAATAGTAAGCAGTACACGGTGTAAGCAGTGCACAGTAGTAAGCAGTGCACAGTAATAAGCAGTGCACAGTAGCGAGCAGTGCAAGCAGTGGTAGCAAGCAGTTAAGCGACCTGTACTGTATAGTGGCGCCGGTTAAGCTTTTATAAAGCGGCCGCCAGGCGTGGCGCACCAGATGCAGTCGGCCGCTGCAAAACCGGTGGCGCGGGTTCAAAACGCCCAAGGGGCCAAAGTCATGTAAATAAATAAAACAAAAGAACATAAGGAGATGGACTTTTCATTTCCCGTAGGGATGAGAGGAGTGTGAGGAACAATATTTGTTCCCCACAACAATTCTAGATAACGGCGCTCATGGGCTGCTTAAGGCTATTGAGAGCCTATAAAAGAGCAGGCAAACGCTGACTCGAGAGTTCAGTATCGCGCTAGCACTCGAGGTTTACACATCATCAAGTCAACAGTCCTTGCTCGGGCAACTCACGCACGTCACATCAAGACAAAATAGCGGGCAACCCACGCAAATTATATCAAGACAAAATGGCGGACAATCAACACAAGGTACATAAAGACAAAATGGCGGGCAGCTCACGCAAGTTACATCAAGACATAACAGCGGACAACCCACACAAGTTACATCAAGACAAAATGGCGGGCAACTCAAGCGTGGCGCAGCGGATGCAGTTGGCGCTGCAAAACCGGTGGCGCGGGTTCAAAACGCCCAAGGGGCCAAAGTCAAGTAAATAAATAAAACAAAAGAACATAAGGAGATGGACTTTTCATTTCCCGTAGGGATGAGGGGAGTGTGAGGAACAACATTTGTTCCGCGCTAGCACTCGAGGTTTACACATCATCAAGTCAACAGTCCTTGCTCGGACAACAAACGCCAGTTACATAAAGAGAAAATGGCGGGCAACTCAACCAAGTTACATGAAGAGCCAATGGCGGGCAACCCACACAAGTTACATCAAGACAAAATGGCGGACAACCAACGCAAGGTACATCAAGACAAAATGGCGGACAACAGACGCAAATTATATTAAGAACCAATGGCGGGTAACTCACGCAAGCTAGCTGAAGACAATTTAGCGGCCAACTCACACAAGTTACGTCAAGAGCCAATGGCGGACAACCCACGCAAGTTACATCAAGACAAAATGGCGGACAGCAAACGCCAGTTACATAAAGACAAAATGGCGGGCAGCTCACGCAAGTTACATCAAGACATAACAGCGGACAACCCACACAAGTTACATCAAGACAAAATGGCGGGCAACTCAAGCAAGTTACATCAAGAGCCAATCGCGGGCAGCCCAAGAAAATTACTTCAAGATAAAATGGCGGGCATCAAGAACAAAGGACAAAATGGCGTGCAACTCACGCATGTTACATCAAGACCCACGGCAGTTACACAAAGCAGTGCACAGTATCAAGCAGTACACAGTATTAAGCAGTGCTTACAATAGTAAGCAGTACACGGTGTAAGCAGTGCACAGTAGTAAGCAGTGCAAGCAGTGGTAGCAAGCAGTTAAGCCACCTGTATTGTATAGTGGCTCCGGTTAAGCTTTTATAAAGCGGCCGCCAGGCGTGGCGCACCGGATGCAGTTGGCCGCTGCAAAACCGGTGGCGCGGGTTCAAAACGCCCAAGGGGCCAAAGTCATGTAAATAAATAAAACAAAAGAACAGAAGGAGATGGACTTTTCATTTCCCGTAGGGATGAGGGGAGTGTGAGGAACAATATTTGTTCCCCACAACAATTCTAGATAAAGGCGCTCATGGGCTGCTTAAGGCTAGTGAGAGCCGCTGAGCGCAAGCACCGTTGACTTGACGAATAATGAGCGAGAGCATCGTTAAGTGAGCGGTGAGTGAGCAAAAGAGCCGTTATTTCTACGGCTGGAGACTATAAAAGCGCAGGCATAAGCTGACCCGAGAATTAAGTATCGCGCTAGCACTCGAGGTTTACACATCATCAAGTCAACAGTCCTTGCTCGGACAACAAACGCCAGTTACATAAAGACAAAATGGCGGGCAACTCAAGCAAGTTACATGAAGAGCCAAAGGCGGGAAACCCACACAAGTTACATCAAGACAAAATGGCGGACAACAAACGCAAGGTACATCAAGACAAAATGGCGGACAACAGACGCAAATTATATTAAGAACCAATGGCGGGTAACTCACGCAAGCTAGCTGAAGACAATTTAGCGGCCAACTCACACAAGTTACATCAAGAGCCAATGGCGGACAACCCACGCAAGTTACATCAAGACAAAATGGCGGACAGCAAACGCCAGTTACATAAAGACAAAATGGCGGGCAGCTCACGCAAGTTACATCAAGACATAACAGCAGACAACCCACTCAAGTTACATAAAGACAAAATGGCGGGCAACTCACGCATGTTACATCAAGACCCACGGCAGTTACACAAAGCAGTGCACAGTATCAAGCAGTACACAGTATTAAGCAGTGCTTACAATAGTAAGCAGTACACGGTGTAAGCAGTGCACAGTAGTAAGCAGTGCACAGTAATAAGCAGTGCACAGTAGCGAGCAGTGCACAGTAGCGAGCAGTGCAAGCAGTGGTAGCAAGCAGTTAAGCGACCTGTATTGTATAGTGGCGCCAGTTAAGCTTTTATAAAGCGGCCGCCAGGCGTGGCGCACCAGATGCACTCGGCCGCTGCAAAACCGGTGGCGCGAGTTCAAAACGCCCAAGGGGCCAAAGTCATGTAAATAAATAAAACAAAAGAACATAAGGAGATGGACTTTTTATTTCCCGTAGGGATGAGGGGAGTGTGAGGAACAATATTTGTTCCCCACAACAATTCTAGATAACGGCGCTCATGGGCTGCTTAAGGCTAGTGAGAGCCGCTGAGCGCAAGCATAAGCTGACTCGAGAGTTCAGTATCGCGCTAGCACTCGAGGTTTACACATCATCAAGTCAACAGTCCTTGCTCGGGCAACTCACGCACGTCTCATCAAGACAAAAAAGCGGGCAACCCACGCAAATTATATCAAGAGAAAATGGCGGACAATCAACACAAGGTACATAAACACAAAATGGCGGGCAGCTCACGCAAGTTACATCAAGACATAACAGCGGACAACCCACACAAGTTACATCAAGACAAAATGGCGGGCAACTCAAGCAAGTTACATCAAGAGCCAATCGCGGGCAGCCCAAGAAAATTACTTCAAGATAAAATGGCGGGCATCAAGAACAAAAGACAAAATGGCGGGCAACTCACGCATGTTACATCAAGACCCACGGCAGTTACACAAAGCAGTGCACAGTATCAAGCAGTACACAGTATTAAGCAGTGCTTACAATAGTAAGCAGTACACGGTGTAAGCAGTGCACAGTAGTAAGCAGTGCACAGTAATAAGCAGTGCACAGTAGCGAGCAGTGCAAGCAGTGGTAGCAAGCAGTTAAGCCACCTGTATTGTACAGTGTCGCCGGTTAAGCTTTTATAAAGCGGCCGCCAGGCGTGGCGCACCGGATGCAGTTGGCCGCTGCAAAACCGGTGGCGCGGGTTCAAAACGCCCAAGGGGCCAAAGTCATGTACATAAATAAAACAAAAGAACATAAGGAGATGGACTTTTCATTTCCCGTAGGGATGAGGGGAGTGTGAGGAACAATATTTGTTCCCCACAACAATTCTAGATAAAGGCGCTCATGGGCTGCTTAAGGCTAGTGAGAGCCGCTGAGCGCAAGCACCGTTGACTTGACGAATAATGAGCGAGAGCATCGTTAAGTGAGCGGTGAGTGAGCAAAAGAGCCGTTATTTCTACGGCTGGAGCCTATAAAAGCGCAGGCATAAGCTGACTCGAGAGTTCAGTATCGCGCTAGCACTCGAGGTTTACACATCATCAAGTCAACAGTCCTTGCTCGGACAACAAACGCGAGTTACATTAAGACAGAATGGGTGGCAACTCAAGCAAGTTACATGAAGAGCCAATGGCGGGCAACCCACACAAGTTACATCAAGACAAAATGGCGGACAACCAACGCAAGGTACATCAAGACAAAATGGCGGACAACTGACGCAAATTATATTAAGAACCAATGGCGGGTAACTCACGCGCAAGCTAGCTGAAGACAATTTAGCGGCCAACTCACACAAGTTACATCAAGAGCCAATCGCGGCAAGCCCAAGCAAATTGCATCAAGACAAAATGGCGGACAACAAACGCCAGTTACATAAAGACAAAATGGCGGGCAGCTCACACAAGTTACAACAAGACAAAATAGCGGACAACCCTCACAAGTTACATCAAGACAAAATGTCGGGCAACTCAAGCAAGTTACATCAAGAGCCAATCGCGGGCAGCCCAAGAAAATTACTTCAAGATAAAATGGCGGGCATCAAGAACAAAAGACAAAATGGCGGGCAACTCACGCATGTTACATCAAGACCCATGGCAGTTACACAAAGCAGTGCACAGTATCAAACAGTACACAGTATTAAGCAGTGCTTACAATAGTAAGCAGTACACGGCGTAAGCAGTGCACAGTAGTAAGCAGTGCACAGTAAGAAGCAGTGCACAGTAGCGAGCAGTGCACAGTAGCGAGCAGTGCAAGCAGTGGTAGCAAGCAGTTAAGCGACCTGTACTGTATAGTGGCGCCGGTTAAGCTTTTATAAAGCGGCCGCCAGGCGTGGCGCACCAGATGCAGTCGGCCGCTGCAAAACCGGTGGCGCGGGTTCAAAACGCCCAAGGGGCCAAAGTCATGTAAATAAATAAAACAAAAGAACATAAGGAGATGGACTTTTCATTTCCCGTAGGGATGAGAGGAGTGTGAGGAACAATATTTGTTCCCCACAACAATTCTAGATAACGGCGCTCATGGGCTGCTTAAGGCTATTGAGAGCCTATAAAAGAGCAGGCAAACGCTGACTCGAGAGTTCAGTATCGCGCTAGCACTCGAGGTTTACTCATCATCAAGTCAACAGTCCTTGCTCGGGCAACTCACGCACGTCACATCAAGACAAAATAGCGGGCAACCCACGCAAATTATATCAAGACAAAATGGCGGACAATCAACACAAGGTACATAAAGACAAAATGGCGGGCAGCTCACGCAAGTTACATCAAGACATAACAGCGGACAACCCACACAAGTTACATCAAGACAAAATGGCGGGCAACTCAAGCAAGTTACATCAAGAGCCAATCGCGGGCAGCCCAAGAAAATTACTTCAAGATAAAATGGCGGGCAACTCACGCATGTTACATCAAGACCCACGGCAAATACACAAAGCAGTATCAAGCAGTACACAGTATTAAGCAGTGCTTACAATAGTAAGCAGTACACGGTGTAAGCAGTGCACAGTAGTAAGCAGTGCACAGTAAGAAGCAGTGCACAGTAGCGAGCAGTGCACAGTAGCGAGCAGTGCAAGCAGTGGTAGCAAGCAGTTAAGCGACCTGGATTGTATAGTGGAGCCGGTTAAGCTTTTATAAAGCGGCCGCCAGGCGTGGCGCACCGGATGCAGTCGGCCGCTGCAAAACCGGTGGCGTGGGTTCAAAACGCCCAAGAGGCCAAAGTCAAACAAATTTTTTCTATGACGTTGGCAGTCGGGAATGCATTTCTAAAAATGTTTAACAATTGTTAAGTTTTCGCTTTCTTCCGTCGGACTAACGATTGTTTACGCTTTCAAAAAAAAAAAAGAGAAAGAGAGGAGAGACATACATATTTCATATATATGTATATATTCAGAACCAAGTCCCGTTTCATTTCTCTCACTGAAACTTTGCAAAGGCATGTAAATAAATAAAACAAAAGAACATAAGGAGATGGACCTTGCATTTCCCCTAGGGATGAGGGGAGTGTGAGGAACAATATTTGTTCCCCACAACAATTCTAGATAAAGGCGCTCATGGGCTGCTTAAGGCTAGTGAGAGCCGCTGAGCTCAAGCACCGTTGACTTGACGAATAGGGAGCGAGAGCATCGTTAAGTGAGCGGTGAGTGAGCAAAAGAGCCGTTATTTCTACGGCTGGAGCCTATAAAAGCGCAGGCAAACGCTGACTCGAGAGTTCAGTATCGCGCTAGCACTCGAGGTTTACACATCATCAAGTCAACAGTCCTTGCTTGGGCAACTCACGCACGTCACATCAAGACAAAATAGCGGGCAACCCACACAAGTTACATCAAGACAAAATGGCGGACAACCTACGCAAACTATATCAAGACAAAATGGCGGACAACAAACGCCAGTTACATAAAGACAAATGGCGGGCAGCTCACGCAAGTTACATCAAGACAAAATAGCGGGCAATCCACACAAGTTACATCAATACGAAATGTTGGACAACCCACGCAAATTTTATCAAGAACCAATGGCGGACAACCCACGTAAATTGTATTAAGAACCAATGGCGGGTAACTCACGCAAGCTAGCTGAAAACAAAATGGCGGGCAACTCACGCAAGTTACATCAAGACCCAATGGCGGACAACCCACTCAAATTACATCAAGACAAAATGGCGGACAACAAACGCCAGTTACATAAAGACAAATGGCGGGCAGCTCACGCAAGTTACATCAAGACAAAATAGCGGGCAATCCACACAAGTTACATCAATACGAAATGTCGGACAACCCACGCAAATTTTATCAAGAACCAATGGCGGACAACCCACGTAAATTGTATTAAGAACCAATGGCGGGTAACTCACGCAAGCTAGCTGAAAACAAAATGGCGGGCAACTCACGCAAGTTACATCAAGACCCAATGGCGGACAACCCACGCAAATTACATCAAGACAAAATGGCGGACAACAAACGCCAGTTACATAAAGACAAAATGGCGGGCAGCTCACACAAGTTACATCAAGACAAAATAGCGGGCAATCCACACAAGTTACGTCAAGACAAAATGGCGGACAGCCCACGCAAATTATTTGGACGTTGATGTACTAAACGAGCAGTACACTCAAGTGGCCCAAACGACACCAAGCACGGGCTTGTTGACGCGCGGACAAAGAGACAAAGACGGACAAACATTGTATTGTAAACAACAAAAAACAAAACCATAAATTAACTATAAGCTAGATAAGTAAGAAATAATTGAAATATTCAGAGATTGCACAGAAGAAGTGTTCAGTTCCACATGTTCAGTTCCACTGTCACAAACATTCGTCCTGTTAATTAACATTGGAATGTTAATTCCTAACATTCTGCACTCTTCAAAGAGTGCAATCTCAGTTGACGGGCAGTAATTCTTTTCGATCGTGTAAATTAATTGAATATTATTGTTAAACTTAAACTGAAAACTATTGGAAATACATTGAATGTAATTAAGTTGCGTGAACTGCCTTATTTTTCAAGAACCTCTACTTCTATGACACCTACGTTATTTTAGTCAAGGCGTCACACTCGCACATGGTGGCCCATGAGGGGAACTTGCAGAAAGGCTTAAGAAAAAATTTAACGTAACTTTTTATTAAAATCAAGGTCACCTAACGCGAATTGCGAGTGCCTCTGTTCGTGCTATATATTCATCTTCATAAACGATCCATTTGAGTTTATTTGTTGCTGGCTCTGTATGTGCATACAAAAACGGTTTACTCAGCTCGATAGCGCGCCTAAAGCAAAATTTGCACATACATACAAGCCCTTTACTATTTGGGACTTGTACATACATACAAGCAACGGTGCACTCAACTCGATAGCGCACCGCCGAATTGTACATACATATCTACAACAGCCGTTATTTCTCGACATTTGACGAAAGAAGCACAAAGAGGAAACGCCGAAGATCTGTACAGCCACGCAGAAGCAATTATTAATTGCTTAGAGGCTTAGGTAAAGGGGTAAAGTTCACAGTGAGTATATGTGTAGTTGGTATACGAGTTTAGCTGAGTGATACACCTACATAATTATGACCAACTCCAAAGATGACCCGAATGGTATGTCCCTGGACAATCTCTTGAAGATTCAGGTGGAACGTGTCAACTCATTCAAGCGTGTTTTACAGAATTTCAAGAAAGATCCCGTTTCAAGAAAATCGGAGCCCTACTTTGAAAGGCGGTTACAACAAATCGACGGTATTAACGCTGCCTTTGAGGGAACACATCACGTTCTCGTTTGTACAGAGGGATACTCAGAAAGTGAATACTGTACCAAAGATGTTGTCACATCGTTCGAGGAGAAATTTATGGAAGTGTATTGCCTAATCGCCGAAGAGCAGAAAATAATGTTTCCAGACGTTACATCCGAAACGCATATGATGAATTCCACCGCTGCAACAGGTGGCAATACTGCAACTGCTGCCGAGGCTCACGTTCAGATGCCGAAATTGCCAGTGCCCAAATTCACTGGGAACTGCGTAGACTGGCCAGGATATCATGATGCGTTTTCAAGCTTAGTTCACAGTAATGAGCGCTTGAATAACATCCAAAAATTTTATTTTCTCAAGGAATCATTGCCCTCTGGAAAAGACAACGATATCCGCCAGATCCCGTTAACAGATGCCAACTATCAGGTGGCTTGGACAACTTTAGTCAAGCGGTACAACAATCCACGCCTCGTGTTTTCAAACCACATGAACACATTGTATGCCTTGCCAAGTTTGACGAAGGAAAAGCCAGACGATATACGATTTCTGATCAGCACTGTCAACGTGTGTGTGGCCGCTTGCGAAAGCATCAAGGCACCATTGAAAGGAGGCGATGAGTGGCTTGCTCATTATCTAGCATCAAAGATGCCCAAGGAAACACACACTGCCTGGGAGCATCATCTAGGCAGTGGATCTGCAATCCCTTCATACCAGGAATTCGAGAAGTTTCTCAACGACCGCCTGGTCACTTTGGACACCATCGAGAATCGAAATGTCTCCGGCGGCATTAAATCTGCTTCGTTACCGGCAGATTCTAGCAAGCGCGTCAATGTTCATAACCCCCAAGCACAGTCGAGTCCTCCATCACTCCGCTGTCCCCATTGCAACGCCGATCATATCCTTCGTCGCTGTCAGCAGTTCCTAAGCCTAGACTGCAATCAACGTAAGGAGGTCGTAACTAAAGCCAGAATCTGTTTCAATTGCTTGAGTAGCGCTCACAAACTTGCGCGTTGTACCAGTAACAAAAATTGTTTTCTTTGTGGGCAACGGCATCATACGTTGTTGCACAATCCAGCGATAGTACCTGCAAGTCAAGCAGCTAGTGCAACGACCAAATCAGCAACACAATCTATGCCTGTTATGGACAACACCGCTTCCTCATCCAATAGCAATACTAATCCAAATCTTCAATGTTATTCCTCAACAGCCTCTCCAGTAGCACGGTGGAATATATTGTTAGCCACAGCACGGATTATTGTCAGCAATCCAAACAACGGTCTCCAGGCAACGCTTAATGCTCTCATCGACCAAGGATCTGAGGCAACACTTATCTCCGAGCAGGCAGTGCAATCTCTATGGCTCCCACGGCGCACGACTCGCGCTTCAATCACCGGCGTCGGCCAAGATGCGGGTCGACGTTGTAAATCTACAGTTAGCTGTGACATCCAAACTGCAGCAAACCCCGAATTCACCTTAAAGGTCGACGCAGCGTACGTTTTAAACTCATTAACGTCGCCATTGCCAAGTCAATCGTTTTCACCGAAAACGTGGAAGCACATCGAAGGACTCACGCTAGCTGATCCTCACTATTACCGCTCCAAGCGAATTGATCTCATCCTCGGTGCTGACCTGATGGCGCAAATTCTCCTACCAGGCACCAAAATCGGAACACCAGATGAACCCATTGCCCAAAACACTCAGTTCGGATGGATGTTGATAGGTAAAATCGAATCACCTCTGAATACGCTTCACATCCGATGCCATCACGCAATGATAGACACCGAATCACTGCTAAAGGGCTTCTGCGAGGTAGAAGCTGTTCCGGATCGCCCACCGCACTCTGATGAAGAGCTGTGGTGTGAGTCATTCTTCAAGCAGACCCACACGCGACAACCAAATGGCCATTATATAGTTCGGCTACTCTTTAAATTCCACTTTGATCCCAACATAACACTAGGAAAATCTCATCAACTTGCTCTTAACAGGTTTCTTCAGCTGGAAAGACGTTTCCAACGGCACCCAGACAAGTGGAATCGTTATCGTGAAGGAATGGAGGAATATTTTCAGTTGGATCAAATAACACCAGCATCCACCAGTGAGAAGTCGACTATAACGACGCATGGCAGCTGTTATCACGTCGCTTCATGTGTGCTACCGCACCACGCTGTATTCAAGGAGGAAAGTCTTACCACAAAGCAACGCATCGTATTCGACGCATCGGCAAAGAACTCAAACGGCAGATCTCTAAACGATATTCTGTGTAGAGATGGGCACGGGCCTCCTTCGTGACGCCCGGCCCGGCCCGGGCCCGAAATCCCCTCCCGGCCCGGGCCGGGCCCGGCCGGGCCCAGGTTGGAGCGGGCCGGCCCCGCCCGGGCCCGGGTCACGTCAAGGGGCCGGGCCCGGGCGCGGGCCCGGCGACACACATATAAAAAATTTTTTTTTAAATAATTATTTTTTTTATTTATTTTTATTTGTGGAGATGTCAATCCGATAGAGAAGAGGGATGGAGATGGGTATATTTTCATAAATAAATAAATAAATTAATAAAAAATAAATAAATATATTAATAGATGTGAATGAATATCTTATGGGCGGGCCTGGCGGGCGCCGGGCTGTGGGCCTGGGCCCGGGCGGGGAGACCAGGCCGTGGGCCGGGCGGGGGGGGACAAAGCCCGGCCCGGCCCGTGCCCATCTCTAATTCTGTGTGTAGGACCCCCGCAGCAGAACGAACTACCGGCGGTTCTGTTAAATTGGCGACATTATCGATACGTATTTACCGCTGATGTTCAACGAATGTTCCGTTGTATTGACGTCCATCACGATGACGCGCAGTACCAGAGGATTTTATGGCAGGTGGCGGATGGCAACATCAAGGAGTATTGTCTCACTACAGTGACGTTTGGAACGACATCGGCTCCATATACAGCAATCAGAGTAGTTCGTCAAATTGCAGAAGATGAACGCCATAGGTTTCCCAAAGCAGAAGACGTGCTTAAGAAGGAGATCTACGTGGATGACATACTTTCTGGGGATCACACGATCGCCGAAGCGGAGGAGAAACGCTCACAGACCTTGAGTGCTCTAAAATCCGCTGGTATGGAGTTGCGAAAATGGTCCAGCAATGAACCTACGCTTTTGACCGCAATACCGTTGGAGCATCGTTCTACAAATGCCTGCCTAAAACTGGACAACACGGACACAATCAAAACCCTAACCCTAGCATTGGCTACCCAAATCAGGACTGCTTCACTTACAAGATGCAAGCTGACATTCCAACCGGCTTAACAAAGAGAGAAATTCTGTCGGGTATCGCTCGCCTATTTGATCCCTTGGGACTCATAACCCCCGTTATCATTTCAACGAAAATTATCATGAAGGAAGTAACCATGGCCAAGCTCAACCTAGGGAACGGATCCACTGGCTCACTGGACTGGGACAACCCAGTTCCCAGCTCGGTGGCAGGAATTTCGAACAAATCTGGAAACCATTGATCAGATCAGGATTCCTCGCAGCTTAAAGTTTTCGCCGTCACTTAGCAACGGAATGGAGCTGCACACTTTTTGCGATGGTTCCTCTAGCGCTTACGCAGCCGCAGTTTACTTAAGGATAAAACAGTCAGACTCATCTTTCTTCACGTCACTGGTCGTCGCAAAATCTAAAATTTCACCGACAAAACATTTGACCATACCACGCACTGAGCTATGTGGCGCTGTATTAGCAACAAAGCTCACGAATTGGGTCCTTACTGCCAATCGCTGGACAGATGCGCGCATACCCGTCAATTATTGGACAGATGCCTCTATTGTTCTGTACTGGATAAAGGGAGAGGTCAACCGATGGAAAACGTTTGTCGCAAACCGAATAGCCTACATTTTGGATCACAGCGATGCAACCCAATGGAAACATATCAGCACATCTGAAAATCCAGCCGATTGTGCAACCAGGGGATTAACGCCAACCGAAATATCTAAGTTCAGTCTCTGGTGGAACGGCCCTCGCTGGCTACGCGAGCCTCATCATACATGGCCAGACTCCAGATTACCTCACATGGAATTTAACGAAACTGCACTGGAAGCTAAATCACTGAAGGTTCACATACATGCGACTTCAGCAGATGTCAACCTCATTGATCGATTCTCCACGTACAATAAATTGGTCCGGATTACCGCTTACGTACTCCGTTTCGGTCTCAATGCTCAAACTCGGAAACAGCGGAACACAGGACCTCTGTCTGCATCCGAACTTGATAACGCTTCGCGATGTGTTGTGCGCATGGTACAGGTACAGGAAACGTTCGACGCAGACATGAAGGCGATCAGGAATCACAAACGCCTACCCGCACGGAGCGCGTTAGCTAACCTCACACCATTCATCGAAGACGAGATCTTAAGGATTCGTGGACGTTTGAAACATTCTAATTTATCATTTGACCGTAGACATCCAATTATCTTACCACATCGTCACTCTTTTACAGACTTGGTAATCCAGCACTCACATAAAACGACTCTACATGGAGGAGCTCAATTGAAGTTGGCTCACATACGATACAAATTCTGGATCCCTAATGGCAGGCGAGCAGTGCAACGTGTAATCAGGAAATGCGTCATCTGCTTTCGCGCAGCACCCACCGTGGGACATCAGTTAATGGGTGACCTACCAATACATAGAGTCAACCCACCAAATCGTCCATTCATTGCAACAGGAGTTGACTACACGGGCGCCATAGAAATCAAGGCTGCACGCTTTCGCGGCACAAGCTCATACAAGGGATATATTGCCATCTTTATTTGCTTAGCTACGAAAGCCATACACTTGGAAGCTGTCACCGGACTCTCGACGGAGCATTTTCTACAGGCCTTTGCGCGCTTTACGGGACGTCGAGGACCAGTGCAACATATGTATAGTGACAACGGCACTAACTTTGTAGGAGCTCGCAAGGCCTTGAGCAACGTCGACGATATTCGAGCAGATCAAATTATTACCGATGCGTCGGTCGCCATACAAGGCATAACATGGCATTTCACGCCCCCGTATTCGCCCAATTTCGGAGGCATTTGGGAAGCTAACGTCAAGTCGGTGAAGCATCACCTAAAGCGGATTGTAGGCAGTCATAAGCAAACCTACGAGGAGCTGTCAACGGTGCTGGTCAGCATCGAGGCGTGTTTGAACTCTCGACCACTCTGCCCGCTCACTGCTGATCCCGACGACTTGGACGTACTTACTCCCGCTCACTTTCTCATAGGAGATACACTACTTGCACTGCCGCAAAGTTGGCCTCAAAAATCATCGCTTCGAGAGCAATTCCATGCGCAGCAGAATTTGACACGCCAATTCTGGACACAATTTAGTCGTGATTGGCTGTCACACTTACAAACACGGCCAAAATGGTGTCAAGAAAAGGAAAACTTTCAACTAAACGATTTAGCCATCATTAAGGACGACAACCTGCCACCAACTCAGTGGACTCTCGGACGAGTCACTCACCTACATCCTGGACAGGACTCGCTGGTCAGAGTAGTGACGCTCAAAACAAAACAAGGCAGTCAGAAACGATCAGTCTCAAAGCTTTGTCGCCTACCGATTTCTGGCTAATGGCATCAACGATCGCATTCACTCTCACTCACTCGTTAACCAATTACACATAAATGTAACTTTGACTTTGCTCTTTCAGCCCCTAGCTTTAAGAGGAGGACATCAGACGAACACAGGATCAACACGGCAGCAGAATCATCATGCTGGTCCAGCATTGGCGGGCGGCATGTTCAGTTCCACATGTTCAGTTCCACTGTCACAAACATTCGTCCTGTTAATTAACATTGGAATGTTAATTCCTAACATTCTGCACTCTTCAAAGAGTGCAATCTCAGTTGACGGGCAGTAATTCTTTGTACTCAAGAGCAGCAACAACTCAACCTTTTCGATCGTGTAAATTAATTGAATATTATTGTTAAACTTAAACTGAAAACTATTGGAAATACATTGAATGTAATTAAGTTGCGTGAACTGCCTTATTTTTCAAGAACCTCTACTTCTATGACACCTACGCTATTTTAGCCAAGGCGTCACACTCGCACAAGAAGAATTAGTTATAAATTGAAAGGAAAGGGTTATGAATAGCATAATTAGTAACACAGGATTGAAGAGAAAGAGGTAAAAAATTTCTAGAAGTTCTGATCGGGACAGCAAAACTAATTTGACTAATTAATTCAGATGAATCAATTTCACCAATAATCAGTTTGTGTAGAAAGACTACACCAAGCATTGTTCTCCGATCAGAAAGAGAGGGAAGATTAATTAGTAAAAGTCGACTACGATAAGGAGGCAAGCGAATGTTAGTATTCCAGTTCAGACCCCGGAGGGCAAAGAGTAGAAATTGTTTTTGAACAGATTCCATTCTGTCCTGATGAATCTTATATTGGGGACTCCATATACAAGACCCATATTCCAGAATAGGTCTGACAAGTGACATATAAAGTAGTTTAGTAATATAGGGATCGTCAAATTCTTTCGACCAACGCTTTATGAAACCCAAGACGCCAAATGCTCGATTAGCAATAGATGCAATGTGCTTGTCAAACTTCAGTTTAGGATCCAAAAGAATACCCAAATCAGTAACCGACATAATACGTTCAAGCGGTTTACAATTAAGAACGTAATTAAATTCTAAAGGAGTTCGCCTACAAAAAGACATAACTTTACATTTATTACAATTAAGATTTAAGAAATTTACTTTATACCATGTCTGAAAACTGTCAAGATCCGTTTGCAGCCAGTCACCAAGAAGATTGTCAGTAGCCGACATACAAAGTTTAACGTCATCGCCGTACATGAGAACCCGAGAGTGATTTATAACAGAAGGCAGATCATTTATAAAAAGCGTAAATAACAAGGGGCCGAGATGACTTCCTTGTGGAACTCCAGAATAAACGTGAACAGGTTTAGAAACTAACCCATTAAAAAAAACTTTTTGGGTTCTAAAATTTAAGTAGTTTGAAATCCACAGAATTAGGTTATTAGGAAAACCTAAAAGATGGAGTTTACGCAATAAAAGATTGTGATTAACGGAATCGAAAGCTTTACTAAAATCAGTGTAAATGACATCAGTTTCAGGAACCAATGGCGGACAACCCACGCACCAATGGCGGGCATCAAGAACCAAAGACAAAATGGCGGGCAACTCAAGCAAGTTACATCAAGAGACAATGGCGGGCAACCCACACAAGTTACATCAAGACAAAATGGCGGACAACCAACGCAAGGTACATCAATACAAAATGGCGGACAACAGACGCAAATTATATCAAGAACCATTGGCGGGTAACTCACGCAAGCTAGCTGAAGACAAAATGGCGGGCAACTCACGCAAGTTACATCAAGACCCACAGGCGGACAACCCACGCAAATTACATCAAGACAAAATGGCGGACAACAAACGCCAGTTACATAAAGAAAAATGGCGGACAGCTCACACAAGTTACATCAAGACAAAATAGCGGGCAACCCACACAAGTTACGTCAAGACAAAATGGCGGACAACCCACGCAAATTATATCAGGAACCAATGGCGGACAACCCACGCACCAATGGCGGGCATCAAGAACACAAGACAAAATGGCGGGCAACTCAAGCAAGTTACATCAAGACAAAATAGTGGGCAACCCACACAAGCTACATAAAGACAAAATGGCGGACAACAAACGCCAGTTACATAAAGACAAAATGGCGGGCAACTCAAGCAAGTTAAATAGCCAATGGCGGGCAGCCCACACAAGTTACATCAAGACAAAATGGCGGAGAACCCACGAAAATTATATCAAGAACCAATGGCGGACAACCCACGCAAATTATATCAAAAACCAATGGCGGGCATCAAGAACTAAAGACAAAATGGCGGGCAACTCAAGGAAGTCACATCAAGAGCCAATCGCGGGCAGCCCAAGCAAATTACATCAAGATAAAATGGCGGACAGTAAACGCCAGTTACATAAAGACAAAATGGCGGGCAGCTCACACAAGTTACATCAAGACAAAATGGCGGACAACCCACGCAAATTATATCAAGACAAAATGGCGGACAGTAAACGCCAGTTACATAAAGAGAAAATGGCGGGCAACTCAAGGAAGTTACATCAAGAGCCAATCGCGGGCAGCCCAAACAAATTACATCAAGATAAAATGGAGGAAAACTCACGGCAGTTACAAAGCAGTGCACAGTAGTAAGCAGTGCACAGTAATATTCAGTGCACAGTAGCGAGCAGTGCAAGCAGTGGCACCAAGCAGTTAAGCCACCTGTATTGTATAGTGGCGCCGGTTAAGCTTTTATAAAGCGGCCGCCAGGCGTGGCGCACCAGATGCAGTCGGCCGCTGCACAACCGGTGGCGCGGGTTAAAAACGCTTAAGAGGCCAAAGTCAAAAAAATTTTTTCTATGACGTTGGCAGTCGGGAATGCATTTCTAAAAATGTTTAACAATTGTTAAGTTTTCGAGTTCGCTTTCTGCCGTCGGACTAACGATTGTTTACGCTTTCAAAAAAAAAAAAGAGAAAGAGAGGAGAGACATACATATTTCATATATATGTATATATTCAGAACCAAGTCCCGTTTCGTTTCTCTCACTGAAACTTTGCAAAGGCATGTAAATAAATAAAACAAAAGAACATAAGGAGATGGACCTTGCATTTCCCCAAGGGATGAGGGGAGTGTGAGGAACAATATTTGTTCCCCACAACAATTCTAGATAACGGCGCTCATGGGCTGCTTAAGGCTAGTGAGAGCCGCTGAGCGCAAGCACCGTTGACTTGACGAATAGGGAGCGAGAGCATCGTTAAGTGAGCGGTGAGTGGGCAAAAGAGCCGTTATTTCTACGGCTGGAGCATATAAAAGCGCAGGCATAAGCTGACTCGAGAGTTCAGTATCGCGCTAGCACTCGAGGTTTACACATCATCAAGTCAACAGTCCTTGCTCGGGCAACTCACGCACATCACATCAAGACAAAATAGCGGGCAACCCACACAAGTTACATCAAGACAAAATAGCGGGCAACCCACACAAGTTACATCAAGACAAAATGGCGGACAACCAACGCAAATTATATCAAGACAAAATGGCGGACAACCAACGCAAGGTACATCAATACAAAATGGCGGACAACAGACGCAAATTATATCAAGAACCAATGGCGGGTAACTCACGCAAGCTAGCTGAAGACAAAATGGCGGGCAACTCACGCAAGTTACATCAAGACCCAATGGCGGACAACCCACGCAAATTACATCGAGACAAAATGGCGGACAACAAACGCCAGTTACATAAAGACAAATGGCGGGCAGCTCACGCAAGTTACATCAAGTCAAAATAGCGGGCAATCCACACAAGTTACATCAATACGAAATGTCGGACAACCCACGCAAATTATATCAAGAACCAATGGCGGACAACCCACGCAAATTGTATTAAGAACCAATGGCGGGTAACTCACGCAAGCTAGCTGAAGACAAAATGGCGGGCAACTCACGCAAGTTACATCAAGACCCAATGGCGGACAACCCACGCAAATTACATCAAGACAAAATGGCGGACAACAAACGCCAGTTACATAAAGACAAAATGGCGGGCAGCTCACACAAGTTACATCAAGACGCGCTTGTTGACGCGCGGACAAAGAGACAAAGACGGACAAATATTGTATTGTAAACAACAAAAAACAAAACCATAAATTAACTATAAGCTAGATAAGTAAGAAATAATTGAAATATTCAGAGATTGCACAGAAGAAGAATTAGTTATAAATTGAAAGGAAAGGGTTATGAATAGCATAATTAGTAACACAGGATTGAAGAGAAAGAGGTAAAAAATTTCTAGAAGTTCTGATCGGGACAGCAAAACTAATTTGGCTAATTAATTCAGATGAATCAATTTCACCAATAATCAGTTTGTGTAGAAAGACTACACCAAGCATTGTTCTCCGATCAGAAAGAGAGGGAAGATTAATTAGTAAAAGTCGACTACGATAAGGAGGCAAGCGAATGTTAGTATTCCAGTTCAGACCCCGGAGGGCAAAGAGTAGAAATTGTTTTTGAACAGATTCCATTCTGTCCTGATGAATCTTATATTGGGGACTCCATATACAAGACCCATATTCCAGAATAGGTCTGACAAGTGACATATAAAGTAGTTTAGTAATATAGGGATCGTCAAATTCTTTCGACCAACGCTTTATGAAACCCAAGACGCCAAATGCTCGATTAGCAATAGATGCAATGTGCTTGTCAAACTTCAGTTTAGGATCCAAAAGAATACCCAAATCAGTAACCGACATAATACGTTCAAGCGGTTTACAATTAAGAACGTAATTAAATTCAAAAGGAGTTCGCCTACAAAAAGACATAACTTTACATTTATTACAATTAAGATTTAAGAAATTTACTTTACACCATGTCTGAAAACTGTCAAGATCAGTTTGCAGCCTGTCACCAAGAAGATTGTCAGTAGCCGACATACAAAGTTTAACGTCATCGCCGTACATGAGAACCCGAGAGTGATTTATAACAGAAGGCAGATCATTTATAAAAAGCTTAAATAACAAGGGGCCGAGATGACTTCCTTGTGGAACTCCAGAATAAACGTGAACAGGTTTAGAAACTAAACCATAAAAAAAAACTTTTTGGGTTCTAAAATTTAAGTAGTTTGAAATCCACAGAATTAGGTTATTAGGAAAACCTAAAAGATGGAGTTTACGCAATAAAAGATTGTGATTAACGGAATCGAAAGCTTTACTAAAATCAGTGTAAATGACATCAGTTTCAGGACCCAATGGCGGACAACCCACGCACCAATGGCGGGCATCAAGAACCAAAGACAAAATGGCGGGCAACTCAAGCAAGTTACATCAAGAGACAATGGCGGGCAACCCACACAAGTTACATCAAGACAAAATGGCGGACAACCAACGCAAGGTACATCAATACAAAATGGCGGACAACAGACGCAAATTATATCAAGAACCATTGGCGGGTAACTCACGCAAGATAGCTGAAGACAAAATGGCGGGCAACTCACGCAAGTTACATCAAGACCCACAGGCGGACAACCCACGCAAATTACATCAAGACAAAATGGCGGGCAACTCACGCAAGTTACATCAAGACCCACGGCAGTTACACAAAGCAGTGCACAGTATCAAGCAGTACGCAGTATTAAGCAGTGCACTGTATGAAGCAGTGCTTACAATAGTAAGCAGTACACGGTGTAAGCAGTGCACAGTAGTAAGCAGTGCACAGTAATAAGCAGTGCACAGTAGCGACCAGTGCAAGCGTGGTAGCAAGCAGTTAAGCCACCTGTATTGTATAGTGGCGCCGGTTAAGCTTTTATAAAGCGGCCGCCAGGCGTGGCGCACCGGATGCAGTTGGCCGCTGCAAAACCGGTGGCGCGGGTTCAAAACGCCCAAGGGGCCAAAGTCAAGTAAATAAATAAAACAAAAGAACATAAGGAGATGGACTTTTCATTTCCCGTAGGGATGAGGGGAGTGTGAGGAACAATATTTGTTCCGCGCTAGCACTCGAGGTTTACACATCATCAAGTCAACAGTCCTTGCTCGGACAACAAACGCCAGTTACATAAAGACAAAATGGCGGGCAACTCAAGCAAGTTACATGAAGAGCCAATGGCGGGCAACCCACACAAGTTACATCAAGACAAAATGGCGGACAACCAACGCAAGGTACATCAAGACAAAATGGCGGACAACAGACGCCAGTTACATAAAGACAAAATGGCGGGCAGCTCACGCAAGTTACATCAAGACATAACAGCGGACAACCCACACCAGTTACATCAAGACAAAATGGCGGGCAACTCAAGCAAGTTACATCAAGAGCCAATCGCGGGCAGCCCAAGAAAATTACTTCAAGATAAAATGGCGGGCATCAAGAACAAAAGACAAAATGGCGGGCAACTCACGCATGTTACATCAAGACCCACGGCAGTTACACAAAGCAGTGCACAGTATCAAGCAGTACACAGTATTAAGCAGTGCTTACAATAGTAAGCAGTACACGGTGTAAGCAGTGCATAGTAGTAAGCAGTGCACAGTAGCGAGCAGTGAACAGTAGCGAGCAGTGCACAGTAGCGAGCAGTGCAAGCAGTGGTAGCAAGCAGTTAAGCGACCTTTATTGTATAGTGGCGCCGGTTAAGCTTTTATAAAGCGGCCGCCAGGCGTGGCGCACCAGATGCAGTCGGCCGCTGCAAAACCGGTGGCGCGGGTTCAAAACGCCCAACGGGCCAAAGTCATGTAAATAAATAAAACAAAAGAACATAAGGAGATGGACATTTCATTTCCCGTAGGGATGAGGGGAGTGTGAGGAACAATATTTGTTCCCCACAACAATTCTAGATAACGGCGCTCATGGGCTGCTTAAGGCTAGTGAGAGCCGTTGAGCGCAAGCATAAGCTGACTCGAGAGTTCAGTATCGCGCTAGCACTCGAGGTTTACACATCATCAAGTCAACAGTCCTTGCTCGGGCAACTCACGCACGTCACATCAAGACAAAATAGCGGGCAACCCACGCAAATTATATCAAGACAAAATGGCGGACAATCAACACAAGGTACATAAAGACAAAATGGCGGGCAGCTCACGCAAGTTACATCAACACACAAAACAGCGGACAACCCACACAAGTTACATCAAGACAAAATGGCGGGCAACTCAAGCAAGTTACATCAAGAGCCAATCGCGGGCAGCCCAAGAAAATTACTTCAAGATAAAATGGTGGGCATCAAAAACAAAAGACAAAATGGCGGGCAACTCACGCATGTTACATCAAGACCCACGGCAGTTACACAAATCAGTGCACAGTATCAAGCAGTACACAGTATCAAGCAGTACACAGTATTAAGCAGTGCTTACAATAATAAGCAGTACACGGTGTAAGCAGTGCACAGTAGTAAGCAGTGCACAGTAAGAAGCAGTGCACAGTAGCGAGCAGTGCACAGTAGCGAGCAGTGCAAGCAGTGGTAGCAAGCAGTTAAGCGACCTGTATTGTATAGTGGAGCCGGTTAAGCTTTTATAAAGCGGCCGCCAGGCGTGGCGCACCGGATGCAGTCGGCCGCTGCAAAACCGGTGGCGTGGGTTCAAAACGCCCAAGAGGCCAAAGTCAAAAAAATTTTTTCTATGACGTTGGCAGTCGGGAATGCATTTCTAAAAATGTTTAACAATTGTTAAGTTTTTGTTTTCGCTTTCTGCCGTCGGGCTAACGATTGTTTACGATTTCAAAAAAAAAAAAAAGAGAAAGAGAGGAGAGACATACATATTTCATATATAAGTATATATTCAGAACCAAGTCCCGTTTCGTTTCTCTCACTGAAACTTTGCAAAGGCATTCATTAATTCCCATAAAATGCATTCAAGAGTAAGCAGTACACGGTGTAAGCAGTGCACAGTAATAAGCAGTGCACAGTAGCGAGCAGTGCAAGCAGTGGTAGCAAGCAGTTAAGCCACCTGTATTGTATAGTGGCGCCGGTTAAGATTTTATAAAGAGGCCGCCAGGCGTGGCGCACCGGATGCAGTTGGCCGCTGCAAAACCGGTGGCGCGGGTTCAAAACGCCCAAGGGGCCAAAGTCATATAAATAAATAAAACAAAAGAACATAAGGAGATGGACTTTTCATTTCCCGTAGGGATGGGGGGAGTGTGAGGAACAATATTTGTTGCCCACAACAATTCTAGATAACGGCGCTCATGGGCTGCTTAAGGCTAGTGAGAGCCGCTGAGCGCAAGCATAAGCTGACTCGAGAGTTCAGTATCGCGCTAGCACTCGAGGTTTACACATCATCAAGTCAACAGTCCTTGCTCGGGCAACTCACGCACGTCACATCAAGACAAAATAGCGGGCAACCCACGCAAATTATATCAAGACAAAATGGCGGACAATCAACACAAGGTACATAAAGACAAAATGGCGGGCAGCTCACGCAAGTTACATCAACACACAAAACAGCGGACAACCCACACAAGTTACATCAAGACAAAATGGCGGGCAACTCAAGCAAGTTACATCAAGAGCCAATCGCGGGCAGCCCAAGAAAATTACTTCAAGATAAAATGGTGGGCATCAAAAACAAAAGACAAAATGGCGGGCAACTCACGCATGTTACATCAAGACCCACGGCAGTTACACAAATCAGTGCACAGTATCAAGCAGTACACAGTATCAAGCAGTACACAGTATTAAGCAGTGCTTACAATAATAAGCAGTACACGGTGTAAGCAGTGCACAGTAGTAAGCAGTGCACAGTAAGAAGCAGTGCACAGTAGCGAGCAGTGCACAGTAGCGAGCAGTGCAAGCAGTGGTAGCAAGCAGTTAAGCGACCTGTATTGTATAGTGGAGCCGGTTAAGCTTTTATAAAGCGGCCGCCAGGCGTGGCGCACCGGATGCAGTCGGCCGCTGCAAAACCGGTGGCGTGGGTTCAAAACGCCCAAGAGGCCAAAGTCAAAAAAATTTTTTCTATGACGTTGGCAGTCGGGAATGCATTTCTAAAAATGTTTAACAATTGTTAAGTTTTTGTTTTCGCTTTCTGCCGTCGGGCTAACGATTGTTTGCGATTTCAAAAAAAAAAAAAAAGAGAAAGAGAGGAGAGACATACATATTTCATATATAAGTATATATTCAGAACCAAGTCCCGTTTCGTTTCTCTCACTGAAACTTTGCAAAGGCATTCATTAATTCCCATAAAATGCATTCAAGAGTAAGCAGTACACGGTGTAAGCAGTGCACAGTAATAAGCAGTGCACAGTAGCGAGCAGTGCAAGCAGTGGTAGCAAGCAGTTAAGCCACCTGTATTGTATAGTGGCGCCGGTTAAGATTTTATAAAGAGGCCGCCAGGCGTGGCGCACCGGATGCAGTTGGCCGCTGCAAAACCGGTGGCGCGGGTTCAAAACGCCCAAGGGGCCAAAGTCATATAAATAAATAAAACAAAAGAACATAAGGAGATGGACTTTTCATTTCCCGTAGGGATGGGGGGAGTGTGAGGAACAATATTTGTTGCCCACAACAATTCTAGATAACGGCGCTCATGGGCTGCTTAAGGCTAGTGAGAGCCGCTGAGCGCAAGCACCGTTGACTTGACGAATAATGAGCGAGAGCATCGTTAAGTGAGCGGTGAGTGAGCAAAAGAGCCGTTATTTCTACGGCTGGAGCCTATAAAAGCGCAGGCATAAGCTGACTCGAGAGTTCAGTATCGCGCTAGCACTCGAGGTTTACACATCATCAAGTCAACAGTCCTTGCTCGGACAACAAACGCCAGTGACATAAAGACAAAATGGCGGGCAACTCAAGCAAAGTTACATGAAGAGCCAATGGCGGGCAACCCACACAAGTTACATCAAGACAAAATGGCGGACAACCAACGCAAGGTACATCAAGACAAAATGGCGGACAACAGACGCAAATTATATTAAGAACCAATGGCGGGTAACTCACGCAAGCTAGCTGAAGACAATTTAGCGGCCAACTCACACAAGTTACATCAAAAGCCAATGGCGGACAACCCACGCAAGTTACATCAAGACAAAATGGCGGACAGCAAACGCCAGTTACATAAAGACAAAATGGCGGGCAGCTCACGCAAGTTACATCAAGACATAACAGCGGACAACCCACACAAGTTACATCAAGACAAAATGGCGGGCAACTCAAGCAAGTTACATCAAGAGCCAATCGCGGGCAGCCCAAGAAAATTACTTCAAGATAAAATGGCGGGCATCAAGAACAAAAGACAAAATGGCGGGCAACTCACGCATGTTACATCAAGACCCACGGCAGTTACACAAAGCAGTGCACAGTATCAAGCAGTACACAGTATTAAGCAGTGCTTACAATAGTAAGCAGTACACGGTGTAAGCAGTGCACAGTAGTAAGCAGTGCACAGTAATAAGCAGTGCACAGTAGCGAGCAGTGCACAGTAGCGAGCAGTGCAAGCAGTGGTAGCAAGCAGTTAAGCGACCTGTATTGTATAGTGGAGCCGGTTAAGCTTTTATAAAGCGGCCGCCAGGCGTGGCGCACCAGATGCAGTCGGCCGCTGCAAAACCGGTGGCGCGGGTTCAAAACGCCCAAGGGGCCAAAGTCATGTAAATAAATAAAACAAAAGAACATAAGGAGATGGACTTTTCATTTCCCGTAGGGATGAGGGGAGTGTTTTTTTTTTTTTTTTTTTTTTTTTTTTTTAAGATTAAAGAATCAGCTTGTAAACTAACAATAGAGATACAATTGAGAGTCTGCAAGCTGGAACCTCTGGACCAATCCTGCGGTACTACCGGGCAGTAATGCTTCACAGGCATTGGCATGGCTTAGTGTGCCGCTTCTGGGGGTGAACCATTCCGATCCCGCTCCATCCTGCGTAACCTCTTTCCAAAACAGCACATTGCACTCCAGTTTGAATCGCTTTCCAGCATATGGCTAATAATGGTGGACACCTCAATTCGCACCCCGAGGATAGCTTCTGCCTGTCTTCTCTCCGTTGCAAATTTAGGGCATACTACTAATACATGCTCAGCAGTCTCTTCAGTGGCACACTCCTGACACAGGGGGGACTCCTCGTGCCCGAATCTGTGAAGATACGATCTGAAGCAGCCGTGTCCACTGAGAAGTTGCGTTAGAAAGAAAGTCAGCTCCCCGTGCTTCCTGCTTATCCACTGCTCTATACGTGGAATTAGCCGAGCCGTCCATCTGCCCTTGTCTGTGGCCTCCCATCGTCGTTGCCACGTTATCTCCACGATCTCGGTTGGCATCTGCATAGAGCTTATGCGATTTTGAATATCCCTCCTCTCTTGTGCCAGAATGTCGACAGGGATCACGCCCGCTATCACCATAGCTGCTTCTCCTGACACCGTGCGAAAAGCTCTGCAGATCCTGAGAGCCCCCATCCTGTAGGACGCCTCGACGCCTTTTATGTATGATGGTGTGCTGGTAGCGCTGGCCCAGATTTGGGCACCATACAAGATAGTGCTCGTGACCACGCTGTGCAACAGCTGGCGGCGGCAGGTTTTCGGGCCTCCGTGGTTTAGCATCATTCCACTGAGTGACCTGCTGACTTCTGCGGCTTTGATGCCTATCATTTGAAGATGCTCTCGGTAGCATAGCCGAGTGTCCAACATAACGCCCAGGTACCTGATGGCGCGTCGTGATGAAATGGTCGCGTTACTTAGCCTTATTGTAGCAGTTTCCACCAGCTTCCGGCTGCTTATGAGGACCGCCTCCGTTTTATGCTCAGCCAGCTGAAGGCCAACTGACGACAGCCACCGCTGGATAGCGTTTATGGCTGTAGCAGCACGCTCCTCGGCAGTAGCCACATCCTTGGCAACCACAGTTAATGCCACATCATCCGCAAAACCAGTTATGTCAACTCCAGGCGCCAGGACTAGCGTAGGACTCCATCGTAGACAATGTTCCACAGTGTTGGGCCTATTACCGTTTCCTGTGGGACGCCACTAGTGATCTTGTACTTATCCGTACCTTCCTCAGTATCGAACAACAGCCACATGTTATCTAAATAGCTCCCGATTATCGCCATCAGCCATTGTGGGATGTTGAAATCTCGCAGAGCTTCCAATATGCGCAGCCACGATGCCGAGTTGAAGGCGTTTTTCACGTCAAGAGTGACCACCAGGCAATATTGCTTCGTACCACCCTTCCAACGCTTGCCCTCAATTGCCTTCTGGGCGATGCTTGTCACCCGTGAGATGGCATCCGTTGTTGAGCGTGCTTTCCGAAAACCGTATTGGTGGTCGGAAAGGCCACCCGCACGAGATATGGCGTCATGTAGACGAGAGCATATCAATCTCTCGAATATTTTGCCAATATTGTCCAGCAAGCAGATCGGTCTATATGCTGAGGGATCATCCGGTGGCTTTCCAGGCTTCGGTATCAGTACCAGGCGTTGCTCCTTCCATGCTGCTGGGAAAACTCCTTCGCTGAGGCATTGATTAAAAAGTGTCATAAACACGTTTGCCTGTAGACTAATTGCCAATTTTAGCACTCTATTCGGAATGCCGTCTGGTCCAGGTGCCGTTTCATTCTTTGTACTCCGCGCAGCTTGGATAATTTCGTCCTCAGTGACGCTGTCGATAGGCTCACCGCTGCGGTCACTGTTCATGATGACATCATCACGCTCTGGCTGGGTTGGGAATAAAGTGTTCACAATGGCAATCAGTTGTGACCTACTCGTTGGAATTGAGTTTTTAAAAGACCTCGTTTTCTTCATGACTAACTTGTACGCTTGACCCCAGGGATCACGGTCTGCCTCCTCGCATAGCTTCATGAAGCATAGTCTTTTTTGTTCCTTTATGGCTTTCTTTAAGATCCTTCGCTTTTCACTGTAGAGTGTACGTAGATTAACATAGGCATCCGTACCTCGCGCTCTGCTGTATGCGCGTCTTGGTTTGATGCAATCCGCACGAACCTTCGCAATGTGCTCCGACCACCAATATACAGCTTCGTGACGTCTGAATCCCTTAGTGCGCTGCATGCTCGCATCACATGCGAGTTTGATAGCTTGAACTGTCTGCTTGGCCATTTCCTCCGCCGTTCCACTAATGGACATATCGCCAATGGCGAGTCGAAACGCCTCGATGTTGAGTGAAGCAGTTTTGTAGTGCGAGCTCGTTGACGTGCTGGGTTGTCGAGTGTTTCTGCCACCAAAGCTAAAAATTATGGCCTTGTGGTCACTCGCTGTGTATGCGTCGCTGACACACCATGTTGCTGATCTGGCAAGACAGTTTGACATAAAGGTTAGGTCGACGATTGAGCCCATGCCACCTCGGCTGAACGTGTGACTGGAGCCATTATTTAGGAGCTCGACGTCGAGCGACGCAAAGGCATCAAGAAGCACCCTGCCTCTGGCGTTGGTGATCGGTGACCCCCATTCCACAGCCCAGGCATTGAAATCGCCGGCGACCACAGCAGGAGAATGCCCGCGGACATCCTCGACCAGATCATCCATTGCCCTGCTAAATTCTGCCAAAGTCAGGCTGGGCGCCATGTAGCAGCTGTATAACCATACCCCTTTGGTCTGTGCTCTAACGTAGCTAGTACCAGAGTGCAGCGATTGGAGTAGCATTGGACTTTTGCAGCATATCCAGATAGCCGACTTTTTTGCCACATCAGAGGCCCAGGCGTTTGTTGATCCGATGCTGTAGGGTTCGCTTATTATAGCTATGTCAATGTTCAACTCCCGTACGGTCTGCTTAAGTAAGTCCTGTGCGGCAATACAGTGATTTAGGTTGACTTGGAGTGCCCTTAACATTTTGTATTTCTGGTCGCTTCACGGTAGGATGGACATTTGTAGTTGCCCACAGCGTGGTCCACGTTTTGTACGCCCTTTCTCACGCATAAAACGCATCTGGGCTGATTTGTGCACTCCTTTGCTACGTGTCCTTTTGTGCCACACTTAAAACATGCGCCTTTAAGGTCCTCGGTGCATCTACAATGTGCTGCTATGTGACCATAGTCCAGGCATTTAAAACACCGTTTTGGTTGGCTAATGCTGCGGATGCGGCAGACCACCCAGCCGATTCTCACTTTCTCAAGATCGAGAATTGATTTGGCTTTGCTTGCCGCGACCAATAACGTAGCAGTTTGCGTGCTTCCGTAGGATTTTCTGATCCCTTTAATGTCTGCAGGGACCAGCCTGATGTTCTCCTCCTTAGTGCTGAAAGCCTCGCATATATCCTCCTTCGTGGTGAGGTCATCCAGATCGCGTATCTCCAGTTGCGTTTGCTCAGTGAGTCCTTTTACCTCGGCTCTCTCTCCTAGAGCATTTTCCACTGCCTGGGTAATCTCTTGGAGCCCATGTGTGGATGATTTGCTCAGTCGAAGTAATAGGCTACCATTTTCAGTTTTCCTGATGCCCTGCACGTCGTTGCTCATATCCTTAAGACCAGGATGAGACTTCACAGTCTTGAGCAGATCGGCATATGTGCAGTCGCCCACTCCCTTGACGAGAATTGCGTCCGGCTTTGCGCTACGTGGTCTATTGGGGCGGCCCTCGACCTTAGTCCATGCGCCTTCTTTGTTGATGGAAACTTTTGTTGAGGATTGAGTGTCGGCTTCTACATGCGGAGCCATGTTTTTGTCATGGCTCTTGCTCTTCTTGGGTGGGGTTTTGCGCAACTCCCAAGCTGGGTCCCTCTGACGCTTAGGGGTGTCTCCATTTTTGGCTTTTATGCCAGTCGCTCTTTTAACGGCAGCATTACGCATGGATACTGCTGCTCCTACCGTCGGCGTAGTTTGCACGTGAGTGCTTGCCAGATCTGGACTGCAAAGATCCATGGCCAACTTCTGGAGGCAGCTCAGCTGGATTATTTCCTCCTTCCTTATGGTTGTTATGTACCTCTGACTGTTGAACCAGACAGTCAGGGTTTCAAGAACCACTCCCATACGAGTTAGCGTGCCTTTCAGCGTAGTTGGCAGCAAATCCTCATTTTTTTCAAGTGTTTTTGCCGGGCTCACAAATACCTGCGGAGTTGGTGGAGTACGCTGCAACGCTGAGCGTCGCTCAAAAGCTCGATGTTCCTCATCTCCCATGTTCTAGAGACCTGTCCAGGAAACCAGCTTTCTCAGACAGTCCCACGGCGGCCAAAAGGTTTCCCCTCGGCTTTTTCCCAAGAGTTATACCGCTCGTTCTCGGTCACCAGAGCCCCGTTTTATGGACACCGCCGCAGCGGAGGGGTTGGCGATAGTCAGATACGTGACCTTCTGTCCCTATCTGCACTGAGAAGACTGGTTTTATGCTCCGAAACGTCCAATTGTAAAATTCAAATATTTGAATTTACTGGTCAGTTTGCAAATTTAATTTCACCTGAAAGTATGCAATGCTTTTTTAATTCAGGAACTCAAATGGTGCTGTTAACGATCTGTTAACTGCAGCGCTTGACAACTCTATGCACAGCTGTTTTTACAAGCTTGCAGTGGAAGTTGACAATAATATCGGCGGGAGTAATTTTATTGTTTTGCTTTGAGGCAAAGACAAAAAACAACAAAAAACAAGACTGGAAGCCTGGAGGGGGCCGAAAAGCCTCTCACCCTCCCCTCGCCATGGACTTGAACCGAGGATCAGCGCAGCCAACACCACGAAGTCCGCCCAGATGGCGATCCTGTCTTCAATTCGCAGTCGCAGGGTATGTGTTTGCACTTGACACAGGGCCTTGCACTGACTTTCTTCCGGTTTTTTTCAGTTCGTAAGCACTTTATTATCGGAAAATCAGGAGCTACTCAAAACACAACCGCGCACTTTGAAGGTATACTTCTCTGTCGGATGAGGGGAGTGTGAGGAACAATATTTGTTCCCCACAACAATTCTAGATAACGGCGCTCATAAATGCTTATATCTTTTAAGCCGAAAGGTGTATTTTCAAAAGTGACATGTATATATACAGGCGCAGTCAAGGAGAGTCGGAACAATGTTGCTCCACCCCCCTGCCCCCCCTCACACACCCCCTTGTGAATGATTGAGTATATCACATAGATATTCGCTTTAAAATATTTTGATCAGAATAATGTATGTGAAATTCACTGTGAATAAATTCTTACTAATAACATACATATACATTCATTTGTGCAAATTTAATTACATTTTCATACTTTTATATATTTAATTAGAGAAACAAAAGTTTTTTAATGGATTCCGATGACAGATTGCACCTTAAGTCGGAAAGAATCAATTTTAGCGCAGAAAATGCTCTTTCTACTGAAACTTCGGAGACTGAGTTGCCCTTTGTGATACAACCACTTGCTCTTCTGGTGCGCTGTCCTGATAAAGTGAAATAATATACAAATTCCGTTTAAAGTAATTGTTTTTATGTTTTTAAAATATAAGATTACCTTTTTATTTACGGATAGTATCTTCCGCATTAATACTGTCAAATGATTTTTGGCATATACCTGCTGTATTGGATTTTTCATTAAGACCCTGCGAATCCGAGGATCCAAGTATATTGCAGAGAGAATAACTTCATTTTGCGTTAGATTTACTTCTCGTTTCTCTAAACATTTGGCAAGATCCTCACTATGAGTGTTTTCCATTGATTTGACTGATAACTTTGTTTCGAGCCAAAGCTTATAGAAGACGCCAAAAAAAAGTTGCTTCCTCTGCAACTTCTGGGTAGCTATAAAAATTGGCTCTAATGCAGACAGCAGCAAGTTAATTTCCTCCCAATTCGATTCCGTTAACTGCAAATTTGCACTTAGATGTTCTTCCGAAAACTCCTTGTACACGCAGACATTTTTCAACATAGTGTATGTTGAGTTAAATTTGGTTGGAACATCAAGGAGAGGTTGAGGTAACCCTTGCGTAGAGATTGCCAATCTAAGTACAGTTTCAAAAATACATATTACAGAGTTCACTATATATTTAGGTTACTGGTAAGAATATATTCACAGTGAATCTCATATGTATTATTTGATAAAAATATATTATAGCAAATATCACATAAAGCAAGTTCATACTCAATCATTCAAAAGGGAGTGTGTGAGGGGGGGCAGGGGGGTTGAGCAACATTGTTCCGACTCTCCTTGACTGCGCCTTTATATATACATGTCACTTTTAAAAATACACCTTCCGGCTTAAAAGATATAAGCATTGAATTTTTATTTATATAATAAAAATTGAAAAATAATTTTTATTTTCGATTTTTATCAAATAAATTGCAAAATAACTTTTATTTTCAATTTTTTTATAAAAATTGACAAAATGGCGGGCAACTTTTATTTGCAATTTACAAAATAAAAATTGAAAAATAACTTTTATTTTCAATTTTTATCAATACAAAATTGCGGGCAAAAATAATTTTCATTTTCAAATCGTATCAATAAAAATTGAAAAATAATTTTTATTTTCAATTTTTATAATACAAAATTTACAATAAGCAGTTACACTATGATTTTTAAATCAAAATTGATATTT
The DNA here is from genome assembly GCA_035047525.1 of Drosophila quinaria. Lineage (NCBI taxonomy): Eukaryota > Metazoa > Arthropoda > Insecta > Diptera > Drosophilidae > Drosophila > Drosophila quinaria. The sequence goes on from JAWNPO010000572.1 coordinate 56,714, forward strand.
AATTTTTATTTTATAATTTTTTAATTTAGACTGAAGAACATAAAAGTTGATTTTTCAATTCTTTTGATAAAAGTCAAAAAATAACTTTTATTTAATAATTCTAGTATTTTAACAAATTATAATGATTACGGTCCCTGTCATCAAGTCAACAGTCCTTGCTCGGGCAACTCACGCACGTCACATCAAGACAAAATAGCGGGCAACCCACGCAAATTATATCAAGACAAAATGGCGGACAATCAACACAAGGTACATAAAGACAAAATGGCGGGCAGCTCACGCAAGTTACATCAAGACATAACAGCGGACAACCCACACAAGTTACATCAAGACAAAATGGCGGGCAACTCAAGCAAGTTACATCAAGAGCCAATCGCGGGCAGCCCAAGAAAATTACTTCAAGATAAAATGGCGGGCATCAAGAACAAAAGACAAAATGGCGGGCAACTCACGCATGTTACATCAAGACCCACGGCAGTTACACAAAGCAGTGCACAGTATCAAGCAGTACACAGTATCAAGCAGTACACAGTATTAAGCAGTGCTTACAATAGTAAGCAGTGCACAGTAGTAAGCAGTGCACAGTAAGAAGCAGTGCACAGTAGCGAGCTGTGCACAGTGGCGAGCAGTGCAAGCAGTGGTAGCAAGCAGTTAAGCGACCTGTATTGTATAGTGGAGCCGGTTAAGCTTTTATAAAGCGGCCGCCAGGCGTGGCGCACCGGATGCAGTCGGCCGCTGCAAAACCGGTGGCGTGGGTTCAAAACGCCCAAGAGGCCAAAGTCAAAAAAATTTTTTCTATGACGTTGGCAGTCGGGAATGCATTTCTAAAAATGTTTAACAATTGTTAAGTTTTCGTTTTCGCTTTCTGCCGTCGGGCTAACGATTGTTTACGATTTCAAAAAAAAAAAAGAGAAAAAGAGGAGAGACATACATATTTCATATATAAGTATATATTCAGAACCAAGTCCCGTTTCGTTTCTCTCACTGAAACTTTGCAAAGGCATTCATTAATTCCCATAAAATGCATTCAAGAGTAAGCAGTACACGGTGTAAGCAGTGCACAGTAATAAGCAGTGCACAGTAGCGAGCAGTGCAAGCAGTGGTAGCAAGCAGTTAAGCCACCTGTATTGTATAGTGGCGCCGGTTAAGCTTTTATAAAGCGGCCGCCAGGCGTGGCGCACCAGATGCAGTCGGCTGCTGCAAAACCGGTGGCGCGGGTTCAAAACGCCCAAGGGGCCAAAGTCATGTAAATAAATAAAACAAAAGAACATAAGAAGTTGGACTTTTCATTTCCCGTAGGGATGAGGGGAGTGTGAGGAACAATATTTGTTCCCCACAACAATTCTAGATAACGGCGCTCATGGGCTGCTTAAGGCTAGTGAGAGCCGCTGAGCGCAAGCACCGTTGACTTGACGAATAATGAGCGAGAGCATCGTTAAGTGAGCGGTGAGTGAGAAAAAGAGCCGTTATTCTACGGCTGGAGCCTATAAAAGCGCAGGCATAAGCTGACTCGAGAGTTCAGTATCGCGCTAGCACTCGAGGTTTACACATCATCAAGGCAACAGTCCTTGCTCGGACAACAAACGCCAGTTACATAAAGACAAAATGGCGGGCAACTCAAGCAAGTTACATGAAGAGCCAATGGCGGGCAACCCACACAAGTTACATCAAAACAAAATGGCGGACAACCAACGCAAGGTACTTCAAGACAAAATGGCGGACAACAGACGCAAATTATATTAAGACAAAATGGCGGGCAGCTCACGCAAGTTACATCAAGACATAACAGCGGACAACCCACACAAGTTACATCAAGAAAAATGGCGGGCAACTCAAGCAAGTTACATCAAGAGCCAATCGCGGGCAGCCCAAGAAAATTACTTCAAGATAAAATGGCGGGCATCAAGAACAAAAGACAAAATGGCGGGCAACTCACGCATGTTACATCAAGACCCACGGCAGTTACACAAAGCAGTGCACAGTATCACGCAGTACACAGTATTAAGCAGTGCTTACAATAGTAAGCAGTACACGGTGTAAGCAGTGCACAGTAGTAAGCAGTGCACAGTAAGAAGCAGTGCACAGTAGCGAGCAGTGCACAGTAGCGAGCAGTGCAAGCAGTGGTAGCAAGCAGTTAAGCGACCTGTATTGTATAGTGGAGCCGATTAAGCTTTTATAAAGCGGCCGCCAGGCGTGGCGCACCGAATGCAGTCGGCCGCTGCAAAACCGGTGGAGTGGGTTCAAAACGCCCAAGAGGCTAAAGTCAAACAAATTTTTTCTATGACGTTGGCAGTCGGGAATGCATTTCTAAAAATGTTTAACAATTGTTAAGTTTTCGTTTTCGCTTTCTGCCGTCGGGCTAACGATTGTTTACGATTTCAAAAAAAAAAAAAGAGAAAGAGAGGAGAGACATACATATTTCATATATAAGTATATATTCAGAACCAAGTCCCGTTTCGTTTCTCTCACTGAAACTTTGCAAAGGCATTCATTAATTCCCATAAAATGCATTCAAGAGTAAGCAGTACACGGTGTAAGCAGTGCACAGTAATAAGCAGTGCACTGTAGCGAGCAGTGCAAGCAGTGGTAGCAAGCAGTTAAGCCACCTGTATTGTAAAGTGGCGCCGGTTAAGCTTTTATAAAGCGGCCGCCAGGCGTGGCGCAGCAGATGCAGTCGGCCGCTGCAAAACCGGTGGCGCGGGTTCAAAACGCCCAAGGGGCCAGTCATGTAAATAAATAAAACAAAAGAACATAAGGAGATGGACTTTTCATTTCCCGTAGGGATGAGGGAAGTGTGAGGAACAATATTTGTTCCCCACAACAATTCTAGATAACGGCGCTCATGGGCTGCTTAAGGCTAGTGAGAGCCGCTGAGCGCAAGCATAAGCTGACTCGAGAGTTCAGTATCGCGCTAGCACTCGAGGTTTACACATCATCAAGTCAACAGTCCTTGCTCGGGCAACTCGCGCACGTCACATCAAGACAAAATAGCGGGCAACCCACGCAAATTATATCAAGACAAAATGGCGGACAATCAACACAAGGTACATAAAGACAAAATGGCGGGCAGCTCACGCAAGTTACATCAAGACATAACAGCGGACAACCCACACAAGTTACATCAAGACAAAATGACGGGCAACTCAAGCAAGTTACATCAAGAGCCAATCGCGGGCAGACCAAGATAATTACTTCAAGACAAAATGGCGGGCAACTCACGCATGTTACATCAAGACCCACGGCAGTTACACAAAGCAGTGCACAGTATCAAGCAGTACACAGTATTAAGCAGTGCTTACAATAGTAAGCAGTACACGGTGTAAGCAGTGCACAGTAGTAAGCAGTGCACAGTAAGAAGCAGTGCACAGTAGCGAGCAGTGCACAGTAGCGAGCAGTGCAAGCAGTGGTAGCAAGCAGTTAAGCGACCTGTATTGTATAGTGGAGCCGGTTAAGCTTTTATAAAGCGGCCGCCAGGCGTGGCGCACCGGATGCAGTCGGCCGCTGCAAAACCGGTGGCGTGGGTTCAAAACGCCCAAGAGGCCAAAGTCAAAAAAATTTTTTCTATGACGTTGGCAGTCGGGAATGCATTTCTAAAAATGTTTAACAATTGTTAAGTTTTCGTTTTCGCTTTCTCCCGTCGGGCTAACGATTGTTTACGATTTCAAAAAAAAAAAAAAGAGAAAGAGAGGAGAGACATACATATTTCATATATAAGTATATATTCAGAACCAAGTCCCGTTTCGTTTCTCTCACTGAAACTTTGCAAAGGCATTCATTAATTCCCATAAAATGCATTCAAGAGTAAGCAGTACACGGTGTAAGCAGTGCACAGTAATAAGCAGTGCACAGTAGCGAGCAGTGCAAGCAGTGGTAGCAAGCAGTTAAGCCACCTGTATTGTATAGTGGCGCCGGTTAAGCTTTTATAAAGCGGCCGCCAGGCGTGGCGCACCGGATGCAGTTGGCCGCTGCATAACCGGTGGCGCGGGTTCAAAACGCCCAAGGGGCCAAAGTCATGTAAATAAATAAAACAAAAGAACTTAAGGAGATGGACTTTTCATTTCCCGTAGGGATGAGGGGAGTGTGAGGAACAATATTTGTTCCCCACAACAATTCTAGATAACGGCGCTCAAGGGCTGCTTAAGGCTAGTGAGAGCCGCTGAGCGCAAGCACCGTTGACTTCACGAATAATGAGCGAGAGCATCTTTAAGTGAGCGGTGAGTGAGCAAAAGAGCCGTTATTTCTACGGCTGGAGCCTATAAAAGCGCAGGCATAAGCTGACTCGAGAGTTCAGTATCGCGCTAGCACTCGAGGTTTACACATCATCAAGTCAACAGTCCTTGCTCGGACAACAAACGCCAGTTACATAAAGACAAAATGGCGGGCAACTCAAGCAAGTTACATGAAGAGCCAATGGCGGGCAACCCACACAAGTTACATCAAAACAAAATGGCGGACAACCAACGCAAGGTACTTCAAGACAAATTGGCGGACAACAGACGCATATTATATTAAGAACCAATGGAGGGTAACTCACGCAAGCTAGCTGAAGACAATTTAGCGGCCAACTCACACAAGTTACATCAAGAGCCAATGGCGGACAACCCACGCAAGTTACATCAAGACAAAGTGGCGGACAGCAAACGCCAGTTACATAAAGACAAAATGGCGGGCAGCTCACGCAAGTTACATCAAGACATAACAGCGGACAACCCACACAAGTTACATCAAGACAAAATGGCGACACACAGACACACACTCTCGAGACGTGTACGTACTTTCCTGTGTTGTTCCGCGTTGTGACAGTTTTCCAAGCGTTTTTCACCTAGAAAATTGCGAAAAGTCTGAGCGCCGAGTTCTGCAAGCCGTACAATACATACCAGATAGCAGTGAGTCTGGCTGGAAGCCCATCTTGGCCAATTCTGGATTCACTGTAGTCGCTGGCCGCCAAAAAGTCACTCAAACACAGTGGGTAAGGGGGGAGGCCTACTGGTGAGTGCCTTTCTTCGTTTTTCCCGCTTTCTCGCAGTTTTCGTCTGCGGCATCATCGCGCCGCCACTAAGCCAGTGCTGGAAAACGGCGACAGGCGATCAGCTGTCTGAGAGTTGCCAGACTGATCGCAGCACACCTAAAGCTTGCGCCATATCAACGAGCTTTTTACAGCGAGTAAATTAGGCGCAATTTTTAAATTTAAATTCAAATTTGAATTTAAATACAAACTTAAATTCAAACTTGAATTTGAATTGAAAAAAAATCGGAAAACGATTATTTGCCTGTTATTTGTATTTCCTTGTATTTTTGCCGAAGGGTCAGCTGGACACGGGAGGGTAAATAGTCAAGGAACCGACCAACTGCCAACCCCGCCACAACAGTGGTGCCCAAAAATAAACGGGGCCCTGGCGACCGAGCAAAGGCGGTATAACCTGCACGAGGGAAGCCAAAAGGTAAATCTTTTGGCCGCCGCGGGAGTGCTCCACTGATCCGTTCAGCAAGTGGGCCAGAAATAATAAAATAATAATAATAATATAATACAAAAATAATTAATAATACATAAATAATAATAATAATATAATACAAAAATAACAAAAAAAAATAATAATACATAAATAATAATAATAATAATAATAATAATAATAATAATAATAATAAATATAATAATTAAAATAATAATAATATTAATAATATTATTAATACATAGTAAATTAAATAAAACAAATTATTATAAACTGGGAACAAATAACTCTGGCGAATAAAGAGGATACTGCTCGGGGAGCGACGCACCAGGCTCTCCTAGCAGTTGCTACTACTGGTGTGGGTCAAGGAGGTGACATGTCCAAGCCAGTCATGAGCAATGGAGTCGATGTAGAACGTGCAGAGGCGGAACTGCTCTCAACGTTCTCGTTGCGACCGAGGATAGCGAGAACGCCACCTGGTGGCCCGTCATCTGCACCGCCATCTGTAACCGAGCCAGTTTTCAGGTTTAGCCCTGCTGCAGCCTCAGATACGCCCAAAAGAAGTAGGGACGCCTCCAGTCCTGGGAACGCCACAGAAGCAGCTGCTAAAAAATCAAAGACGCAAAGGAGCTTAGTAGCGGTATCGGAGGAGCTAGGTGATCTCATCGAGGAGATAATTCAGGCCTTCAGACCCAAAGCAGCGAGGCACATCACTCAAGCAAACCGCGATCTTTTTGCACGGATGAAGGAGCTCCAGACCGAGATCATCTGCAGACTCGTAGAAAAGGAGCCTGCAACTGCACTACCTGGACTACCTGAGAATAGGCCAAACTCCCCAGGGAAAGAGCAGACTCCCAATGGACAGTCCAGCGCACGGTCAGCCACGAATGAAGGCAAGCCAGCAGAACGCGAATTCCGGAGAAGATCCCAGGACATAGCCACCCAAACAACGCCACCAAAAAAGGTACCAGCGGACGCGTCTTCGCATTCTCGTCAGAGTTCCAGCGGTCCGAAGTCAGCTCCAAGGCAAGGATCCCATGCTAACCCGGTGACGGCAGGAGGCTCCAGTGCCCCACAAACCAAAGCAGCAACTCGCAAACAGCAAGTCAACGTACCCCGTAAGCAGAGGCCACGGGCGGATGTTATAATCATCCAACCTGAACCTGGCAAGTCCTATAGTGACATTCTTCGCCTGGTCACCAGACGGGAGGATAACAAACTGCAGAGCGTGGGCGAGCACGTACGAAAGGTTCGTAAAACAGCAACAAATGGCTTGGTGCTGGAAATGGATGGCGACTGTAAAGCGTCGATGGATAAAATGAGTGCAGATATTGGAGAAGCGCTAGGGCAGCAGGCTAGAGTTAGGGCCATCTCCCAGGAAACCTCGCTGGAAATCCGGGATATCGACTGTCTGGCCACAAGAGAAGATATTCTCGCAGCCTTGGCTCCTCATGCAGACGCACCGCTGGACGAAACGGTGATCAAGATTTTAAGACCCGGATACGATGGCTCGCAAGTAGCCGTTGTCAGCATCCCAGTAGCGACAGCCATTCGAGTCATGAAGGAGGGCAAACTTAAAATAGGATGGACAAGATGCAGAGTAAGAGAGAGAGAGCCGAGGAAAAGGTGCTACAGGTGTCTGGAGTTTGGCCATATCGCTGCATCGTGTAAGAATACAGTTAACCGCGCGGGCTGCTGCCTACGCTGTGGTCAGGAGGGCCACAGAGCAGCTGACTGTACGAACGAGCCAATGTGCTTTATATGTGCAGCGGCTAACAGGAAGGAGACGAAGCACCACGCCGGCAGCAGAAGATGTCCTCTGTCGACTAATAGTGGACCCGGCCCTACTCCAAAATGATGAAAATCCTACAGCTTAACCTGAACCACTGTGCGGCAGCCCAAGATCTATTAAAACAAACAGTTCGCGAACTGTCTGTAGACTTGGCACTACTCAGCGAGCCCTACAAATCCATCCAGGGCCAAATTTACGCAGCAGATTCAGATGGCAAGGCAGCAATCTGGATATGTGGGTCACAGCAGCACCAGTTGGAGTCGCAGCGCTCGTCACGAGGCTTCGTGAGGGCCAAATTTGGCGAGCTATGGCTATATAGCTGTTACCTGGCACCCAGTCTCACATTGCCGGAGTATACAGCCATACTGGATGACCTAGTTGACGACGCGAGGGGCAAACTACAGGTCGTCATAGCCGGCGATTTCAACGCTTGGGCAGAGGAATGGGGCAGCGCTTCTACAAACTCCAGAGGGCAGGCTGTACTTGAAGCATTCGCTTCACTGGATGTTGCCCTATTGAATAGTGGAAGGCAACACACATTCTGCAGAGCCGGCGTTGGATCCATAATAGACCTCACATTCGTGAGCTTCTCGTTATGGAGCCACGCTCGTTGGGCCGTCAGTGCGGCATACACTGCGAGTGATCACAACGCCATAGTGGTAGAACTCCATCGGCGACCATCAGCGCTAGCAAGCAGGACACCAGTGGAGAAGGCCTTTAAAGTAGAGACAATGAACCCTGCCGTTTTCGCAGAGACTTTCCATGCCCCCGCCCAAGACCCAAATGCGGAGCGAAGCGCTGCTCTGCTGATGCAGGCAATCACAAGAGCATGCGAGGCGAGCATGCAGCAACGGCGTGGTTTTAAGCGGACCCACGAGCCTGTATACTGGTGGACAGAAGAGATTGCGGAGGCGAGACGACGGTGCATCAATGCAAGAAGACTGCTGCAGCGTTCCAGGGGAAGACCCGAATTTGAGGACAGAAGGCTAGAATACAGACTAAGGCGTCATGTGCTGAAAAAAGCCATCCGGCGAAGCAAATCGGAGCGGTTCCTTGAGCTATGCGATGATGCCGAAAACGACACCTGGGGACTGGCATACAAGCTGGCAATGAAAAAACTGAATGTGTCTACCCAAACGGCTCCTAAGGACGAGCAGAGAATGATGGAGATCGTGGAAACCCTTTTTCCTGGCTCCTCTAATTTCCAGACCCTGGATCCGACACCTACGTCTCATATGTTCCCCGAAGCCCCTGCGGTTACCGTGGAGGAGTCTCTTAAAGCGGCAAGCGTCATACGTGTTTCCAAAGCGCCAGGCCCGGATGCAATCCCTAACAAGGCGTTAAGACTGGCTCTCATGCTTCGACCGGATAGCTTTGCAGAGGTGTTTGGGAGATGCATCAACCAAGGAACCTTCCCCAACGCTTGGAAAATCCAAAACCTGGTGCTCATTCCAAAACCAGGTAAACCCCCGGAGCTGCCATCATCATACCGCCCTATTTGCTTGATAGATACGGCAGGTAAAGTTTTGGAGCGACTGATATGCACTAGGCTAGAGCACGCAATTCGAGAAGCAGGTGATCTCTCCCCTCTGCAATACGGATTTCGCAAAGCTCGGTCGACGATAGACGCTATCTCCAGAGTCACCAGCATTGCCGAAAATGCAATCCAAGGCAGCAGATGGCAAGGAGGCAGGAAAAAGTATTGCCTAGTCGTGACGCTCGACGTAAAGAATGCATTCAACTCGGCAAACTGGAATCGCATTCTCGAGTCTCTCAGAGGTTTTAACACTCCGAGCTACTTAATGGGCATCATAGGTGACTACTTCCGCAACCGGGTACTCAACTACAGCACGGATGCAGGAAAGAGGAGCTACAAAGTGTCCGGAGGAGTTCCACAGGGCTCGGTTCTTGGACCATTATTATGGAATGTCATGTACGACGGTATCCTTAGACTGGAGCTTCCGGAGAACGCTACCGTCGTGGGCTTCGCTGATGACATTGCACTTGTCGTCACCGCTAAACACCTTGCAGAGGCGGAATTACTATGTAGCGCAGCTGCTGCAGCAGCCAGGGATTGGCTTAATTCGGTTGGTCTTCAACTTGCTGACCAAAAGACCGAAGCGGTCCTTATTAGCAGTAGAAAGGTCGTCGAGGTAGCTCACATAAACCTGGGGACAGCCACCATTGCTTCAAGTAGGGCAATTAGGTACCTCGGAGTGTTGATCGATACGCGGCTAAGCTACAGGGAGCACCTTGAGCACACTGGCAAAAAAGCGGCAGCAATTGGGAACGCATTAAACCGTATAATGCTGAACACCCGGGGGCCCAAACAAGGGCGCAGGCTGCTGTTACAGAATGTAGTGAAAGCCACAATGCTGTACGGAGCCCCGATATGGGCGCATGCCATGCAGGTCAAGTCCTACCGGAGGAGCTTGCAGTCGACCTATAGGCTCGGTGCTCTCAGAGTATGTAGCGGTTTCCGGACGGTCTCTGATGATGCAGCTTTGGTGATTGCGGGAATGGTGCCGATTGACCTGCTGGCTACGGAGAGGGCAACCATTCACAACGAGAAACGCAGTGCGAACCCCGTTGGTCACCGCCAGATTTCCAAATCAGCGAGGGAAGAGAGTGTGAGGAAATGGCAAGTCAGGTGGGATGCGTCAACGAAAGGTCGTTGGACACATCGACTCATCCACGATCTGGGAAAGTGGCTTAGTCGTAAATCCGGCTTTGTCAATTTTCACTTGACGCAGCTCTTGAGCGGACATGGGTGCTTTCGGAGCTATCTGCACAGATTTGGGCACGAAAGTGATCCATACTGCTTATGGTGCTACCCCGAGGAGGAAGAAACGGCAGAACACATCCTGCTCACCTGCCGAAGATTCTCTGGTGAGAGGGACGAACTGGAAGCGACCATAGGAGCTCGACTGACAGCAGACACCGTGATAAGCTGCATGCTTGAGAAGGAGGAGTGCTGGTCTGCGGTATGCACGTTCGCAGCTCGAGCGCTCACAAAGCTGCGACAAATGGAAAGGGAGCGCAGACGGAACGCAGACCACGGTGGGGCATATTAAAAATGCTCGCCCAGGATCCCGTGAAGCCTTGCCCCGCGGAATAGTACCGCGTGATCCTATGGGCCCTTTAATCTAAGTTTATTGCTCTTTCCATCTACTGTCTATTCCTACCTATACTATCTTTTTGTATTTCTATGTACTATTACGAAATAAAAAAAAAAAAAAAAAGACAAAATGGCGGGCAACTCAAGCAAGTTACATCAAGAGCCAATCGCGGGCAGCCCAAGAAAATTACTTCAAGATAAAATGGCGGGCATCAAGAACAAAAGACAAAATGGCGGGCAACTCACGCATGTTACATCAAGACCCACGGCAGTTACACAAAGCAGTGCACAGTATCAAGCAGTACACAGTATTAAGCAGTGCTTACAATAGTAAGCAGTACACGGTGTAAGCAGTGCACAGTAGTAAGCAGTGCACAGTAAGAAGCAGTGCACAGTAGCGAGCAGTGCACAGTAGCGAGCAGTGCAAGCAGTGGTAGCAAGCAGTTAAGCGACCTGTATTGTATAGTGGAGCCGGTTAAGCTTTTATAAAGCGGCCGCCAGGCGTGGCGCACCGGATGCAGTCGGCCGCTGCAAAACCGGTGGCGTGGGTTCAAAACGCCCAAGAGGCCAAAGTCAAACAAATTTTTTCTATGACGTTGGCAGTCGGGAATGCATTTCTAAAAATGTTTAACAATTGTTAAGTTTTCGTTTTCGCTTTCTGCCGTCGGGCTAACGATTGTTTACGATTTCAAAAAAAAAAAAAAGAGAAAGAGAGGAGAGACATACATATTTCATATATAAGTATATATTCAGAACCAAGTCCTGTTTCGTTTCTCTCACTGAAACTTTGCAAAGGCATTCATTAATTCCCATAAAATGCATTCAAGAGTAAGCAGTACACGGTGTAAGCAGTGCACAGTAATAAGCAGTGCACAGTAGCGAGCAGTGCAAGCAGTGGTAGCAAGCAGTTAAGCCACCTGTATTGTATAGTGGCGCCGGTTAAGCTTTTATAAAGCGGCCGCCAGGCGTGGCGCACCGGATGCAGTTGGCCGCTGCAAAACCGGTGGCGCGGGTTCAAAACGCCCAAGGGGCCAGTCATGTAAATAAATAAAACAAAAGAACATAAGGAGATGGACTTTTCATTTCCCGTAGGGATGAGGGGAGTGTGAGGAACAATATTTGTTCCCCACAACAATTCTAGATAACGGCGCTCATGGGCTGCTTAAGGCTAGTGAGAGCCGCTGAGCGCAAGCACCGTTGACTTGACGAATAATGAGCGAGAGCATCGTTAAGTGAGCGGTGAGTGAGCAAAAGAGCCGTTATTTCTACGGCTGGAGACTATTAAAGCGCAGGCATAAGCTGACTCGAGAGTTCAGTATCGCGCTAGCACTCGAGGTTTACACATCATCAAGTCAACAGTCCTTGCTGGGACAACAAACGCCAGTTACATAAAGACAAAATAGCGGGCAACTCAAGCAAGTTACATGAAGAGCCAATGGCGGGCAACCCACACAAGTTACATCAAGACAAAATGGCGGACAACCAACGCAAGGTACATCAAGACAAAATGGCGGACAACAGACGCAAGTTATATTAAGAACCAATGGCGGGTAACTCACGCAAGCTAGCTGAAGACAATTTAGCGGCCAACTCACACAAGTTACATCAAGAGCCAATGGCGGACAACCCACGCAAGTTACATCAAGACAAAATGGCGGACAGCAAACGCCAGTTACATAAAGACAAAATGGCGGGCAGCTCACACAAGTTACATCAAGACATAACAGCCGACAACCCACACAAGTTACATCAAGACAAAATGGCGGGCAACTCAAGCAAGTTACATCAAGAGCCAATCGCGGGCAGCCCAAGAAAATTACTTCTAGATAAAATGGCGGGCATCAAGAACAAAAGACAAAATGGCGGGCAACTCACGCATGTTACATCAAGACCCACGGCAGTTACACAAAGCAGTGCACAGTATCAAGCAGTACACAGTATTAAGCAGTGCTTACAATAGTAAGCAGTACACGGTGTAAGCAGTGCACAGTAGTAAGCAGTGCACAGTAAGAAGCAGTGCACAGTAACGAGCAGTGCACAGTAGCGAGCAGTGCAAGCAGTGGTAGCAAGCAGTTAAGCGACCTGTATTGTATAGTGGCGCCGGTTAAGCTTTTATAAAGCGGCCGCCAGGCGTGGCGCACCAGATGCAGTCGGCCGCTGCAAAACCGGTGGCGCGGGTTCAAAACGCCCAAGGGGCCAAAGTCATGTAAATAAATAAAACAAAAGAACATAAGGAGATGGACTTTTTATTTCCCGTAGGGATGAGGGGAGTGTGAGGAACAATATTTGTTCCCCACAACAATTCTAGATAACGGCGCTCATGGGCTGCTTAAGGCTAGTGAGAGCCGCTGAGCGCAAGCATAAGCTGACACGAGAGTTCAGTATCGCGCTAGCACTCGAGGTTTACACATCATCAAGTCAACAGTCCTTGCTCGGGCAACTCACGCACGTCACATCAAGACAAAATAGCGGGCAACCCACGCAAATTATATCAAGACAAAATGGCGGACAATCAACACAAGGTACATAAAGACAAAATGGCGGGCAACTCACGCATGTTACATCAAGACCCACGGCAGTTACACAAAGCAGTGCACAGTATCAAGCAGTACACAGTATTAAGCAGTGCTTACATTAGTAAGCAGTACACGGTGTAAGCAGTGCACAGTAGTAAGCAGTGCACAGTAAGAAGCAGTGCACAGTAGCGAGCAGTGCACAGTATCAAGCAGTACACAGTATTAAGCAGTGCTTACATTAGTAAGCAGTACACGGTGTAAGCAGTGCACAGTAGTAAGCAGTGCACAGTAAGAAGCAGTGCACAGTAACGAGCAGTGCACAGTAGCGAGCAGTGCAAGCAGTGGTAGCAAGCAGTTAAGCGACCTGTATTGTATAGTGGAGTCGGTTAAGCTTTTATAAAGCGGCCGCTGCAAAACCGGTGGCGTGGGTTCAAAACGCCCAAGAGGCCAAAGTCAAAAAACATTTTTTCTATGACGTTGGCAGTCGGGAATGCATTTCTAAAAATGTTTAACAATTGTTAAGTTTTCGTTTTCGCTTTCTGCCGTCGGGCTAACGATTGTTTACGATTTCAAAAAAAAAAGAGAAAGAGAGGAGAGACATACATATTTCATATATATGTATATATTCAGAACCAAGTCCCGTTTCGTTTCTCTCACTGAAACTTTGCAAAGGCATTCATTAATTCCCATAAAATGCATTCAAGAGTAAGCAGTACACGGTGTAAGCAGTGCACAGTAATAAGCAGTGCACAGTAGCGAGCAGTGCAAGCAGTGGTAGCAAGCAGTTAAGCCACCTGTATTGTCTAGTGGCGCCGGTTAAGCTTTTATAAAGCGGCCGCCAGGCGTGGCGCACCGGATGCAGTTGGCCGCTGCAAAACCGGTGGCGCGGGTTCAAAACGCCCAAGGGGCCAAAGTCATGTAAATAAATAAAACAAAAGAACATAAGGAGATGGACTTTTCATTTCCCGTAGGGATGAGGGGAGTGTGAGGAACAATATTTGTTCCCCACAACAATTCTAGATAACGGCGCTCATGGGCTGCTTAAGGTTAGTGAGAGCCGCTGAGCGCAAGCACCGTTGACTTGACGAATAATGAGCGAGAGCATCGTTAAGTGAGCGGTGAGTGAGCAAAAGAGCCGTTATTTCTACGGCTGGAGCCTATAAAAGCGCAGGCATAAGCTGACTCGAGAGTTCAGTATCGCGCTAGCACTCGAGGTTTACACATCATCAAGTCAACAGTCCTTGCTCGGACAACAAACGCCAGTTACATAAAGACAAAATGGCGGGGAACTCAATCAAGTTACATGAAGAGCCAATGGCGGGCAACCCACACAAGTTACATCAAGACAAAATGGCGGACAACCAACGCAAGGTACATCAAGACAAAATGGCGGACAACAGACGCAAATTATATTAAGAACCAATGGCGGGTAACTCACGAAAGCTAGCTGAAGACAATTTAGCGACCAACTCACACAAGTTACATCAAGAGCCAATGGCGGACAACCCACGCAAGTTACATCAAGACAAAATGGCGGACAGCAAACGCCAGTTATATAAAGACAAAATGGCGGGCAGCTCACGCAAGTTACATCAAGACATAACAGCGGACAACCCACACAAGTTACATCAAGACAAAATGGCGGGCAACTCAAGCAAGTTACATCAAGAGCCAATCGCGGGCAGCCCAAGAAAATTACTTCAAGATAAAATGGCGGGCATCAAGAACAAAAGACAAAATGGCGGGCAACTCACGCATGTTACATCAAGACCCACGGCAGTTACACAAAGCAATGCACAGTATCAAGCAGTACACAGTATTAAGCAGTGCTTACAATAGTAAGCAGTACACGGTGTAAGCAGTGCACAGTAGTAAGCAGTGCACAGTAAGAAGCAGTGCACAGTAGCGAGCAGAGGTAGCAAGCAGTTAAGCGACCTGTATTGTATAGTGGAGCCGGTTAAGCTTTTATAAAGCGGCCGCCAGGCGTGGCGCACCAGATGCAGTCGGCCGCTGCAAAACCGGTGGCGCGGGTTCAAAACGCCCAAGGGGCCAAAGTCATGTAAATAAATAAAACAAAAGAACATAAGGAGATGGACTTTTCATTTCCCGTAGGGATGAGGGGAGTGTGAGGAACAATATTTGTTCCCCACAACAATTCTAGATAACGGCGCTCATGGGCTGCTTAAGGCTAGTGAGAGCCGCTGAGCGCAAGCATAAGCTGACTCGAGAGCTCAGTATCGCGCTAGCACTCGAGGTTTACACATCATCAAGTCAACAGTTCTTGCTCGGGCAACTCACGCACGTCACATCAAGACAAAAAAGCGGGCAACCCACGCAAATTATATCAAGACAAAATGGCGGACAATCAACACAAGGTAAATAAAGACAAAATGGCGGGCAGCTCTCGCAAGTTACATCAAGACATAACAGCGGACAACCCACACAAGTTACATCAAGACAAAATGGCGGGCAACTCAAGCAAGTTACATCAAGACAAAATGGCGGGCAACTCAAGCAAGTTACATCAAGAGCCAATCGCGGGCAGCCCAAGAAAATTACTTCAAGATAAAATGGCGGGCATCAAGAACAAAAGACAAAATTGCGGGCAACTCACGCATGTTACATCAAGACCCACGGCAGTTACACAAAGCAGTGCACAGTATCAAGCAGTACACAGTATTAAGCAGTGCTTACAATAGTAAGCAGTGCACAGTAGTAAGCAGTGCACAGTAATAAGCAGTGCACAGTAGCGAGCAGTGCACAGTAGCGAGCAGTGCAAGCAGTGGTAGCAAGCAGTTAAGCGACCTGTATTGTGTAGTGGCGCCGGTTAAGCTTTTATAAAGCGGCCGCCAGGCGTGGCGCACCAGATGCAGTCGGCCGCTGCAAAACCGGTGGCGCGGGTTCAAAACGCCCAAGGGGCCAAAGTCATGTAAATAAATAAAACAAAAGAACATAAGGAGATGGACTTTTCATTTCCCGTAGGGATGAGGGGAGTGTGAGGAACAATATTTGTTCCCCACAACAATGCTAGATAACGGCGCTCATGGGCTGCTTAAGGCTAGTGAGAGCCGCTGAGCGCAAGCACCGTTGACTTGACGAATAATGAGCGAGAGCATCGTTAAGTGAGCGGTGAGTGAGCAAAAGAGCCGTTATTTCTACGGCTGGAGCCTATAAAAGCGCAGGCATAAGCTGACTCGAGAGTTCAGTATCGCGCTAGCACTCGAGGTTTACACTGTAATGCACGTCAGTGCAGTTTGAGTTCATGATTGATTCTGTTTTATTCTTTTCGCATAAAGTTCGTTCTTTGCCTAATGTACATATATGTTCTTATATATAAAGCCGCATAGCTGCGCTTATATCTTTATGTATTGCTTAGCGAGAGAGAGTCTTATGCACTGTTGTATATATGTGTTTGTCATAAGTGGTCAGCGTGAGAATGCTGACCAAGCGTAACTCGTAAGAGGGCGATCATATTACGCGCTCGCTTGGGTTGGTTTGTTTGTTTGTCTTAATTGCAACAATGTGTTGCTGCTATTTGCATGCTTACATAAAATGTTATGTACAGTATGCCTTCGCTATATGTAACTCATATATGCATACTACATCTCCCTCCTTTTGAAAAATGACGTAATACAATGGAGTCATTTTACTTATTTAATTAGTTTCTTATTTATTTTAATTATTATTATATATATATATTTTTTTTTATATATATTTATTTTGTTGTTTTTTTTCTATATTTTTTTTTATTTACTTTTTTTTTCATATATATATATATATAGTATA